>JAJJWW010001161.1:0-213862 GCA_023531295.1 Papaver armeniacum | reverse complement strand
AAACAAGTTAGGTTGCGATTAAAGAATTTATTCATTAAACATCACCTACGTTCGAAGCATCTATCTTCTTAAGGTTCGATTCAAGTTGAACGAAAGAAGCAACTATAGAGATTATAGTGTAAAACAATGTCAACCATTAAGTTCTGTGACTAATTTACTGATCCTTTTTCTAATTAATCCATGATGCTGCGACAAGACCAAGGCGATTGTTATATCTTTGCCAAAACAAGAAGACTAGGAATCTACGTGGATACCCTGCAAAGCAAAATAAGTGAACCAAATGCAAGTTGGAGTTTCACTCATTCTAATAGGATTAAGCCTTTGAGTGTTGCTATTGAATTTAGTCTAAATTTGGCTAATAGACCCGGTCACTCAAAATGGCCTTCAATTCACATAATACTCGGAAAGTCGGTTAATCGGAAACAACGGTTTATTGAACAATTAGGCTTACAAGAATGGAGCTGACAATCACAACATTTGTACATCAATTCACAAGAATGAAACATATACTGGAAAAACATATTAGCTTTGAGATCGATTATAACAATATATGTCCACACTACTAAATTACGTGAAAATTCTATTTATGCTTTCATAATTATTATATTTTTCCTCTGGTAGTGGTAGGAACCCATTCAATTTTTTTTTAAATGATGAGACCCAAGAGCTCATACCGAGGTTGATGAAAGTACTGTATCTTCATTTAACTCTTTCATGATCCTTTTCATCAAAATTATCTCCTCAGAGAAGATATATCTAAAAAGATAAGATTGGAAGCATACTACATTCGTATGAGAGGAGAAATCATCATGCCTTGAGTGTTTTAATGTTGTTGTTTGATCGTCACATAAGAAGCCATGATCCGATCTGCTTGTTGTTTTGGAGGCGAGCGTTGAAAAGCAAAGGAACAGAGTGAGAGAGAAAATGATTAGCAATAAAAACCCTAACAAGCTAAGGCAGATGCTTATATAGTAGAGTAAATATAAAGAGTCGAAGTTAATTATCCTTACACTTCACTAACATCACAAAAAGAAATTTCAGGCAAGAAGGAGTAATTTACATACGTTGGGCCGCAAAGGAAAATTTAGAGGGTAAATAATTCCTAGATGCGCATTTAACTTGGCCCACCAACTTCCTTTTGGCTTGCTAATTGATTTGGATGAACCTCATCATCTTCCTCCTCACTTTCCTCTTCATCATGCTCATCGTCCTCAATTGCTTCTAAGTAGGTTCACGTGATTACAAGTCGACTATGGTCACCACCACTCTCCCAAATTATCCCTCTTGTATCAGTCCCCCAAACGCTTTTGTGACCTTGATCTTTCCCTCGAGGAGGCGGAGACCGAGGAGTATCAAGACCGTCCCTCCTTATTCTCTTAATGATAACATCTTTAGTTTTTCCTTTGTTAGCTTCCTTGGCTTTATCCTAATCAAAAGACACACGAAATGAATATAAGACAACTCACATCCGGTCTTAATACGAGCACAGATTCAAGAAATACCAACCATGCCGGGACCAAAAGCGACATAGTAATTTGGAAAAAAGCGATGTCTAGTACTCATTTCGGCATTGAACAACTACTTATCGACAATGCCGTTAATCCCTAAACTGTTCCTGGATACCAAAGGAGCACTACCGGCACACCCGAAAAAATCCAACTCCATGTCGTAACCAGGTACCGACACACAATCCATCCTAAAATCAATGCCGGTACTGATAACAATTTCTAGGGGTTTCCTGGATACCAAAAGAGCACTACCGGCATATTTGAATAAATGTAAAGCAACGCCGTAACTAACTACCGGTATAGAAAATTCAGTTTCAGGTGAATCTGGGTTTGAAAACGCCATTGTATTCATAATAAAATCAATGCCGTAACTAAATCACGTGCCTTAGTCTTCATCCTAAATTGAATGACGTAATCCATTACAAGACTGTATTCATACTAAAATCAATGCAGTACTCATCGAAACTCAATCGCTTGAGTTATTAGGGTTCGAGATAATAGCCTAATAACTCAACTGTTTGATTTCAATGATAATAGCCTGTAGGAAATATTCTTGCATAACTTAAACTGCGGGAATTTCTGCATGCCCGGCTCCTTCGGGAAGTATTCTCAATTGACTTTGATTGTTGGAGATTTGGCCAACCAACTGAAGAGAATTTGTAGTCTGAGATTGAACTTGAATATGGTAAGTTTTGTTCATTCTCTTCCGGAGAACTTATTGAAACCCAAATTTTCATGAAGGACTTTTCTGCTCACCATCAACGAGTTTTAAATCTTTTGCCTGAATGGGAAAGTCGATATTCTTTAATTGAAACAACATCTTGACCTCGGAAAGGGCAAAACTTTGAACTTTGATTCGACGCAGTGAGGCATCCGACCAAGAAAGTGTAGAAGGATGAATCTCCGTAAGACCTCCAAATTTGACTCCAATGGCTTCAAAGATTTGAGAATTCCATGATTAAATGGAACTCCTTTGATCTCGATCCAGTACCTGTGCAATATTATTTGATACCGGAACAGTGTTTCTCGATTTCCACCAAGGATATAATCTAATTGTTGTTTGTTTAAAACACCATAACCCTCTTGAAACCATGATCTGCTTATGCTCCATTGAAGAAAAAAGAACGCTTTCCTTTCCTCAAAAGGAAAAATATCAAAATCATTATTAAGAGAAAATCGCTTGAGATTTCTTTACCAATAGAAATCCAAGATTCCACATCCTTGGAAGTTTCAATGATAATAGCCTGCTCTCAATTACTTGCTATATTGAATATTTTCCTTCACATTAGAAGCTTTTGGAATAGTTACTGAGATAAAAGAATTCGAGTCTGCAATCAGTATCTCGAGTGTCTACACCCGGAATTGAAGTGGATGGAGAGTTCTTTGTATAGGTGTTTTTACTTGATAAAACTTATCAAAACCTCACTGATAGGGGTTTTCCTTGATAAAAACTTATCAAAACCTATAACAAATCGCTTCCATCTATTCAATCCTTTTCTCATTGGTAAAATTGTAAGATGATTAGTCTTTTCAGCTGAGATGGTGAGACGGAAGAACTCTCCATATTTGTTTTTGTCTCTAACCAAAAGCATGTATTCGATCCTTTTCAAAAACCCAATGCCAAACTCCATAGTAATCTTTCACCGATTCTTTTCTTAGCATATTTTTAACCAAACAAAAGCGAGATCTCTGAGTTTGAACTGAATCAAATCCTTTGTGTTCCTGGTTTCTTCGATGAAAAGAATCTTTCCATTTTGTTTTGAAATCACAAAGGATTTGTATTCACGATCGATTCTAATGACTGTATTGAAAAATCCTGCTTTTGTTGAGATTTCTTTTTGCAAGAAACCTCGGTCAACCAGTCTTCATCTCATGACTTTTGTCTTCTACGCAAACTTCTTATGACATCGCAACTCCTGCAGTCCAGCTGACCGCAGTTGCTGCAGTGAAACTTTGTTCGTCGCTGCTGCATTTCAGTTGATCGAATTTGTTGTACTCCAACTATGTTCGCAGCTCCTGCAGTCCGAGTGATCGCGAGTTGCCAGCGGTACAATTTTTATCTCCTTCGTGGGACAAATTTTTTGTCGTAAGTGGAAGCAATTTTTTGCAGATCCTATGTACTTTGGTCGAACTTGGTGTCGAAGTGAGCCTGTCTTGTAGAACTGGGACTTGGTGTTATATCTACTATTTTGGAGTTGAGCATGCATTTTCTATGGATCTTTCCAGTATTTATATTTTGTAGTAACAACAAGTTCGAACAACTTGGATGCTAATCGGGAGAGGTTTCTTTTCTATGGTTTTGCTTTATCTCTCGAAACTTATATAATTCACACCACAAGTAAGAAAAGAAACTATGTATTGTACCATCTCAGAGCGCAAGACCTACTAACTACCGGAAATATCTATCTAAAAAGACAACTTCAGAAAATAATACAACTACATCCAATAGCACGAAATATGGACTTTCATGTTAGAATAGACCCAGATCACATGACCAATAAATTTCCTACCATCCAAAATGTAGTATCGTGGTCAAATTTTGGTAACAAAAACAATATCTGACGATGATAGATTGTCCAGATGTATGAGGTGCCATATTTTACGTGTTCATATAAATGCAAATCCACAATGCAATGAAAGCGGAAACATCAAAAACCACATCTCCATATTTTTACATAATCTTCAAAAACCCATTTCTTGATTTGGATATTAATGGGTATGAGCGGAATACGATTCGAGTCATAGCAAGATGGTAATACCTGTCCTTGTTGACAACCATCAACGATGGTAAAGCCGAGAAAGAAATGAACGGAAACTTCGCTCTGCTTTCAAGAAATGTGTGTTGCCAAATCTTTTGCTTTGAACCTTATCTTCATAATTGCAATGCAGTTTCATATTTAATTTTTAATGGCTAATTTTGGCTTTAATTAATTCATCTCTATCTTATTGCAGAGAATTGGCAGGATCAAATTGTTTTTTTCCATTGTTGGATCAGTAATCAGCCAATAAACTATGTAGTCCATGCCTCCGAACGAGATAGAAAACGAGACAATTGTTTCCTTTGTGCAATTTAAGTCGGAGCGAGAGGCTATCAGGTTATTTACTGGATATAATCTTTACCTTGATTTGTTCTTAGTTTTTTTGGTTTATTTAATTGGTTTGCTTAGACAATTTGTAGTTTTTTTTTTTTTTTTTTTTTTTTTTTCTGACTTTGTTTTGAATAGGCTATCAAACATGATAACATGTCCTTTAGGTTTTCCAAGATGTGAGAGAGTTTCAATAATGACTTTCGGGAACCAATATTTCAATTGTGAAGGAATGTGTGTGACTAAAATCTTGATAGTTAGTTTTACTGATTACTTTTGAGTTGATATTTTTGTGTATCCGGAAAAGCTTTGATGATTAAAAACTCAGACTAGAAACCCAAATATACTCTATCCAAGAGGGCCCTATCAAACAATGTTGCATCCAAGTGGATTTCTAACTGAATTTATTTGCTCTGGTTGCCACCCTTAGCATCCGTTTTTTGTTCAATTATATCGATGTCTTCTTGGAATTGTTTTGTGAAAATATATTATAACATGCTTTTATCTCGGTGCACAGGTTCATAAAATCGATGGAATGCAATATCTTCAAAACACCTTACGGATGATTCTTCATAAAATTGCGATCGTTGAGAAAGTACAAGTGACATAATGAGATCAAATTTTAGTTGAGAAAGCTTAAAGACAGTACTTGTGATGTTGATAACACAACGGACTTAAGAAACCTCTTGAGTCTCCATACCAATAGAAACAGACTTGAAGTATATGCGGTTTGCCTCGCCCTCCTTTCGTTTAAAGCCATCCAAATAGTTATCCGATTGCCATAAGGACTTCTTCTCTTATTTGTAAGTCTTGTTTTTCTTACTTTCATTGATCTTTGTCTAAATTTTATATGATCACTTGAATTTTGTGAAGTTTGTTTCCGCATTGTTCGATTATCCGCTTACACCTAGTCCGAGTTTCACTTGTATGTTCGCCTTGTACACTAGGAAGTTCTTGATAATCTAGAATTTAGGTGTATTTGCAGTACTCTTAGTGTACCTCTGATTGTCACTTAATTGCGTCACTTAATTGCTGGATTACTCTGTGTAGTCGGTAACAAACAGATCCTGAATGAACAACTAGTAGAAGCTTGTAATGCATCCATAGAAATTTAGAAGATATAAGAAGAGCAACTAGCAATACTGCAATAGCATGTCCGAATGACTGTAACATTAGAGATACAAAGAGTTTTATAGCAATATTAAAACTAAGAATTGAGTTGCTAGTTTGCAACATTGTGCTCAAGGAATGCTTCTCTACCGAGTCAGTTGTTAGTTTCGGAGAGAACAGCCACATTGTTCTCTCGAAACTTGATCAAGAGTCAAAATATGCATTTTTATACCCCAAGGATGTAGTTGTCAGCATTCAATATATTCTAGAACAAACTAGATTTCATTGAAAAAACCGTTTGGATTCACGAACTGATGCCTTATGTATGTGCTTTAGGGTACTGATAAGTTATAAAACTAAGGCTTATTTCCAAATATTCTGTATCAACAAAAATCAGGACAATCTTATGAATAAGCATGAAACTAAGGCTTTGAGGTCCATTTCCATCTTAATATTCGAATTTTGTATGATGTTGTTTGCTTCCTCGAAGTATATTCTCGTTTCAAAACTTCAACGTCTTGATCGCTTCATCTTAATATTCAAGTTTGTTAATAGCTTCGGTGTGAAATGTTGTTTTCTCGCACATTAGCAACAATTACAGACTTAATTCCCAAAACTTATATTTTCAAGTGCCAAGGAATGGGTATGAGCGGAATACGATTCGAGTCATAGAAAGATGGTAATACTGTCCTTGTTGACAACCATCAACGACTGGTAAAGCGAGAAAGAAATGAACGAAACCTGCTCTGCTTTCAAGAAATGTGTGTTGCCAAATCTTTTGCTTTGAACCTTATCTTCATAATTGCAATGCGATTTCATATTTAATTTTTAATGGCTAATTTTGGTTTTAATTAATTCATCTCTATCTTATCATGAGAGAATTGGCGGGATCAAATTGTTTTTCCATTGTTGGATCGAGTAATCGGCTTGTTTATGGGTAAAAATCGTTTACGCTGATTTACGGTAATTTCGGTAGGTGAGTGAGAAACTGGTTCAAACCACAAACAAATGTGCTTCACGTGAGCACTTTATAGATTCGAGAGATCAATCTGTACAAGTCCGGCCTAAACCAAGAAATGGCCGTTCCCAGGACTTGCTTCTCGTCACAAAGTGGAGGAGAAGGGTTGATTTGGGAGGGAAGCAAAGAAAGGTGTTGAGGAGAGTAGTATCTCGACTTGTATCGAGAAAGTGAAAGCTTAGGAAGCTTGCAAGAGATGAAAGCTTTTTGGGAGAGCTTGCAAAGTTGCCTTTCGAGAGTGTAGTATTTTTCTCCCGACCGAGACTTGTTGTCTGCAGGTGGAAATAGGTAAGACCTATTTATACAAGTGAGATTGAAGCGTACCACTGGCCTCATGAAGGAAGAGAGTAACCGGTGAAATAATGGGAGGAGGTGGTAACCGCATGGTGTTAATGGGTGAAAACGTTTTCACCATTATTTCCTCTTTTATTTGACCGGTTTATTCCTTTTCACGCTTTCTTAATGTGAGCGTAGTGAGTGCGCTGCATCTTTGTGACCGCCAAACCAAAACCCTAAAAAAGCATTCCCAGTTTGTGTTGATGTCTCGAGTGTTGGTTGCATCTTGGGTGCAAGTGGTGCTGCTAGGGACGCATGTGGCATGTGCCAATGGCATGTGCGGAATGCTTCGTTGCGAGTTGCACCTCGAGCGTAAGTGGTAATGCCGAGCTGCTAGTGGCGTGTGTGGCATGTGCCAACGGCATGTGCGGAATGCCTTGGTGGTAGGTTGCACGGTTTGCAAGTGAGGATACCAAATAAGTGTGTGTTTGGCATGTGCCAATGGCATGTGCGGAATGCCTTGGTGGTAGGTTGCACGGTTTGCAAGTTAGGCTACCAATAGCGTGTGTGTTTGGCATGTGCCAATGGCATGTGCGGCCATTCTGACCTAGTTGCAAGTCTTGCGAGCCTAGGGCGCTATATTCGGCGTGGGCCAATGGCGTAGTGGCTTGGAAACACGGCTTGCGACACGTGGCCGGCATGTGCCAATGGCACGTACGGCCATGTTGACCTAGTTGCAAGTCTTGCAAGCCTAGGGCGCTATATTTGGCGTGGGCCAAAGGCATAGCGACTTGGTAATATGGCTTGCGATACGTGTTGGCATGTGCCAATGGCACGTGCGGCCATGTTGACCTAGTTGCAAGTCTTGCAAGCCTATGGCGCTATATTTGGCGTGGGCCAATGGCATAGCAACTTAGAAATATGGCTTGCGGTACGTGTTGGCATGTGCCAATGGCACGTACGGCCATGGTGACCTAGTTGCGAGTCTTGCAAGCCTAGGGCGCTATATTTGGCGTGGGCCAATGGCATAGCGACTTAGAAATATGGCTTGCGGTACGTGTTGGCATGTGCCAATGGCACGTGCGGCCATGTTGACCTAGTTGCAAGTCTTGCAAGCCTAGGGCGCTATATTTGGCGTGGGCCAATGGCATAGCGACTTAGAAATATGGCTTGCGGTGCGTGTTGGCATGTGCCAATGGCACGTGCGGCCATGTTGACCTAGTTGCAAGTCTTGCAAGCCTAGGGCGCTATATTTGGCGTGGGCCAATGGCATAAGCGACTTAGAAATATGGCTTTGTTTGCCATGTGCGGCTTGGTTTGGCATTATTTCCATGGTGCGCAGTGCGGCTTTGTTTGGCATTGTTGCCATGGTGCGCAGGTGCGGCTTGGTTTGGCATTGTTGCCATGCGCATATGCGGCTTGGTTTGGCATTGTTGCCATGGTGCGCAGAGGTGCGGCTTGGTTTGGCATTGTTGCCATGGTGCGCGAGGGTGCGGCTTGGTTTGGCATTGTTGCCATGGTGCGCAAGATGCGGCTTGGTTTGGCATTGTTGCCATGGTGCGCAGGTGCGGCTTTGGTTTGGCATTGTTGCCATGGTGCGCGAGGTGCGGCTTGGTTTAAGCGTTATTGCCATGGTGTGGCTAGGTGCGCGCTTGGTTTGGCATTGTTGCCATGGTGCGATATGCGGGCTTGGTTTGGCATTGTTGCCATGGTGCGCAGTGCGGCTTAGTTTGGCATTGTTGCCATGGTGCGCAATATGCGGCTTGGTTTGGCATTGTTGCCATGGTGCGCAGGGTGCGGCTTGGTTTGGCATTGTTGCCATGGTGCGCAGTGTGCGGCTCGGTTTGGCATTGTTGCCATGGTGCGCAGTGAGGTGCGGCTTGGTTTTGGAATTAGGGTTCTGTGTTGAAAACCTAATCTGGTATTTTGAAAAAAATACCCCTATTAATTATTACACCTGAGTTAAATGCTCTTAGTTAATGTGTTGCGGGTAACACTAGGTCATGGGGTTTTATGTTTTTACCCCTTCTTTAAAAACCACCATCAACATTAAGTCCCCTGCTTGGCTCGGAATGTGGGGCTTTGTTGCGAGGTAAGCATAAGATGGTGACAAACTATTATCAAAGAAACCGTAAAGAAAATTGAAGGAGGCTTGTCGACCTTTTATAAATAGGATTTGGAATCCTTGACTGCAGTAGTTTTGCACAAATCGGGAGAGGCCGGCACAATTGGTGGGCCCTGCGGCAGGGTGTCGTTGGGAAGTTGGCGTGAATTGGGAACCGAGTGTGCTAGCCGGTGGGACCGGCGCAAAGTGTAGAAAGCGTGCGTGCTTGCGGGCGTGACTTGTGTGGCCATTGGGAGGTCGGCGCAATTGGTGGGGCCAGTGCAACTTGGGAAACCGTGCTTGCGGGCGTGACTTGGGCGGCATTGGGAAGTCGCACCCTTTGTGGGCCCGTTTCTTACACGCGTGATTTTGGTAAAAGGTAAATCCTTCCCTATTTCAAAGTCTTTCACGCCTATATATATATATATATATAAAGCCCCTTTCTCCCCATCCTGCGCTTTATTCTTTCCTCTTTTCATACTAGCGGCAAAAGAAACCAGAAGCTTCTGGTATGTCTTCGAGTACTTTTCTCTCTCTTTTTTTTTCTTTTTACGTAGGTGTAAACATTAAGAGTAGGCGTTTCCACAATCCTTGCATATGATTCCTTGGCGTGCCTCTTGTAGAAAATATTGTATGTTTGCAACCAAGAGAATATTTGCATATATTGTTTGAACCCGTAGGAAATATTGTATATATGATTTTTCGGTCTGAAAGAGATCTCGCGTGCGATTTTGAACCCGTAGAAAATGCTTCATATATAATTTTGAACCCGAAGAAGGATACTGTAGACATACTTGAACCCGTATAAAATACCGCGTATATAATTTTGAACCACAAGAAAATATCACGTGCAGCCCCTGAACCCAAGTAGAGAATACTTGTATATGAATCCCAAAGAAGAATACCGTATATATGCTCCATATGACTTCGAACCCGTTAGAAATATTGTATATATGATTTTCGGTCCCGAAAGAGATCTTCACGCGTGCAGTTTTGAACCCGTAGAAAATGCTTCATATATAATTTTGAACCCGAAGAAGGATACTGTAGACATACTTGAACCCGTATAAAATACCGCGTATATAGCCTTGAACCCGAAAAAAATACTGTGTATATAGTCTTGAACCCGAATAAAATACGTCCTCCTTCCCCTCTCTTTTTTTTTTGTTGGGTACGATTATGTGTCAGGGAGATAACTTCGTCTTTCTCCGTTTGTTTTGTGCGAGATATCTTATTACCAAATTGTTATGAAGGAATTCAATAAGATGTTACTCGAACCACATTTCACTTCGTCGAAGGATGCTCATAATTCCAAACCGAACACAAGATGATGAATTCTTCACTAGAGCCCTCTCGCCCCCGCCTCCTAGAATCACCCGGGTTTCGTGCCAATTTTGCTAACCGGGTGGTGAGGATGAAAGGAAGACACGTTCGGTTCGCCCAGAGAGCACCATTCGGTTCTGTCTTCATAAAGGGGTATATTCTTCTTCCAACATTGACTTCAGGATGTGCCAAAGCCCATTGCGTTCTTTTGATAGATGGGTTGAGTTCATGGTGAGCAAGGAGCATATAAATACCAACTTGACTCGAGCGCAGGTCATTGATGCTTTGTCAAGACTTGAAGAAATCTCCAGTTAGGAAGGAAATCCCGTGCTTGGTTGCTTTCATCTCCAAATGGTGTTCGGACACCCATACAATCATATGTAGATGGGGCGAGATAACTTTCTCCTTGGAGAGTGTGGCCCTCTTGCTTTGAATCTTCCCAGAATCGGGAATCTTAAAATACAATTATCTCGAAAGTGAGTTGAAGATGCGGGATGACCCCCACTAAGTTGGGGGATTTTGCTCGGAAAGACTCCATTGCGAAGTCGAAGGATTCTGCCCGAAAGAGGATGAAAGGTTCCCTTACGGTTGGTGGATATCTCAATGGTTTTCGGACGAGTTGGAGCACAATGTAGCGGTGATCTTCATGTCGCAAGATTTTTGGCTCTCTCGGTTGTCCGAGAGACATTTTGATGACTTTCACGGCAAGAAAGGAATAAGACCGGAGTTGTTAGCGATTCTTTGTGAAGTTGGCAAAGGGTGAAGTTCTTCCCATTGGCAAGTTGTTCCTTGTTCCTTGTATGTGCATCCGGATCACCTAGTTGCGAACATGCAAGTTTCGAATGGTTTCATGAAAGTGGATTCGTATGTGCACGTTGCCTTTCTCGCAAGTCCTGCTATGGGAGCACTTCGAGAAGTATGCTCAAACCGCTGCCTCGCTTCCCGAGTTGGGGGGCTCGAATTCTTCGATGGGTGAACAAAGCGCCCAAGAGTTGGCGTGAGCTTGGTTAGTTTTCTTGATAAGTTGCATGAAATCAATTTTTCGTCCATGGGGCCGGCCCATAGGTCAGTGACTCAAATTGACACCTTTGCTTCTGCTCCGCTCACGTCTTTGTCTTCTGATGACGATTTGAGCGTTGGTGAAAACCTGTTCATTCAAAGCTGCTTGCCCGGTTATATGCCGTCTTTCTTCGTGGGGTCTTTCCAGATAGCTACTTACAATAGTGACCGTCTTTGCTTGTCACACGGGTTTCGATCAAGGGGTGCCTCTTGTTTACCGTAGGTGATCCCTAAGGATTCATTGCGTGTCGCCCTTGACGCTTGATGCCCTTAATCCGGTATCCGTCTTCCCTTCTTTCAAATGGGAAGAGTAACTTCTCGCGACCTTCAACTATAATGAGTTTTGGTGCGGCGAGTTTATTATGATCCGAGATTTTGTGAATAACGTGGTGGAAAACGTCCGTTGCAAACCTTCCCACAGTTTTGAAGGAGTACCCAATGTTGAGAGATCCCAGCGAAAGTTTCCTAGCAATTCGGAAAGCCCCCTGAGGCAAGGAACGGAGAAACGAAGAATCGTGTTGGCGGGTTCGGACGGTTTCACAAGATCCTCCCACGGCTCTTGTGTCTTTCGATTCTTCCAATAACCAGTATGTGTCGCTTCTTCATTGGTTTGTCTCAAAACTCGTGAATTTCACCGAGAACATGTGTCTTGTTTCCTTGAGGCTTCGGTAGTGTTAATGCTTTCACCCTTGCGTTGCCGGAGACGGCAATTTCTTCAAGGAATTATGGCGGACCGAGCCTACTCATAGCGGTGATGAGTCGGAGAAAGAAGAAAGTTCAACAAGTGAGAATGATTCCTCTGGCAAAGACTGGGTTCTTCTTCGGGGAAGTGGTTCGGTGAGTTTCGCGCTTCTTTTCTTTTCTTCTTCTTCTGTTTCTTCTTTTGAAAAAAATGTCTAACTCAAGTTTGCGGAGGAATCCGGTTCGGAGGATTCTCGGGGTGGAGTCACACGAAAACTTGCCTTTGGTGACCACCACGGTGACTTGGAGATGGGAGTTAGCCAATTGCCTGACAGGCACGTGGTTCAAGCGGTGGATGACTCTCTCGATGGTTGTTGCCAGACATGGAAGAAGACCCTTTGCTAGTCGTGAGGCCACTTGGCGCCATTTTTGATCCCCCGTATTTGGTTCCTTATCCGAGTCATGTCTTGGTTGGCGGCTTCACACGTCCGGCTAAGCATGAGGCGTTGTACACCAATCTGGGAGAAGCACGGGCATATGGCTACAACCAAGAAAGTCACTAGTCGATTTTGCGCTGGTTAAGCGTATAGAAGAGGCTTTATCTTCCATCGAGGATATGCGTGAAGTGACCGGTCACCCGTTTCTAAAGACGTTATTGCCGATTTTGAGCACCATCGCGACGTGTGCGTAGAAAAGGAGTTCAACACTTCGTGGTTTGTCGAAGGCCTTGCTTTGAGATCCAAAAGTTGAAAGATGCAAAGAATCGAAAGCCTTTCCACCGAGGAGATTGCCCGACAGGAGATGGAACTCGAAAAGCTTTCCAAGATGTTGACTATGAAGAGAGCGGCTCTTGAAGATGCAAAGTTGACTTTCTCCAAGAAGAGCAGACTTCTGTTGGATGATTTTCCTTGAACGTTTCTCTGTTAAACTTTCATTTAGGTTCTCTTTTTTTTTTTTGGAAAACATATTGGATGTCTGGTTCAAAACTTGACCTTTGATAGACAGCTGGTAGCTTTTTAGGGTATTGGATTATTTCTGGGATGAATGGTTTTGATAATATAACTCTGATTATGTTTTGGGAAGGAATATTGCTTTTATGAAAGTGTGCGCTAGCAATAGGCACAAAACTCAGTAGTATGACGGTTTTACTAAGAACCTAAAAATAGATTGTATATCTTGCCCAGTCTGAATTTACTCACTTCATAGGTTTTGCGAACACGCTCCTCTCCATGTAAAGGCGGTTTTTTGCTGGCGGCTTTGCTGGTAACATTGCCAGCAAGTCCCCAATTGCTGGTAGCATCTTCGGCGAGTCCCCAGTTTCCTCATGTAGTTTTTACAACTGTTAACCGGGTCGTCTGGTGGTTGAGTCGGATTGAGTGGTAGCATCTTGGCAAGTCCCCGTTTTCGTGTAGTTTTTACGACTAGTGTCGGGTTGCCCTGGTAGTTGCGTCGGATTAGTCGCCTTCCCTACCATCTTGACATCCGGGTCAAAGAACGAGATCGACAGTCGACATTGTAGCCGATAGATCAATCCTCCCGTCGTGGTCGCCAATTGTTTATGGGTAAAAATCGTTTCCGTGATTTCCGGTAATTTCGGTAGGTGAGTGAGAAACTGGTTCAAACCCTAAACAAATGTGCTTTCGTGAGCACTTTATAGATTCGAGAGATCAATCTTTACAAGTCCTACCTAAACCAAGAAATGGCCGTTCCCGGACTTGCTTCGGTCACAAAGTGGAGGAGAAGGGGTTGATTTGGGGAGGGAAGCAAAGAAAGGTGTTGAGGAGAGTAGTATCTCGACTTGTATCGAGAAAGTGAAAGCTTAGGAAGCTTGCAAGAGAGGAAAGATTTTGGGAGAGCTTGCAAAGTTGCCTTTCCGAGAGTGTAGTATTTTTCTCCCGACCGAGACTTGTTGTCCGGTGGAAATAGGTAAGACCTATTTATACAAGTCGAGATTGAAACGTGCACTGGCCTCATGAAGGAAGAGAGTAAAGGGTGAAATAATGGGAGGAGGTGGTAACCGCATGGTGTTAATGGGTGAAAACGTTTTTCACCATTATTTCCTCTTCTATTTGACCGCTTTATTCCTTTTCACGCTTTCTTAATGTGAGCGTAGTGTACGCCTGCATCTTTGTGGACCGCCAAACCAAAACCCTAAAAAGCATCCCCAGTTTGTGTTGATGTGTCGAGTGTTGGTTGCATCTTGGGTGCAAGTGGTGCTCGCTAGGGACGCATGTGGCATGTGCCAATGGCATGTGCGGAATGCCTTCGTGCGAGTTGCACCTCGGCGTAAGTGGTAATGCCGGAGTCAAGCTAGTGGCGTGTGTGGCATGTGCCAACCGGCATGTGCGGAATGCCTTGGTGGTAGGTTGCACGGTTTGCAAGTGAGGATACCGGCGTGTGTGTTTGGCATGTGCCAATGGCATGTGCGGAATGCCTTGGTGGTAGGTTGCACTGATTTGCAAGTTAGGCTACCAGCGTGTGTGTTTGGCATGTGCCAATGGCATGTCGGCCATTCCGACCCTAGTTGCAAGTCTTGCAGCCTAGGGCGCTATATTCGGCGTGGGCCAATGGCGTAGTGGCTTGGAAACACGGCTTGCGATACGTCTTTGGCATGTGCCAATGGCACGTGCGGCCATGTTGACCTAGTTGCAAGTCTTGCAAGCCTAGGGCGCTATATTTAGCGTAAGCCAAAGGCATAGCAGCTTGGAAATATGGCTTGCGATACGTGTTGGCATGTGCCAATGGCACGTCGGCCATGTTGACCTGGTTGCAAGTCTTGCAAGCCTAGGGCGCTATATTTGGCGTGGGACAATGGCATAGCGACTTAGAAATATGGCTTATGGGTGTGTTGGCATGTGCCAATGGCACGTCGGCCATGTTGACCTAGTTGCAAGTCTTGCAAGCCTAAGACGCTATATTTGGCGTGGGCCAATGGCATAGCGACTTAGAAATATGGCTTGGTGGTACGTGTTGGCATGTGCCAATGGCACGTGCGGCCATGTTGACCTAGTTGCAAGTCTTGCAAGCCTAGGGCGCTATATTTGGCATGGGTCAATGGCATAGCGACTTAGAAATATGGCTTGTGCGTGTTGGCATGTGCCAATGGCACGTACGGCCATGTTGACCTAGTTGCAAGTCTTGCAAGCCTAGGGCGCTATATTTGGCGTGGGCCAATGGCATAGCGACTTAGAAATATGGCTTTGTTGCCATGGTGCGCAGGGTGCGGCTTGGTTTGGCATTGTTTCCATGGTGCGCGGTGCGGCTTTGGTTTGGCATTGTTGCCATGGTGCGCGAGGTGCGGCTTGGTTTGGCATTGTTGCCATGGTGCGCGATATGCGGCTTGGTTTGCCATTGTTGCCATGGTGCGCGGGTGCGGCTTGGTTTGGCATTGTTGCCATGGTGCCGAGGGGTGCGGCTTGGTTTGGCATTGTTGCCATGGTGCGTAGGGTGCGGCTTGGTTTGGCATTGTTGCCATGGTGCGCAGGGTGCGGCTTGGTTTGGCATTGTTGCAATGGTGCGCAGGGTGCGGCTTGGTTTGGCATTGTTGCCATGGTGCGCAATATGCGGCTTGGTTTGGCATTGTTTCCATGGTGCGCAGGGTGCGGCTTGGTTTGGCATTGTTGCCATGGTGCGTAGTATGCGGCTTGGTTTGGCATTGTTGCCATGGTGTGCAGTATGCGGCTTGGTTTGGCATTGTTGCCATGGTGCGCTAGGTGCGGTTGGTTTGGCATTGTTGCCATGAGGTGCGCAGGGTGCGGCTTGGTTTAGCATTGTTGCCATGGTGCGTAGTATGCGTCTTGGTTTGGCATTGTTGCCATGGTGCGCGAGGGTGCGGCTTGGTTTGGCATTGTTGCCATGGTGCGCAGTGTTGCGGCTTGGTTTGGCATTGTTGCCATGGTGCGTTGTGGGTGCGGCTTGGTTTTGGAATTAGGGTTCTCGTGTTTGAAAACCTAACTGCATTTTGAAAAATACCCCTATTAATTATTTACACCCGAGTTAAATGCTCTTAGTTAATGTGTTGCGGGTAACACTAGGTCATGGGGTTTTACGATTTTACCCCTTGTTTAAAAAACCACCATCAACAGGCGCCTGCGCCATTGGAGGCGCCCAGACTCTTTCCTGGTGGGAGCAAAAGATGTTCTCCCCTTTGAAATTTTTTTTTCCAAAGGAAAAGTGGGTAGGGCGCCCGCGGCATTGGAGGCGCCCGGACCCTTTCTTGGAGGGAGCAAAAGATGTGCTCCCCTTTGAAATTTTTATTTTTTTTTCAAATGAAAAGTGGGTAGGGCGCCGGACTATTTCTTGGCGGGAGCAAAAGATGTGCTCCCTTTGAAGTTATTATTTTTTTTTTTTTTTTGCAAAGGAAATGTGGGTAGGGGCGCTGCGCCATTGGAGGCACCCGGACCCTTTCCGGTGGGAGCAAAAGATGTTCTCCCCTATGAATTTTTTTCTTTTTTTCAAAGGAAAGTGGGTAGGCGCCCACGCCATTGGAGGCGCCGGACCCTTTCTTGGCGGGAGCAAAAGATTTGCTCCCTTTGAATTTTTTTTTTTTTCAAAGGAAAAGTGGGTAGGGCGCCCGGACCATTTCTTGGCGGGAGAAAAAGATGTGTTCCCCTTTGATTTGGTTTTTTTTTTTTAAAGGAAAAGTGGGTAGGGCGAGGCGCCCAGACCTTTCTTGGCGGGAGCAAAAGATGTGCTCCCCTTTGAAATTTTTTTTTTTTTTATTTTTTATTTTTTTCAAAGAAAAAGTGGGTAGGGCGCCCGCGCCATTGGAGGCGCCGGACCCTTTTTTGGCGGGAGCAAAAGATGTTTTCTCCTTTGATTTTTTTTTTTCAAAGAAAATGTGGGTAGGTCGCCCCCGCCATTGGATGCGCCCTGACCTCTTCTTGGCGGGAGCAAAAGATGTTCTCCCCTTTGAATTTTTTTTTTCTTTTTTCGTCAAAGGAAATGTGGGTAGGGCGCCCGCGCCATTGGAGGCGCCGGACCCCTCTTGCAGAAGCAAAAGATGTTCTCCCGTTTGATTTTTTTTTATTTTTTATTTTTTTTTTCCGCCTTTGGAGTTGGAGGGTTTCTACCCTCTTTATTTTTATCGAGGGCTTGAGAGCCGCCTTATTTTTTTTCAAAGGCGTAAGAGCCGCTTTGAGTGTGATTACTATCTCCCCGCTTTTTGTCAAGGGTCAAGAGCCGCTTGTTAGCGATGAAGGGTTTCTACCCTTTGTCTATTTTTTTTTTTTATTTTTTTTTTTTTTTTTTTTTGTCAAAGGCAGAGAGCCGCTTTTGAGTGTGGGTTACTATCCCCCGCTTTTTTTTTTGTCAAGGGTCAAGAGCCGCTTGTTAGAGATGAAAGGTTTCTACCCGTCTATCTTTTTCTCAAAGGCGTAAGAGCCGATATCATGGCATAAGAGCCGCTTCTTAGAGTTTTCTCCCCCTCATCAAGGGTGCGAGGATTTAGACACTCAAGTCTCAAAGAGTGAGCACAAGAGGATTTAGATACTCGAGTTTCAAAGAGTGAGCACAAGAGGATTTAGACACTCGAGTCTCAAAGAGTGAGCACAAGAGGATTTAGACACTCCTCCTCTTATTGAGTGTGGGAGGATTTAGACACTCAAGTCTCAAAGAGTAAGTACAAGAGGATTTAGACACTCCGCCTCTTATCGAGAGTGGGAGGATTTAATTATTGCATTCAAGTTTGTTTTGTATGATTTACAAAGTTTAAAGACTGTTCATGTTGTAACGAATGAATGTAGCATTTAAGGTAGATGGTACTTATCATTCGTTTCCAACTGTCCATGTGGGTTTAGTAGGTAGATGGTACTTATCATTCGTTTCCAACTGTCCATGTGGGTTTAGTGATTGAACGTTTATTCTTCGTGGGATTCTTGCAAACGCTTATCGGGCAGGCATTATCGATTCCTCCATTATTCTGGCTTCTCACCACTGGATCATGTCTTTATCCAAAACGAAATATTAAAGTTAGTCAGCTGATGTTGAAATTTATGTAAGCATCAATGTTGCACATATATGATCCTCTTTTAAAAAAAAAAAAAACGAAAAGAATTTCCTTTTAAATATAATCATATTAGTATAAAAACGTATCTGATAGTTTTGTGATGCATCTTCGAGTTTAGTACTGTTGACTCCGGCTGTGACATGCGCTATGGTGTTTTGGATTTATAGCGCATACAACACTTGCACTTGAACCGGTAGTCAATGGAGCCTCTCCTTTATCTCTTTTTACATCTTTGACCCACGGATGATGAATTTCATCTTTTTTTTTTTTTTTTTTTTTTTTTTTTTTGTAACCTAAATATTGAGCTTCTCAAACTCTGCCGCTTCCACATTTCTTCTCTAAATCTTGACATGGATCCTTCGACTTCATCTTTGATAAAGATTTCTGCCAGACACGAATCACAACAGCTACTTGCAAGTTGAGATTAGGATATTTTGGTTGGTGAAATTTTGGTAGCGGTGGATGTTGAATAGGAAGCGATTAGGGAATTGTTCCGGTTAGGTGGATAGATGACGCCGATGGTATGAGGTAGTATATAGCCGCGGGGCATGGATGACACCACTGTATGAAGGAGGTGGTTGCAGGTGTGGGATGAGGAGATAGAGAAAAACCGCTGCTTGTTCTAGAGAAACGAAGAGCAAGAACAACGGCACACCGATGGTATGAAGATAAAGCGCCTCACAGGGAGTGGGTGGCGTTTTGTTATGGATTGCTACCGCTTCTTAGAGTTGATGCTGAGGGTAGGTGGTAGTGGTTGTTGTCATCATTGCTGGTGATTCCTTTCTTTGGAATTTTCCCCTGTTGATGATGGATATATAGTAATGATTCGTCGCTCGGATTTGGTCATGTTGGCGGAGCTATGAAAATTATTGTGGATGAGAAATTTGAGAGGAAGGAGACTCCGGATAGGGAGTGAAGACGCTGGTTGTTCTTGAGACGCCAGAGGAGTGAAAACGCCAGTTGTTTACGAGACGCTATAAGAAGAAAATGGTATATAAGTGGACGCAAGATTGGCTGATAGTAGAGGCGATAGCATGGGTGACAGACGCTAGAGTTTAGTTGGGCCGCCGACATGCAACAAAAGGTGGAGGCGCTAGCTGAAACAAAAGGTGGATTACAATTTGTAAAGTGACGCTGTGGTCTTAAGAGGGAGAGGCTAGTGGGTGGTGTAGGCCCTGATTAGAGGCTGGGGAGGGATTAAGTGAAGCCGCCAAAGGGGAGGGAGATGGAGGCGTTGATGAGTTAAGGCGCTCCATGGGGGAAGATGAAGTCGCTCAAGAGAGGTTGGAAGAAGGTGGAGGCGCTGAAAAGAAATGGGTCGTTGAGGCGCTGCTATTCTTGGGTTTCTTTGTTTTACTGTTTAGGAAAATGGGGAGAGAGATGAAGGCGTCGGGATAAGTAGCAGTCGCTGAATTTCTTTGGGCTCCGCCCAGAGGAGTTGTTTTTTTTTTTAGGAAATTGGAGAGTGATGGAGGCGTGAAGGGTAACAACCGCCTGGATGATGATCCCGTTTGTACAAGGGCGCTTGTGCGAAGAGAAATATTGAGGTGTGAGCGTTCAGTGGCTGAACCGCTGTCCTAATCCTATGAGATAGGCTCCCACTGTGGTCGCCAAAATGTAATGGGTACAAATATTATTGTAGAGTCGGAAGCCTACTCTAGAAAGTAGTACATGGTTAGCCACAAGAAGTTAGCTCCGATTTATTAATTGAGAGAGGATCCCTTTTTATAGACATTTCTTGAAATGAAAATGTCCAACATGCATCCTCTCCTATCTTTTCTTATCCTACATCTCTCCCTTTCAATAGTACAAGTGTACTTTAAATTCTTCTTCATGAACTCACGTGACTTGGACTGCACACATGTTTGTCAATAGGAAGGGACGCTATGTAGCGTTTTCTCTTGGATATGGGGAGATTTCCCCAATCTTGGGTGAAATACTCTTTAGCATCTCTTCTTGGATATGGGGAGGTGACCTTCTACTTTGACATTTTCCGTATCTACAATTCTCTTTGACATTGGCACCGAATTCGCCGCTTGGATACCTCATTTTGCTAAATCGCCAGAAGATAAGTGCTTACGATTAGCCGAATTTCTCTCACCAACGAATCCACCAAGTCAAGTTTTGCCTTTTTCTCCAAAGACCAGGAGCCTTGCGGTTTAATTAGGGATGGCAATTTGCCCCACCCAAACCCATCCCCATGGGGATCCGCCCTATGGGTTAGGGTTTTACCCGTATAAATGGGGAACGGGCGAGTACGGGAATCCCCGAAAGTAGTGATGCGGGGGATGGGGTGGGATGGGATTCAAGGTCCCCACCCCATACCCGCCCCATACGGCCATACCGTAACCTATTATATTTGATCAAGGAACTTTTTGGAAGATAACGAAGAAGATCATGATGAGATGATTAACATGGAGGAAGATGGTTAATAGTGAAGAACTAAGAAGTAAAAGGAACCATAATACTTAATTGTGGATCAATTGTTTCCTTTACTTTTCAGTTTTACTTGGTTATTATAAACTTAAAATTTTAAAAGGTTTTACCTATTTCCCATCGCTATTATTCCTATATCCTATCCCAAACACACTAATAACATTTTGTATAACTCTTTTATAATGGGTAAACAAAACTTACCATATCATCAGCCCCCGTCGTCTTCCTTCTTCCTCTCTCAATCTTAACCTAATTACACCATTATTAAAAACCCTGGGCGCCGCCTTCAGGTATTACATCACACCAATATATCCAGTACCAGCAGTATCCATAGGCATGAAAGGTTTCTACTAGAACTAATCACACAATTGGTTTTTCTTTTTTATTCGACTTGTAATTTGATGCCACTGAACTATGTGTAAAAAAAATCAAAAGTTTGGAATTGGTTACCTAACGAAAATTTGATTTGATATTCCCTATTTCAATTAAGTTTTAATCAGATCCCCAAGTTTAACAATTCTCACATCACTGGATTCTTTCTTTACCTGTCCATACTATATTATACTATGGAAAAGAAATAAAGGAAGTTGCAATGATTTCACCTGATAAAGATTGATATTCGCAAAATAATTTTCAAACTTGATTAGTTTAGTGGTGGTGTTAGTGATAAGAATTTATATTAAGTTTAAAGTTCAGAGATTATCATAATTTAGAGTGAGTTTTGTTCACCTAAATCTAAAAAGAGTTACACAAAATTTCAGTTATGAAGCTCGGATGGGATTTTGGAAAAGTATTTAAAATGCATTGCTTAGGTTACTATCATTGTTTGCACTATTATAATTATTTTTAAATTATTACTATTATTTACAAAATTTTAAATATTTATATTTATTGTAATGTTATGGTAACCCATGGGAAACCCAGCCCCTACGGGGGATTCCCCATACCCGTCCCCGCCTCATTCTTATGGGGAACGGATAGGGGATGGGTTTTGGTTTTTTGAACGGGTAGGGGATGGGATTCAAGGTCCCCGCCCCATTGCCATCCCTAAGTTTAATCGTAATCTTCTTCGCAAAGAAAAAAGTATCTTCTTTGGATTTTAATCGCCGACTTCAATTTTGATGATGGGTATATGGTGGCGCGCTTTGTCTGTAAGAGGGCGGTGGCGCTTTTGTTTACAAACAAAGCGCCTTATAAACCAAAACGTAACAATAGTGAAACTTGTCGAATAAGGAAACTCGATCAGTTTCCTAGTTTGAGATACCTTTCTCATCTTATATAAGGAAAACGCAGCCCATTGGATACATGCACCGGAAGATATATTCATTCATTGGCAATGGAAAATCTGAGGAGACCAATACATGATCATCATAGATCAGTAGATCATCTTAGAAGTATAAGAAGAATAAAGAAAGAACTTAGGAGAATAAAGGAATACCATAGAGAAATAAAACATCGTCTTAGAAGAACTTTGGAAGAACTTGAAGGATTAAGAAGAGCTCAGGAAGAACATAATCGATTCATGATCAGAGCTTTTGCGGAACTAGAATTTAATCTTTACAGTAATGAAGAGTTATTAGAAGGAGAAGACATTAGCAGTCATATAAAAAGATAATTGTTCTAGATGATGGAGAAGTTTGTTCAGTGTGTCTTCAAGATATGAATGTTGGTTATCAAGCAGGAGTCTTAAAGTGTTCGCATATTTTCCATGAGAAGTGTGTGTTAGAATGGGCGAATCGAAAACCAAATTGTCCTCTTTGTAGACATGATGTGCGGAAAGATCGACAACAAATACTCAAGCGTAAGAGACTAACATATCATAATGACGAAGAAGTTAAACTGCCCAAAACAAGGATCACTCGCAAACGCCGCCTTCGAAAGAAATATGAGTCTTAGATTCAAATATCTGTTCCTGGCTTCTTATATTCTTTACTTGCACTATTTCTTATTCTTGAAAAGTTGTTCTCGAAGAGTTAGAGAGTTGTGTGTGCATCCAAATTTTAATTCTATGCTAGGGGCATCTTAATCTTTTACCTAACGTCCGGGACATTTTCACAACCTTGAGGTCCATTTTGGGGCATTTTGCCACTTAACCCTATATGCTATTAGTATAGCACACATGCGCGATGCGCCTGCCGTTTCTTCCATTCCGTAATTTTGTTTTTTCGTATATTAGTCAATAGTTAAAGTCAACAACGGGTCAATGGTCAAAATCAACGATCAACGAGAAGTGGTGAAAACTCATTTATGTTATGTGCAAAAGTAAATACGACTAAACTTGAATTTTTCATTTAATAATTTTTCAATCATAAATGTCCTTTTACATCAAGAATGTGTATTCGTAACTCGTAGTTTTCTAAGACAAAAAGACTTCTTTATACACAACATTTTTCGTGTATGTTCCATTTTTTTAGCAATAGTACCTTTAGCCACTAATACTTTCGTATTGCTACTTGACACTCCTCTCGGGAGAGCAACGTCATTGACCATGGCTGAACACATGTTCAGGGAAAAAGATACCTGTGTTTTCGATCGTTTGCCCTTGCGCCTTGTTGACTGTAAAGGCGAAACACAAACGAATCGGAAACTGTTTACGTTTAAACTTGTATGGGAACTTGAGATTCTCAGGTGGCTCTAGTGGCATCCTGTGAATGAAGACTCGTGTACCAATGTAATTCCCGCTAATTATTACCGCATCTATATAGTTTGGGAAAAGCTCTTTGATTATTAACCCGGGTACCATTGCATAGACCATTTTTTTCATCAACATTCCGCAACAACATAATGGGTGCACCGATCTTCAATTTCAAAATGTGTGATGGCAAATCTCCGTGGAGCAATGTTGTTCGTGTATTCTTGTTGGTAAAGACCGTGAGTATCGTCCTCCACATAATCAAATGAGTAGAATAAAAACTTTTTTCCAGAAAGATGCTAAGTACTCGGTCATTAATCTTCTCGACGTACTCGTTTAATGGTGTGATCAATGCCCTATTGACCATGTAGTCTATATCTCGGCATTTTACACCAAGTTTGGAAATGTTACATCTATAAGCCGAGACAAAGAAGCATCACTAACCCATGGTATGACCATCTCTTCCGGAACCTTTATCATCTCATTAGCAACGCAAGGTTCATCCCCGTCTCCAACACGAATCAAGAACTTAGAATAAGATGCATCCTCGGCTGCACGCATATTCTTCTTCAGATGCAAACATGTACATTTTCCCACAAATGTGACCTGTTAAGAATGTAATATAACTCAATATCATTTTGAATTATCCTCGTAAATGTTAATTAAGTACCGTAGTTTAAGAAATATTCAAGAATCATATCAATATAAAACAAATTTTTTTATCATGAAAGAAAAAAAAAGCAATGTACCCGCTAAGACATGCATCGATTGTCATTCCGTTGTACTCCTTGGAATCACTGGTATAACCCGACGGAAATCACCTCCCATGATTAGAATCTTTCCACCAAATGGTTCAAGAATCTGTGATATCTTTCATCGTCCGATCAAATGCTTCTAAAGAGTAGCGATGCGCCATTGTAGCTTCATCCCACATAAGGACGGTAGCATGCCTCAAAAGTTTAGCTTCCTCGGTTTGTTTCTTCGTACGACACATTGAAGTTGATGTTGGTGTCATTGGAAGTTGAAACCTTGAGTGTCTTTGTCCTCCCACCAGGTAGCATAGTAGCAACAATCCCCGACGTGGTCATTGCTAACGCAATACCACCATTTTTCCTAACAATGCTTTAATAACACAATAAAGATATGTCTTCCCGCACCTCCTGGACAATCTATGAAGAAGACTTTACTTTCCTTTCTCTCAATTGGTCCTATGATTGTATTGTAGGCCCTAGACTGGTCTTCGTTCAACTTTTGGACAAAAGACAGGTCTTCGTCGGATATAGGAATCGACAACTCCTCTTGAATCATACTTGAGATCTCAAAATCCTCACCCAATGTGCCTACAATCGGTGGTAGATCATACATGGATATATCTTTATTGTGCTTCTTAAGTATCAAATTCAACTCACGAAGAAGACGATTTGATAAGAATGTCGAGCTTGTATTGCTTGAACTCGAGTAATCCTCGACCATGCTGTTGAAAAATTCATCCCACAATTTTCTCACGCCTGATGGATTACAAAAGTTCAAGATAGAGGCGAATTGTCTTCTCAGAGCATACGACATCTTGACTGTTGCTGCTTCAGCCAAAGACGCTCTCGCACTCTGATCATTCTCTAAGAGTCCCAGTTTTTCGGCAGCTCTCTTGAATGTCCGACATCTCTCTCCATCAACAAACAATAGATCATCAAAAGAAGTCGGACCTCTAACGTGGTTAAGAATGTGCCTTAAGAACCACACCTCTCCTGCACATGAAGGTACCGTATAAACCCTCCCTATCGACTTATGCGTACTTCGTCTTCTTCTCCACTCTTTGGTTATTGCATCCCAATAGTAGCATTCTGGAAATTCACGGTATAACAACTCTCTCGCTCTAGAATCTCGAGCATTTGTCACAAAGAACTCACAAAATTGTTCTCAAATTCCTCTCATCGACAAAATCTCATCCAACGTTTGGTAATCATAGTACCCGACGCTCGTTGGTTGGGAAGATGTATCTCAGTAATCTCACTACCGAAGGATAAACCTTGTAAAGAGGAAAGCTAAAGATCTTCCACATTGCCTCTTTTGCACAAACCCATCTTACATTTTTATACCTTGTTATCTCGTCATGGTCCACCATTCGTACTCCAAAAAGATACATAATTCGGACCCTTATACACATACTTGTAAAGATACGTAACACTCTCCACACTGCTACAAATTTCCACGTTTATATGACAATCATACTTATGTAATAGCCAAGGGTTATAAGGCACAACCATCCTATTATCTACTTCAAAACTCTCATTCTTGCGTATGCGTCATCCATCATTACGTCTCCGTAAACAGGATACGCATCTTTCCTTGCACCGTACACTCGAAAACTCTTTCGTAAAGTTTCTCTTACATTTACCATCCCTCATGCACTTACTACCACATGGACCGTGAATCATCCATTTTTTCACACACTCGTGTAGTTCGCTCTTCGTTAGGGTTAGGTATTTCGCTCTCACTATCTTATCATAATCATCGGGACCTTGTAGTTTATCTTCCTCGCTCAAAATAATTAACATATGAACATGAGGCGGACCTTTTTGAAACTCAACAACATGCACATGGGCAGCTACTCTGCCAAATATTGACTTGGTAAAAAGATCTACCTTTAGCTCTTCAAGCTTTGCACAGAACACCCTTGTAGTCAGGTCAGGTCTATCCGCTGCACATTGACCCAGCCTCAGGTTGGACACGATTTCATCCCAAAGTGGGTTGCAAGTCATTGTAATGAACAAATCAGGTTTCCCACACTTTTGCACCAGTGCCATTGCATACCGATACCGGGTACATGTCACGGGGCTGCCCATGTATGAGGAAGGAAGCACTTTCCTTTGACCAAGATTCTCTATCATGAAAAAAAAACATATTTCGATTTCAAGGAAGTACTTTCCTTTTAACTATTTGTCATTATCTTATAACATGTACTTTCCTTTTAACTGTTTGTCATTATCTTATAACATTTCAGGGTTGAATGAAGAATAAAATGAATGTAGCTAGGCCTAATTGGCAATGGGCCAAAAATAAAGTGATTATCAATTAACTTACTTGCACTGGTTTCGCCGGCCATTCGTGCATCTTGTAGACCTTGATGCAATTCAGCTCTTATCTCCTGTTGATGATCCCATAACCATCTAAGTCTAGATGAATCAATCTTCACCCAGTTATCCACAACATATTGTTGTAGTAATCTTCCACCTCGAAGAAGAAGCGACGCGTCATCACTTCGAATCTGTCAAACAATAGTAGCAAGAAATATATAAATTATTTATATTATTTGTGTAAGTTCAATTGTAAAGCATAGTTGTTAAATATTTATATCATATATACCTGTAGCATGTAGGATTAGTACTCGAGGCATGTAAACTGTCTGCCGTTTTCATCCATACTATTATGATCCCATCCATAACTCCCATATGGTAGCAAAAGCGGATATTGGAGAGGATCATAACAACCCGATATTTCATTGATAAATAACAACTTTCCTTCCGTTGTTCGGACTACAATGTCTCGCTCTCCCGTTTTTTTCGTGACCCATCTCCTTCAAATACAATTATAGCGACTTGTGAAGCGGTTGGAAGCGTGTCTTGCTTCTCGGTCTTAGGTTGCTCTTTAATCACCAAAGATGCACCTTTGGATATCTTCTCGTTGTGCAAGCGTCCCGATTACATGCACGAACCTATTATGTGTATCCAGAATTATCCTCAACTTCTCCATCACCTCTCTGTTTAGATCTCTACCACCTTCTTCCATCCTCCAATCAATCTCGTTATCCGTATCATAAATGTTACATATAGTCAACAAGTACCAGTATAATTTTTAGAGTACAGTCATTATGTAATCGGGTGAATGGACAACATAAATGTTACATATATCATACTTATGTACTTAATCATATATGGACTCATAAAGAATCTTTTGACAATCGTTATGTACATCATTATGATTGTCAAAGTTTGTTTGCCTTCATAAGCACCGAGTACTTGGATAATTTTTTGAGTACAATCATTATGTACTCGTATTTTTTTCAGATGACGTCAACTATTATGTAGAACACACCAAACACACAGATGCACTGTACATATATTGTTGTTTTACCATCCTACAACATGTAAAGATTATTATAAATGGAACAACTCGCACATAGATTAAAAACAAACACCATAGATTCGAAAATAGTTGTTATAAAGAACTTCTAGTAAACTTAGAATATATCAAAACAACAAGTAAACTTAAAATATATTCTAGGATAACTTCAAGTAGGTATGTACTCCTAATTCAAAATAAAACCCAGGTTTTCAGTGTTTCATATATGTGCTCCTAATTCAAAATAAAACCAGGGTTTTTCAGTGTTTCATATATGTACTGTCTGATTACAACAATCAAATTGGTGTCAGCAGTTGTTCTTCCTGCAATTCTTGGCATCCCAAAGATTAGAACCATTTTTTTCTCGGTGTTGATGTGAGAACTTGTTCTTCACCCCTTCTAACGAACTCAAATGTGAGTTCATTCTTGACTCAACCCTTTTGTAACATTGTAACATCTTCTTAACAAAACTTTCTAACTGCTCCCGGTGACTTTCTCGTACTTAATGTACCATAACATTAAGAATACATTGTCAGAAATGCACACAACCATATATGGAAGCATAAACAATGTTACATAATCAATATTGGCCTTATGTACTGCATACCCAAGATCATTATTTTACACAGCAAAAAATAGGTGAAGCATATATGATTTTTTTGTGTCACAAACAATCGTGTATGGAAGCATGATAAACAATATAATGATTTTAGAGTACATAAAAACTATAATATCTCAAGATCGCATATATGTACCTTTGTATCTATGTGTAAAAACATTCTTATTCAACAGTTTTTGAGTTATGTACCGAAATCTAGGTGCCAGAATCATAAACAATCATATATGGACACATAAACAATGTTACTTAATCAAGATTGGCCTTATGTACTCGGTTAAAACACCCAAAATCACATTTGAAAGGATAATAATGGTTATTTTTCGATGTAAGTTATGTACTTGATGTTCATAGTGCCTAAATCCTATGAAAGCATAAAAAAATCTATCTCATCGCACTAGAGATATGTACTAGTGGATCGTTATCTTATAAACAAAAATAAACAACTGTTTGAGGGTGAAAATGGTTTTTGCTTGATTTCGATAACTTCTGGTGTGTGGGTGAGAAATGAATTTAAACCCTAAACAATGTACTACAAGGGAGTACTTTAGATTCGAGAGGTCAATCTATACAAATCCGGCCTAAACCAAGAAATGGTCGTTCCAGACTTGCTTCAGTCACAAAAAGAAGGAGAATGGGTTGGTTTTGGGGAGGGAAGCGAAGAAAGTGTTGAGACCAAAGTTGATTCGAAGAGTAGTGGTTTCACGACTTGTATCGAAAAATGGGAAGTTAACGATGGAAAGCTAGCAAATGATTCTGAGCGTTGTATTGCTCCCGATCGAACTTGTCCTCTTTGTGGAAATAGGTAAGAACTATTTATACAAGTCGGAGTGAAACGTACTTGGGTCTCATTAAGGAATGTAATAATGGGTGAGTAAATGGGAGGAGGTGGTAACCATTAACGCATGGAATTGATGTTCCATAAAATAAAAGCGTTTCACCATTACTTCCCTATTTACTTAACCGCTTCATCCTTATTACACTTTCTTATTACGGGCGTAGTGTACGCCGCACGCTGTAAACCACCAAGCCAAAACGCAAAGAAGATCCCCTAGTTTGTGTTTGATGTCTCGAACATTTTCGTGAAAACATGTAACATGGTTTTTGCCTAGAAAGTCGAGCTTGGGAGACTTGCTAGCTTGGCGACATTCGACGATCGAGATTTTGTATCTTAAGCGGAAAGGTAGTCGTTGATCGTTCCACGCTTCCGTTTTTGATAGATGTGTAGGGAAGTCCAACATGATGGCATGACAAAGTTGGCGGGACATTGGCATGGCATGCCTTGGCGTGGTTTGGCGTGGCCAAACTAGACTTTGGCTCAAAGGTTACCATGCGTTGTCCTGTAAACTTGGAGGTCTAGGATTTGCTCCTCGAAATTGAAGGGCGACCGTTGATTGTCGCATGCCTACCTTTTAGTAACTTTGCATAGAGAAAGCTAGCATGGTGGCGCGGCTAGGTTGGCATGCCATTGGCATGGCATGCCTTGATGTGGTTTGGCGTGGCCAAACTATGGTTTTTGGGTCAAAGGTTACCATGCGTTGTTCGGTAACCTTGGACGACTAGGATTTTCTCGAGAGATTGAAGGGCGACCGTTGAAGGCCATACGCCTTCGTTTTAGAAACCCTAATTAGCGCCCTTTTACTATAATCGCTTGTAGAATTCTAGTACGGACTCGGATTTTGACGGTCCGCCCCTCAAATCGACCGGATGTTGCGGGCCCGAGGAGGGATGTTGCGGGCCCAAGGAGGCATAGTTTAGGCGCGGCCAAAATTAGGGTTTTGGCATTGGCCCAAAGGTTACCATGCGTTGGCGGGCGACCTTGGACGGCTAAGATTTTCATCTAAGGTGGAAGGGTGGCCGTTAATTGTTGTACGCCTTCGTTTTACTGGCCACATAGGGAAGGCCAAAGCACGGTGGCGCGTCTAGGTTGGAATGTCGTGGGCATGGCATGCCTTGGCGCGGTTTGGGCGTGGCCAAACTTAGGATTTTAGGCCAAAGGTTACCATGCGTTGTCTGGTAACCTTGGATGGATAGGATTTGATCCGGGATTGAAGGCGGACCGCTGATTGTCGTACGCCTTCGTTTTAGTAGCCGCATAGGGAAGGCCGGATGGTGGCGCGGCCAGTTGGCATGTCATGGGCATGACATGCCTTGGCGCTGATTTTGGGCGTGGCCAAACTTAGATTTCGGGCCAAAGGTTACCGTCCGTTGTCCTGTAACCTTGGATGGCTAGGATTTGATCCTGGGATTGAAGGGGACCATTGATTATCGCACGCCTTCGTTTTAGTAGCCGCATAGGGAAGGCAAGCATGGTGGCGTGGCTAGGTTGGCATGTCGTGGGCATGGCATGCCTTAGCATGCGGCTTGGGCGTGGCCAAACTTAGGATTTTCCGCTAAAGGTTACCATGCGTTGTTTGGTAACCTTGGATGGCTAGGATTTGATCCTCGGGATTGAAGGGGGACCGTTGATAATCGCACGCCTTCGTTTTAGTAGGCTGGGAAGGCCGACATGGTGGCGCTGCTAGGTTGGCATGCCATTGGCATGCCTTGACGCGGTTTGGGAGTGGCTAAACGAGGGTTTCAGGCCAAAGGTTACCATGCGTTGTCCGGTAAATTTGTATGGCTAGGATTCAATCCTGCGATTGAAAGGGCGACCGTTGATTGTCGCACGCCTTAAGTTTTAGTAGCCACATAAGGAAGGCCAGCATGGTGGCGTGGCTAGGTTGAAATTCCATTGGCATGCCTTGGCGTGGTTTGGGCGTGGCCAAACTAGGGTTTGAGCCAAAGGTTACCATGCGTTGTCTGGTAACCTTGGATGGCTAGGATTCGATCATGGGATTGAAGGGCGACCGTTGATTATCGCACGCCTTCATTTTAGTAGCCGCATAGGGAAGGCTAGCATGGTGGTGGGGCTAGCATGGCTAGGGCCAAGGCAAGGTGCGTTTGGCTTGGCGAGGTTGGGCCAATGGTTTGGTATGCTTAGTTTGGCACACTGGTGCTTGTTAGCATTGGTAGGGCCAAGGCAAGGTGCGTTTGCTTGGCGAGGTGGGGCCAATGGTTTGGCATTCCGTTGGCACATGGTGCGGCTAGCATGGATAGGGCCAAGGCAAGGTGCGTTTGGCTTGGCGAGGTGGAGCCAATGGTTTGGTATGCCGTTTGGCACATGCTTTGGCTAGCATGGCTAGGGCTAAGTCAAGGTGCGTTTTTGCTTGGCGAGGTGGGGCCAATGGTTTGGCATGCCGTTTGGCACATGGTGCGGCTAGCATGGCTAGGGGCCAAGGCAAGGTACGGTTTGGCTTGGCATGTGGGGACAAGGGCTTGGCATGCCAACCTAGCCAGCGGTTTGGGCGTGGCCAAACTTAGGATTTTGGGCCAAAGGTTACCATGCGTTGTCTGGTAACCTTGGATGGATAGGATTTGATCCTGGGATTGAATGGGGACCGTTGATTGTCGCACACCTTCGTTTTAGTAGCCGCATAGGGAAGGCCAGCATGGTGGCGCGGCTAGGTTGGCATGCCCTTGGCGTGGTTTGGGCGTGGCCAAACTAGGGTTTCGGGCCAAAGGTTACCTTGCGTTGTCTCGGTAACTTTGTATGGTTAGGATTCGATCCTGGGATTGAAGGGCGACCTTTGATTGTCGCACGCCTTTGTTTTAGTAAACGCATAAGGAAGGCCAAAGCATGGTGACGTGGCTAGGTTGACATGCCATTGGCATGGCATGCCTTGGCGCGGTTTGGGCGTGGCCAAACTAGGGTTTGGGCCAAAGGTTACCATGCGTTGTCTAGTAACCTTGGATGGCTTGGATTCGATCATGGGATTGAAGGGTGACCGGTGATTATCGCACGCCTTCGTTTAAGTAGCCGCATAGGGAAGGCCAACATGGTGGCGCGTCTAGCATGGCTAGGGCAAAGGAAAGGTGCGTTTGGCTTGGCGAGGTGGGGCCAATGATTTGGTATACTGTTTGGCACATGGTGCGGCTGGCATGGCTAGGGCCAAGGCAAGGTGCGTTTGGCTTGGCGAGGTGGGGCCAATGGTTTGCATGCCGTTTGGCACATGTTGCGGCTACCGTGGCTAGGGGCCAAGGTAAGGTGCGGTTTGGCTTGGCCTGTGGGGCCTAGGGCTTGGCATGCCGTTTAGCATATGGTGCGGTTAGCGTGGGCTAGGGCCAAGGCAAGGTGCGGTTTGGCTTGGCATGGTTTGCTATTGGCGCAATAGTGCGACCGGCATGGTTGGCATGCCTTGGCGCTGGTAGATGTGGCTGGCACGGTTTGCCATTGGCACGAAGAGTGCGGCTAGCATGGTTGGCATTCCTTGGCGCGCTAGATGTGGCTGGTATGGTTTGCCATTGGCACAGTGGTGTGTAGGGCTGCACAAAACCGAACCTAAACCGCGAACCGGACCGAAACCGTTCATTTATTAACCGAATCAAGTGAAACCGAATCCATACGGTTTAATCATGGTTGTCCGTTTTAGATAACCGATCGTCCTGGTTTCGCTTCGGTTGTCGCTCAAACCATACCGAAACAACCGAGAAAACCGAATACGCATATAATAGTTCTAGCCGTCGATATTTATATATCCGATTCATCTTAGCCCTTGATTTTAGGTTTAATAGTTTCTTACCTTTTTATCGACAAAACAAACCACTCTCACTCTTCTTCTTCCCCCTCGGCTGCTACTCCTCTCTCTTCCACACATATATTCACCATCGCTCCATCACCAGATTCATCACAAACCTCTTCTTATTATTTCTCCGAATCAACTAATTGAAACCAAGCACCCATGCAAGATTCATTGTAAGGTTTCATTGTTTTCTAATTGATTATTTATATATTGTATTTGTAGCAAGATCTTTTTATGGGTTTCTATTGAGTTTTTGAAGTGGATTAAATGTTAACTGTTTTTCGATTTTGTGTTTTTTTTTTGGCTTTTGGTTAGAAAGCATATGAAGGGATCAATAATTATAGCAGCTGAACCAGATGCAGTGTTCAAATTAGATGTTAATGGTTGAAAAACAAGATAAAGATGAATGTGTTTGGGTGTAAAACTCTATTTTACGGTATGGGTTTTGTTTATTTTTTCCGATTGTTGAGTTCATTTGTTTTATTTTCACTGGATATTTAGTAAAGTTGTTTGATCTGATTTGTAGGAGGAAGTTGATGGGAAGAAATGTAATTAGTTCAATGAGAGTCATCTAATTACGACAATAATGTAACAATTCAAATGAAATGTTCATAATACATGCTCAAATCAATTATTTTGTTTCAATTTTTTAATTCAGTAGATACCCTGGTTAATGTTGTTTTCTAGCTCTTATGGGATTGGATCTAATTTGGATTATACTGAACATGTATCAATCTTGGAGAAGTAACCGCCTCTAATTTGGATTATGGTGTTTTGATTGATGCTTTTGTTGGAAGTGCGGGTTGGAGTTGGAATGATGTGTTATGGATGTTGTTGCTGTTATGGATAATGGGAGTAACAAGATTTATGTCTCTAAGGTAAAAACATTAACATCAAAAGTTTCAATCAATTAATGTAGGAATTTTGTTGTTTCCAGATTCTTTTATCATTAGAAGATGATTTTTTTTTCATATGTGTTGACAGTGTATCCGTTGACACAATAATAAAGCTATAGCTAAAGATAGTTCTGAAGATTTGCATTTTTAGTAATTGTTTTTGTTTTAGAATAAAACTTAGATTTTTTAAGCATATGCATAACTGTCATTACACTTCAACAAGTTAGAATTCATTTGAGATCAATTAGTCAAGCGCAAAATCTGTACAAACGTATGCAACAGTCTAGCTAATATTTCATTGCACAGTTCTTGTTCTCAGCATTTTTTAACTTCTAGTTTCTTATCTAGTCATGCAACTGCCATCTGATGTTTAGTTTTGGTTAGTTGTGATGCAGGCCTATGTTGGAGTTGCAAGTGCAGTTGGAGACTTTGGATGCCCACCCGTTCATGCCAGAATGAGCAAAGATCATTATTGATTCTGTTGGATTTTTTGTTTTAGTTATTAGATTTTTTGTTTTAGTTTAGACTGTTGGAGTTTCTGATGTATTTGACACTTTAAAACAATCAGTTTGACAGACATGTTAATTTATAAATTTCTTTCTTGAATAAAATTGTCTGTCAGTTTTGTGAAACTGACAGAATTTTCAGTTAACCGAAACCGGGAGGTTTAAAACCGCAACCGGTGGTTTCAAAACCGAATGAAACCGAGTAAGATAAATGGTTTCATCAGTTTTCAATATTGGAAAACCGAGTAGTTCGGTTTCGGTTGTTTTTTGGCCAAAAACCGTACCAAACCGAACCATGTGCAGCCTAGTGGTGTGGTACTATTAAAGCGTGGGACCTAGGTTGACCTAGGCGATGTGGTACTATTTAACAACTCCAAGCCAGATTTCAGAATTTTTGGAGTAGTGGAAGTATTTTTAGAGATTTTAGAGAATCTCGATGTAACCTTAGCGACATGTATACTATGTGACTTTAAACTAACTATAAGTTGGAGTTTTTCATGCACTAATTTACAAAAAAAGTTGTAATATCATGAAAAATTTCCAATACAAATGCTTAACCACTCCCCATACTTAAACTTTACATTGTCCTCAATGTAAATTGAATGGTCCAACGAAAGTCAAGGTGGGAAATCTTATAATGATATGCGACAAGAAATCGTAAAAAAGTAAAAACAAGACAAGAAAAAAAAACTAAATTGCTTATGCGAAAATTCTAAAGAGCAGGAAAATTAGCCCTGGTTTAGTGTGATTTTCCAAACTTTCATTTACTCTTTGAATTTTTCGTAAATATTAAATTGTACATCAAAACTTGGTCTTCAATAATTTCGAATTCTCTATTTGGAATTTTCACGTGGGAGATATAGTAATATGGAAAACGATGTGCATGTCAGTCCAACAAATGACGAATGCGATTTCATTGTTAACCTTGTGTCCATTTTCTTTGATGGTGTATGGACTGTGATGTTTAAAATTCCTTGGTGATGTCCATCATGTGGAATACTGTATCATGATGAAGGTTAATGATACATACATATCTGTCTACAAAAGTAGCAAGTACAGTTTGCCTTGTTGCTGTATGTACAAGGAGATAGAAGACTGTATTGCTCCAGTCTGAACCAATCTAGGAACATATTTTGCTTTGAGTCTACCCCGGTGTGTGTCTAATATTACTTGAAGATTGCTGCATTAGAGATTGCATCATTAGTAATGGACACACCGGTTTTTACTAGATCATTTCAGTATGTATGAATCGTGCCATACCAGCGAAAGAAATCTTAAATGTGTGTCTCATATATACTTACTTTACTATGGATTTCTATTACTTTAGTAGATCACTGTGGTGTAAGTGTTTTATGATGGGAAATATGTAGAATATTCTTTGCGGACTGGTATTTCAACTTAGTATTATTGTGTACGAACGCAACTCACTTTCATGGCCAATGTGAAAGTCACGAGTATTAAAGGACTGTTTCAGAAATGGCTTTCTTTTTCTGATATTACTTTCGCTTAGTCATTACGGATCCAGCTTATTAGAGGTGTAAATTGGGCTGTGTCAAGACGAGCACGAACGAGCACAACCCAACACAACACGCTAAAATTTGAGCCCAGCTTCAGCCCAAAGACGTGACTTAGCCCAAGACGACGACAAAGACGTTAGTTAAATGGGACGTCTTGATTTGACTAATTGGCATAGTAGCACAACACAAAGACGCTACAGATAAGCACGTGGCCCAAAGACAACACAACACGTTAAGAGAGCACGTCATAACATGTACAAATACACCATATAAAAAGGCATAATACATCATATTTTTTGTATATTTCACAAAAGAGTCACTATTCAAGCTAGTTTTTAACATCTTATGTTGGCTTATTTATAACAACACATATAATACCTTAATATTTGGAAAATATATTTCAATATCGTTGTTATAATGTCGTCACGTATATTTAACTAGGACATTAATTTACATGACAATAATCCAATTTTATATTTGATGGGTTATTTCTTTTATTGAATAAACTTGTTAATTTACTTGAAATAATTTCAAATGAATGTTGTCTAATTAAATTCTTGTGATAATGTCCGACTTAATGTATACATTAAGTGATTTCAAATTATTTATATAGCACGTGTCCCGGAAGACGGCACAACATGGCACGTTTATTCGTGTGTCAGTGCTCGTGGGTAATGGCTCTTGCCTAGCTTTTGACTAGTAAAGCACAACACGACACAACACGTTTAAATTGTTGGCACAAAGACAAAGACGGCACATGGCACGTGAAGCACGCGACCGTGTCAGGCCGGTCACTTCGCCGGACGCTTTACACCTCTACTGCTTATGATGAATATCTTCAAAAAGATAAAATGCCAAGAGCATAAATATTCATCTAGAAAAGTTAAATTAATGGGTGGAACTCTTAATTCTTGAAATTTGTTATAGTCTTCATTCTTGAAATTTGTTATAGTCTTCATGACTATATTGGAACCCCATACCATTGTCATGGAAATAGTCGTGAAATGTGGGGGCAATGTACTTGGTAGATAAAACACCTCATATTGAAAAAATTAATTGATCGTTGATTAAAAGTTAAATAAGGCTAACGATCACTTAATTGATTAAGAACCATTTGTTTTGGCCTGAGCTACAATAGTCAGGTTAAATGAATCAATAATGGTTAAGAGCAAGCTGCAAGGTGCGATCATATACCAAAGATCAAAGAGCAAAAAAATTTGAAAATTTGGGTTTAGTCCGTGTTGCAACGCAAAGGAGAGACTAAATTTGGTCGCGTAAGAGGAAGTTACGTTGAATCGGGCGTAAGAGGAAGTTACGCCCCATTGTCATCGTAACTTTGAGGTTACGCCCGAATTTTTTTTTTTTTTTTTTTTAATGGGCGTAAGTTTGAGCTACGCCCCATTCGACGCAACTTTAAGTTGCGCCCCATTTTTTTTTTTTTTTTTTTAGTGTGAGGCGGAGTTTTCGTTACGCCTGTTGAGGCGTAACGCACCAATTGCGCCCGACTAAAGACCGGACTAAAGACTAAATATGGTCCGGGTTTTGGTTATAGTCCGGTCTTTGGTCTTTACTCCGTCTCCATCACACTCGTTTTTTACCAAAAAATTTGGTTATACTCCACGACTGTGGATGCTCTAAGAACACAAATCTACTTTACACTATTCAAATTAAATCTGAATTGATTTGCTCTGGAAAGTTGGAAATGGATTTTATGCTGGGACCTAGTTTGTTGAGAGATATATTTCATTGAAAAATGATAAATCTCTAAAAACTAGTGCACCACAGAATTGTGGGTAGTTGTTATACCTATGTAGCAGGAGGGTTACATATAAAGATTGTATCTGCCTAAAAAAAAAAAAAAAAAAAAGAGAGAGACACCCTGGTGAATTTAAACGGAAAGAGTAATTCCAAGATTTTGTCAAAAATGTGGGGGTGCCTGGAAAATAGTATGGTAGTCTGTCGGTAAATAAATCGACGGCATAGATGCAATTGCTCTCAAATGCGCGCATCGAAAAGAAATAATATGTGAATTGTGTCAAGTCGATAAAAATATGAATTCTAGAGAGCTTACAATTGCATCATCGAGGGAAATGGGATTATTGTCTAATATAGAGTAGTATCTATAGCGGACACCCAACCTAGCGATTGGAGATCCCATGGTTATCTAGGTTCAAAAGGGACAACTAAGTTATAGATTTATACTCACCGGAAACACTGTGAGAGATTACTCTCTTTCCCATTTCTATGATGAAACAGTGTTGCCTGTCAAGTGAGAGGTTGAGAATTTCTCTTAATGATTCCTATGACTTAGTCTAACTAAGAAAGTATGGCAGGATACTTTTTAAACAGAGATCACATGTATGAGTGAGAAGTGGTGCCGCTTCTATGATAACTATAAGGCTAAGTTAATCTAGAGCACTCATGAAAAACCAACATCGTTCAGGGCCAAAATGAACACAACCGAGAACCGAATTTGTAAGGAAATAAGCTATGTGACTTCTACTGCATCGGTTTACATTATAAAGTTGAGCAGTTCAAGACATCGCGTTCACTCGAGCAACTAGTAAACTCGGTAGATGTTCGCCATGGAAGATTCAAAGCCAAAAGCTATCTCGCCATATGAAGTGATGTTCCGCGCACAACTCTCCAGTGTCTGCATTAGAGATTAGGATTAAATTTTGCATTTTCTATTATACAATTTCATTCATGTGGGGGATTGTAGGAAATAGTTGGCCACTTAAGCATAATTCCAAGAATGAATGAGAATTGGGTTCAGGGTGAAACATGCCCGGAAAGTCAGTTAGAGTGTAATTGATATTGATAGGCAGCAGTCATGACGGTTTGGGCTGAACAGATGTGTCCCGTTGGTGTGAAATAAAACTAAAGGTCACAACGGATTCACCCAAACATTGCCTTGGTCCAATAACGATAAAAACCCATCTCCTTCTTCTTCGTAACTCACAGGAAAAAGAAAATTGAAAAGAAACTCTAAACCTTCTTAGCAATTTTTCATTGAAAACGTTTTCAATCTGTAAGAGAGTTTGTGCTACAAAACTTCCCGTTCATTTTCTCGGTGTTATCGATGTGCTGCGAAATACATCGAGGTATTGTTGAATGTTGGAGACATATGCCATTAAGTCAGAATAAAGATTATATATAAGGCATCAAATGTCTTAAGGAAAGAGATTACACGACTCGATACACCCGTTTGATCATTTGCTTTACTGAATTCTCTTTGTCAAGGTGCACACTTTTCATCTCTACTTGTTTTAATTTTATTTGATAAAGTTCACTTCTACAAGGTGTTTAAAATTGATTTATGGAGTTAGTTGTTGGATATTTTCAATAACATAGAAAATAAAATAGTTTTCGTTTTTGGTTAGCCGCTATGACTAGGGAGTGTCCCGTGTTGAATAGACACAATGGATGTTAGTTGGAGATCAAGAGGCACCTCTAACAGGTGTGATGGTTCACAAAAGACACAACCATTCCCATTAGACACCTTATGTGTCTTTTGGAAGTGAAGAGGAACCTCCAATAGGCATGAGTTCCCTATAAGTAGTGATGATTTGTTTTCATTCACCAAAAGAACATCTCAATTCTCGTTTTCTTTCTTACAAGCATCATCGCAACAAAACCAAAGTGTTCCCGGTTGGATCAAGGTCGCATACAAGCTTTGAATCCAACAACCGTTGTGGGGCTTCAAGTATCCCGACAATATTCATTGACTTTGTTTGTACTCGCCAATTCAATTGGGAAAGGGTCGAATAATTGTCGAAAAGAATCTATTATTAGAGCCTTGAACCCAGAGACAACATTCTTTTCTTCACCCTGTTTTAGTGTCGATTTTCCAACAGTTTTCGACAATTAAACTCGACCGTGGAGGGTGAAACCATAAGTTTAAGAACGTCTACTGGATTGAGTTTTTGAAAAAAAAAAAAAAAGTCACTGCATATGGGGGAGACGTTTATGGCAGATAAACACCTAGATTGGGTCCTTGATTGGGGTTTCCACCAGTTTGGGAAAAATGTAGAATTAGTTCCCAAATACTTGTTCAAACTACAAGTATGAATCCCATTGACTGCCGGATATATGTCGGAACGCGCACAAGACAAGAGAACATTTTGGGAAGCAAATAAACCTAGAAGAACTTACAGTCTCGAATCCTCCCAATAATGTCAACGATGTATCTCGAGATAAGAAAATCTTTAACCAAGAGTTAGGAGATTGATGCAGTACTCATGGCCTGGTCGTATGAAACGAAAGGTGGACAAACAAAAACGGTTAGTATAAATGAATTTATATACTTATCATAGATGCATGATATAGCATGATGATTTCTATTCATATCATTGTTTATATGTCAAATCCATATTGAAATTGCATATGCATACACACAGAGAGATGTCAGCATTTCTTATTATGGATTTGAATCTCTTTAAATCCTACGGATAATTCGAAATGCACATGAACTGTTTGATATTATTTCTGGTGGAAATAATGTTACTGGACTAGTCCAATTTCATCTAATTAGTGAAATAAATCTATAGAATTATGGTCTAACTAGTTCAGAGAGGGATCTAAGTCCCTTGTCATTTCTAATGAAGTGCAGTTTCGTTCGTGGCATAAGTTAAGCCTTGTAGCATTTGATCCTCTCATAGTGTATTGCATGATATATCTACTATATTATATGGATGTTGTTCTTTGTCATTTTATGTGTGAATTGATCATTAGATCAGGATTTTCTTTACTACATTACCTTGATAAGAAAAAATAGAATGAGAATGGTTGATCCCTCTCTGTTCTATGATATTGCTTAACCGCCTCGAACAAAGAGACATGACTCTTGTCAAGAAATGTCATTTCAGTTACACAAATTTTCTGTTCCTGGATCTAGTAGGATCCAAAGGTGTGATTTTAATGATTGAATTAAAAGGACAGAGTTATCAATCATGCATGGATGATTTGAAATTTTTCATCGCCTACAGTATGATCAGGGTCCTAGACATTTAGTGAGTGTGGGGTAAAGCATGATTAGAAGTTCATTATGTCGGTTGTGAATAAGGTGCTTAATTTTCCCAAAATGAGCATCAGCCTGACTTTGTTGGATCAACTATATGGTTAATTAAATCATACTAAGATAGCCTTTGGGTTTCCTGAAACAAAATTCTGAAAGGAAGTTCATGGATAACTTCGCGACATTTATTTGAATGTAAAATTATTTAATGAAATAAAATGTTGCATGGAACACTTGGTCGGTATCAATGGATATGCTTTGAATTTTCCATTCACTGAAACAGAGGGAGTTACATCTGTAACTAAACCAGTCGGTCCAATCTACACTATTATAAGGAATTCACATTTTGAACAAGTGTGGTTCTGGTTTAAGATGGTGGGTGGACTAAGCTTGTACCGAAGTTTGGATTATAGCCGGTACATGTGATTGTTGTGGTGAAGTAATATCTGTACTATCAACAGAGTTTCATGAAAGTGGCCATTTGTGTCCATAGTTTTTCCATGAAGAACTGTAGTTTAAGCAACTAGCGAATTTAAAGGGACGATGTTTCGCATCTGTAGTGAATACATGCATAAAGCTGTGAATACAAAAGTGTATTTTACAATGTGGTTGATTGGCAGAATATGATTGGTTGATTAGTATCACATTTTTTTTGTGAGGGTTCACATATTTTGTGACACAGCCACTGAAGTTCTGCGCAAGGTAGCCAAGTCCAAGAAATTGGAGATTCCATTTTAGAAAGTGTGCATGTTTAGCAGAAACTAGTACTGTATATTAGTATTGGCATGTTTAGTTCCTCATTCAAATTTGTCCTCTGTTGTGTACAGTAAGCGTGTATCATTTATGTGGTTGATTTCTAATGTAACTACAAAAGAGAGCCAAATCCAAGAAGATGGTATACATACCGGTCTTTGATTTGAAGTGTTTCTTTTCGGAAATGTGAGTGACATGTTTGGTAGAAACTAATACTAATATAAGTCTGTAAGCCTGTTTCATGACATTTAATTGCACTTGGCAATCGTTATGAAATGGAAGGGAGGGATACTATATGAGAGTGTCATGTATATTTTTATTTTGGCTGGTAATTCGCCGATAATTGTTGAGAAAACAATTTTATGACATGAGCATAATTTTACAATAAGAATTATATGGTTCCAAAATTTGGAAATTGGAATGTCTTAAAATGACATCGAAATGGAAAATTCCGGTTAATATGTAATGTATTGGAAATTGGGCGACCGACCAAATATCCAACGATGAGGTGTTACGATATTACCGATGCATAAATTATGAACATTTGCATTACATAATGTAAAATGTTAAATAGACATTGTCTATGTATTTGGGTATAAACTTGTAGAGGATTGGGCATGAGCAAGAGGAGTTACTCATCGTGATAATGTGCTTGTTGAAATAGCAAGCAAATTGCCTACAAATTTCTTATGCCTCTAGTGAATGCAAGTCTATAATGACTTAATGACTTCTTGTGAATTAACTGTCAATGTTAATTATGATTCCTAGAGAAGTTACAATTATTTTGTAAAATCAAATAAGAACATTTTAATAATGTTGTCAAAATTGATTGCATAAGTAGATGCAATTAATAAACAACGAGGTAGAATGGCTTGGAAACTAACTTGTAGAGATCCCATTTTGGAAGAAGCCATTTCAAGCGGTCTTGATTAATTGAGAGAATCGGGGATATGAATCTATAATGTCTCTAATGAGAGTTATAATGAAAAAGTCAAGATATGCCAAGTCTTGACATTGAATCCAGTAATTCAATTACTCAAGAAATGAGTAATTGCAGTTAACCATTGAAACGGAGAAAAACTTGGCAGACCTATATATGAAGAGTCTTCCAAATGAAATGTTTTCAATGAAGTATAAGGAGATGGGACTCAGGTCTGTGAAAGAAGTTCGATCACCAATAACGGAAACCCAACTTATGTTATATTTTGAAAAAAGATAAACTTAAGTTCAATGTGGTACTAACAAGTTATTGCAAGTGGTTATGGTACACTAAACTAAAATTTCCCATTGTCCTTCTAGTGTAGTGATTCTCGCATGATCTTAGGGATGGATGAAAATCCTTAATAAGTCTAACTCTTTTCACAAGGTGTCTCGCAGTAAACACCTTCGAGACTTACCTATATGAGTATTTGGAAATCGAGTAGTTTCCTATGAGAATAAGACCGTTCTCAGAAAAGGACTCATGAATCCGGGAGAAAGCACAGGGGCCATTAATGTGCGAGCTACGGAACACACTACTTCCGAAATCAATATGTGTGGAGGTTCCTAGCTTTATCACAAGGGGTAGTTGGTTCAAGAATTAAGTTCACCATAGGACCTCGATGAAGCTTTGAATATCTTACACTAAGTGGAGGTTCAAACCCAAAAGGTACCTATCATTTATGTATTGGTTTCCACGATAATGCTTTGTCTCAACCTACCTTGAACTACGCTGGCTTGATCCCACTCGCACGTGGCAGTCACTTGAGTGATGCAACCACTCGTTTTATAAGTTTTACTTTATTTTCATGTTTTTTGGTTAACAAAATAAGGGGAGATTGTTGGATATTTTCAATAACATAGAAAATAAAATAGTTTTCGTTTTGGTTAGCCGCTATGACTAGGAGTTTCCGTGTTGAATAGACACAATGGATGTTAGTTGGAGATCAAGAGGCACCTCTAACGGGTGTGATGGTTCAAAAGACACAACCATTCCCATTAGACACCTTATGTGTCTTTTGGAAGTGAAGAGGCATCTCCAATAGGCATGAGTTCCCTATAAGTAGTGATGATTTGTTTTCATTCAGTCAAAAAGAACATCTCAATTCTCTCGTTTCTTTCTTACAAGCATCATCGCAACAAAACCAAGTGTGTTCCCGGTTGGATCAAGGTCGTACAAGCTTTGAATCCAACAACCGTTGTGGGGCTTCAAGTATCCCGACGGCAATATTCATTGACCCGTTTGTACTCGCCAATTCAATTGGGAAATGGTCTAATAATTGCTCTAAAAGAATCTATTATTAGAGCCTTGAACCCAGACAACATTCTTTTCTTCACCCCGTTTAGTGTCGATTTTCCAACATTAGTTTGACTGTGTGTGATTGTATCATTATTATTGCGATCCTGTGAATGCTGAAATCTAGTGTCGTGGATATTTAACTTGTTTGGATGAGAACTTAGTTAAACTGCCCATAACGTGTTTGTATTGGTGTCACTTGTACTGTGTAGCAGTGGGAAAAGGCAGCGACCAAGATTAGTATAAATTTTCTAACATATTTACATCCTCCGCTCATAAAATTGAATAAGTAGAAAAACAGATATTATGTAGTCAGAATCTTTGCACTTATAATGTCTAGAAAGATGACAATCAGGTTTCTTCCCCTACATAAACTCCCGCCCGTCTAAGATAAACATAAAATTAACCAAAGAAATCTAAATCTCATATTTCTTTCCAAGTAAGATTCACACACAACTCTTTAACTCTGCAAGAAACAAGCTTTTAAGAATAAGAAAATCTAAATCTCATATTCCTTTTCAAGGCAGCGACGAGTGATCCTTGTTTTGGGCGGTTTAACTTTGTCGTCATGATATGTTAGTCGCATACGCTTGACTTTTTGTTGTCGATCTTTCCGCACATCATGTCTACAAAGAGGACAATTAGGTTTTCGCTCCGCCCATTCTACCACGCACTTCTCATGGAAAACATGCGAACACTTTAAAACTGCTGCATGATCATCAACATTCATATCTTGAAGACAAACTGAACAAACTTCTCCTCATCTAGAACAATTATCTTTTTCATATGGCTTCTAATGTAAGCTAAACTGTTAAAGGTTGAATCTGATTCCTCAAAAGCTCTGGTTGTTCTACTAACTAGTTCCTCAAACGCTCGTTGTTCTACTAACATCTTCCATTCCAGCTCTTATTAATCTCCTAAGATTATGGAAGCTTCTACTAATATGATCTCTTGTTTCTCTAAGATCTGCCATTGCCAACGAATCTGCCATTGCCAACGAATGAATAATCTCCCTTTCCGTATATGTAACGAATGGGTGGGTCTAATCCAAAAGGATGTGCTGCTTTTCCCTTATATAACATGAAAAAGGTATCTCAAACCTATGTTGTAAAAGGAGCGCCAAAGACCCACTAAACGCAGGACCAGCGCCTAGCAAAAAAGGCGTCAAGGCAATGCGACATGGCCATTCTTTTTTCTTTTTTTTTTTGGGCGCCTAGGGCGCCCAGGGAGCGGTAGGCGATGGGCTTGGCGCCTTGCCCATCGCCTTTTACAACACTCAAACTACGAAACCTAGTTTCTCATTATTTAGTCAAGGCGTTTTGGTGTATAAGAGCATCCACAGTCGTGGAGTATAACCAAATTTTTTGGTAAAAAACAGACGCAGTGGAGACGGAGTAAAGACCAAAGACCAGACTATAACCAAAACCCAGACCATATTTAGTCTTTAGTCTGGTCTTTAGTCGGCGCAATTGGTGCGTTACGCCAACAAAGCGTAATGTAAAACTCCGCCTCACACTAAAAAAAAAAAAAAAAAAAAAAATGGGGCGCAACTTAAAGTTGCTCTCGAATGGGGCGTAGCTCAAACTTACGCCCATTAAAAAAAAAAAAAAAAATTTCAGGCGTAACCTCAAAGTTACGCCGATGATAATGGGGGCGTAACTTCCTCTTACGCTCGATTCAGCGTAACTCCTCTTACGCCCGACCAAATTTTAGTCTCTCCCATCACGTTGCAACACGGACTAAACCCAAATTTTCAAATTTTTTTGCTCTTTGATCTTTGGTATATGATCGCACCACCGCAGTTGCTCTAAGGCGCCTGGTTTTTAACCAAAAGCGCCACCGCCCTCGTACAAACAAAGTGCCACCATATCCAGTCAGTGATTACAATCCAAGGAGGATACTTTCTTTTCTTTGCGAAGAAGATTACCTGGTGCTGGTGAAAAAGGCAAAACTTACTTGGTGAATTCATTGTTGAAAGAATTTCTATGGAGAAGCGCAGAAAAATACACCCGACTAATCGAAACATCATCAAAATACAACCAGCTAATCGCTTTTCTTCTGCCGAATTAGAAGAAGGAGGTATTCACGCGGCGAGTTTGCTGAAGTTCTTTCCCATAGACGAAGAAAATCCGATTCCTATCTCTCCGGGAAAATTTCATCAGACAACGATAATAATTACCTTAGATGAGGGGATTCAAATTATTAACATGTGTTTAATTACTTACTTGGTTCGGAAATGTTGAACCTTTAGGTTGACCGATCGGTACTCTCTTTAATTTGTTCCTATATAACTGATACTCCTATTTTTCTGCATAATTTTGAATGAGGTTTAAGAGGAGAGAGTGTTTTCTGAATCTCGTAGGAGGTCTAAATTATGATAGATGTGAGAGCATGTTTGAATATTAATATTGGATTGGAAGTGTCTTATATTTTTTCAGAAGTAAGAAGTAAAAAATTTGCTCCACCAAAAGTATTTTTTTTAAGAAGTCATTTAAAGATTATGCCGCCAAATGAATTTCTTGCTCTTCAATCATCCAAAAGTTCAATATAACCTTTCAATGTGTATCAAAACATTGCTATTAAGCTAGCTAGTTGAGTAGATCCGGTAGTTTTACATTATTTAAATAACATTCACAGTGCATAATGTTTGCTTTTTCCAATTAATAAATTGGTTGTTTGTTAAAAAATACTCCCTCTGTTTTTTGAAAAGTGATACTTTCACTTTTTCATTTTATTCTAAAAATAGGCCAAATTAAAAAAGTGAAAGTATCTCTTTTCCAGAAACGGAGGGAGTAAATAAATAGAAAAATAAACATGGGTCACCATCACATTAACGTACTTGCCAAATAGAATCGCCCTATTCAAACTAGCAATGGTGGCCGCTACTTTTCTTTATTAGTTTAAAAACAATTGTCTCCTTTATATTGGTTTTCATTGGATTTGAACGAATTTTGATACTTTTAAGCACAATTTTATTTGTTATTTTTAGGAACATTATCTAAATATCCCTACTATGAGGCCCTTGAAATATACCCTTATCAACTTTACAAATACCCCTAAGCCTAATACATTACTAAAATACCCTTTTTATATAGTGAATATACAAAACCAACACCACCACTATTCAAAAAAAAAAAAAAAAAAAAAAAAATTAAAATTAATGCCCACACCACTGTCCACCGCCAACCACCACCACCGTCCACCGCCCACCACCACCACCGAAGACCACCACCACCACCAACCACCACCACAACTAACAACCACCACCGACGACCACCACCACCGACCACCACCACCGACCACCACCACCACCGACCACCACCACCGACCACCACCATCGCCACCACTGTCCACCACCACCACCAACCACCGACCACCACCACTGTCCACTACCACGGCCGCCGCCAACAACCGACACCCACCGCCGCCGCCAACCATCACCGCCGTCAACCACCATCGCCGCCGCCAACCACCACCACCATGTGGAGTCAACTTGCTGAAGTTGTGTCCATATCGGAGGCAACTAGCTCAAGTTGTCTTCAACAAAGAAAGGAAACTAGCACAAAGTTGTCTTCAAAAGTGAAATCAACTAGCCAAAGTTGTCTCCATATATGGAGGCAACTAGCACAAGTTGTCTCCAAAAAAATAAAAATTATACACAAATAAGTGAACCTAGTGTGAATCGAACACACATCATCCGACATATAGTCGGTTGTGCTACCATTGCACCACAAACAGTTCGCCACACCATCGTTGCTCAACCGACAATTCAAACAACCACCATACAACACCACACCATCCATCTCGTACACGCAAAAGCTTCATGACCACAACCGTCTATGCACACTTGCAACATGAGCCAATAAGTGCAGTCACTTCCATGCCCCTACTCAAACACCATCAAGAACACACAAGCAATAACAACTTCTTGTTCGCTTTCAATGCCTGGATTCATATTGAGTTCCTTCTCAACTTCCTAGGCATTCATCTACTCTCTTGACTTTAAAGCATGAGCACCAAATAGACAACCATCATCATAAACTCAACACAAACCCCAGTATTACCATTGCATCACAAATTCGTCACAAAAACTCTTAAGATATATGTATAAGATAATTTGCGATGAATAAATGGACCCAAAACATAACCAAGTTGCCTCTGAACTGGAATCAACTAGCTCAAGTTGCCTCCAATCTGGAATCAACTAGCTGAAGTTGCCTCCAAAACTGAAAGCAACTTGGTCAAGTTGTCTTCAAAGTTGGAAGCAACTATCACAAGTTTTCTCCAAATAGTAGAAGCAACTTGGTCAAGTTGTTTCCAAAGTTGGAAGAAACTTGATGAGGTTGTCCAGGGTTGCAATTACTTTACCTTCCCGACGCCACACACAAACTGCAGCTTTTCATTGCACCTGAAATATCATTTCCTGCATACATGTATCTCATTGCATTCGCAGCTCATAACCATTATCGAGCCAACACAAGAACCATTCTTTCTTCATTTCTCCTTAGCGCATACTGTAACTTCACCGTTCCTTCTCTCTCGTACAAACACCAGTTCAACCAATATCACCAACAAACTCCACCTGCAATCCATATCCTCAAAGCCATCACCGTTGCTAATACAAACTTCACCACTTCATCTTGAGTTTAAAACCTGTCCTAAACATACATTTATACTCGCTCAATTCCACCAATTCAAGGTCTGAAGAAGAAACTCTAAATGCGCTTTTTTAGTTCCTTGTTCACTATAATTGCAATTGCAATGGAACCGATTCTGCCACACAACTTCAATCTCAATTGATGCTTCAATGTACTTCCCGAGATTCATACAACTTCAAACTCTATGTCCATCTCAAACACCACCAAGAACACAAGCCCATTACACTTCATCTATTCCCGCCGGTTCCAACACCTTAAACTCAATACGCCTCCTTGGAGCAAGCAAACAACCCTACAAAATCTCCTTATCATCTCTGAATCGCTCAACTCCCTTGAACTCGTATGTAATCAAAAACAGATTCAAGACAACGCATTAGCATCAACATCACCCGCATCTTCACTAACCACCGCCACCAGACTCTCAATTACAAAGACCACCAACAACCACCCATAAAACACAAAGCATCTCTTCATACCACCCGCAATCTCACATACAACCACTACATAAACCATTTCAAACACCAAACAAGCTTCAACCCGTAAACCCTAGATTCAGTTCTTCAATTTCATCTTCTGCTTAACATTCACCAAAATACCATTGTTGAAACTTCCACCACCACCATTACACGACCAAAACATTGACCCACCATTGTTGTTGACCCTATCAATTCAATAATAAATTCATCAATCGAATCTTCAACTCAAATCCACACGAAATCAATCTCGATTCAAATTATCAAATTAAAAACCAAAAATCAAATTAATCAACTGGTTTGAAATCAAGTAGAGGAAGAATAACTAAATCATAATTAAGTTTCAATGGTTCAAACACTCAAATCATCGAATTCAAAAATTACCCGAAACCGAAATCTCCATCTACCGATTCTTCATAAACGCTTCTTCTAATCATTAGCAAGCAACTTCATCGATCTTCTCCTTCATTATCGCAAATTGATGGCAAAGCACCTTCATCTCCCGATTTCTTCAGCCCATCTCCTTCCACCGCAACATCAACTCAAACACTAATATCAACAAAACCATCTTCCATTTCATCTCGATTCGCCGTCAACAAAAGCTTCATTTCATAATTTCACCCTTCTAATCTCTTGTTGGTGGTGGTGCTTTGGTTGTGGTGGAGGCGGTCACGATGGTGGTGGAGATGGAGCGATGGAGATGGTGGTGTGGGAGTGACGGAGGCGAAGTAGAATTTTCTTCTGTTTTTGTTAAAGAAGAAGGAAATGAAATGGAAAGGTTAAAAAGGAATTATGGAAATTCTGTTTTTAATAAAAATTTCATTTATGCCATCAGGGGTATTTGAAAAGACTCATAAGGGTATTTGTGCATGACCCATGGATAGTAGGGGCATAAATAACATTCCCACTTATTTTTATTGGCAGTGACTAAATACAACCCACATTAAAATTAAATACAACCCTTTCAAAAACTTACCAACCTTATGTAGCTTAGTTATATAAAACTCACCTTAATCGTCTTCCCAAACCCACATGCTTAACTGTATATTTGCAGTTCTGATGTTCTGTAATCTCGATAGAATTTTTTTGCAGTTCTAATATTCTATAATCTCTATAGAAAAAAGAAAATAGGCATGGTGGAATAATCAGTGAAATTGAACACGGTGTGATAAACACTTCGAATCATGCTAATATCCACTGTATATGATCCATGACCCCAGTGTATGATCTAAAAAAAAAAAAAAAAAAAAAAAAAAAAAGTAGAAAATTGCTTTTGGTTTCATAAACTTAATTTGGAAGATTCATAAGAATGGTTGACAGCTCTTCTTTACCCTCACGAAAATGCAATTGCTCGAGCCTCGAGGTTAACCCTATGGTAGCTTAATCTTAAATGGTTAATATATAATTAATCAGCTGGACTTCTGTAGAGGTCTGAGATCTGTTGGGAATTAAGGTTACGATCAACTTGATTTGGTTAATTAGGAGTGCTCGAGAGAATTAGGATTATTGGGATCTAAGGTTATTCAAATCTGGGGTCAAACTAAAACTAAAGTTAGTAAAGGTGGGTTTTGATTACTCCCGTCAATAAGGTTAACAACATTTCAAACGGATTGTATTTAACCTGTCTTTTTATGTATAAAGTATAAGTACTCGTACATTATGGTAAATGTAGCTTCCACGTAGGGTGGGTGTTAAAAAATTGTGATTTGTAAGTCATATTTTTACATGTTCAAAAATTGTCACATACAATAAGAACGCGAAATTGGGGGATATAAAAAGGAATTGGGATATAAGAAACGGACAAAAACTGGATCCAGATATCAATTCGGGGACCCCTTATCTAAGTATTTTACGTAATACCTAATGTACCCCTCACTAATCATGATTAGTGATTAATAATAATTAGTAAAAGCATAAGATTTTTGATAAATGAATAGTGTGTGTTTTATTTGAATTTGAGTGAGTGAGGTGAGAGTAGAAGGAGTGAAAAATATTTTGAGAGAGAAATTTTTTTGGGAAAAATGGAGGATGGTTGTCAAGAGAGAATTGTTGTCGGGCCGAATCTTTAGCTCAACTACAACAAGGAGCATATCTTGAATCTTCAAATTAACGACAACAACTCTCAATTGCAACTCTTTGTTGAGCCAACACCCTTGAATGATGATTTTGACGAGTATGGAGAGTTTCTTGAAGAACCAACACAAGAAAATAAACTTGTTGTTGATGGTGGTTTTTAGCTTAGGGGTAAAATGTTAAAACCCTAGTCGACAATGACGTCACAAAACTTGAGTAATAATGTCCAGACCAAGCACATTTATTGAACCCTTTAATTTGTCTGCGAGAAAATTACCATGGCACATTTTTTAATGCTAATTAGGGTTTCGACAAGCCAAAAAACTAATCTCACACCGCATGTGCCAATGGCTAACCATGCCAGCCACACCTATCGCGCCAGGCATGCCAACCATGCTAGCCGCACCCTTGTGCCAATGGCAAACCATGCCAGCCCACACCTACCACGCCAAGGCATGCCAACCATGCTAGCTGCACCCCGTGTCAATGGCAAACCATGCCAGCCACACCTACCGCGCCAAGGCATGCCAATCATGCTAGGCGCACCACCGTGCCAATGGCAAACCATGCCTGCCACACCTACCGCGCCAAGGCATGCCAACCATGCTAGTCGCACCCCCGTGCCAATGGCAAACCATGCCACCACACCTACCGCTCCATGCCAAACGCACCTTGCCATGGCCCCATGCCAACTTAGTTGCGCCACCTTGCCGGCTTTCCTACGCCGTTGCCAAATCGAAGGCGTGCGATAATCAACTGGCCGCCCTTCAATCCCAGGAGAAAATCCTAGTCGTCCGAGGTTACCAAACGACCTTTGGCCTAGAGCCCTAGCTTGGTCATGCCAAACCTTGGCCCCACATGCCAAGCCAAACCGCACTAGCCAAGCTAGCCACGCCATGCGCCCATGGTCAAACCTCGGCCCCACATGCCAAGCCAAACCACACCTAGCCAAGCTAGCTACGTCATGTGCCCATGGCAAACCCTTGGCCCCACATACCAAGCCAAACCGCACCTAGCCAAGATAGCCACGCCATGCGCCCATGCCAAACCCTTGGCCCCACATGCCAAGCCAAACCGCATCTAGCCAAAGCTAGCCACGCCATGCGCCCATGGAAAACCCTTGGCCCCACATGTCAGTGAAACCGCACCTAGCCATGCTAGCCGCACCATGTCACAACGGCTTGCCAAACCATTGGCCCCACATGCCAAGCCAAACCGCACCTAGCCATGCTAGCACACCATGTGCCAACCGCTTGCCAAACCCTTGGCCCCCACATGCCAAGCCAAGCCACACCTTGCCCCGGACCTATCCATGCTAGCCGCACCATGTGCCAACGGATTTCCAAACCCTTGGCCCCACATGCCAAGCCAAACCACACCTTGCCTTGGCCCTAACCATGCTAGCGCACCATGTGCCAATGGATTGCCAAACCCTTGGCCCCATATGCCAAGCCAAACCGAACCTAGCCATGCTAGCCGCCCCATGTGCCAACGGCTTACGAAACCCTTGGCCTCACATGCCAAACGCACATAGCCGAGCCACCATGCCGGCCTTCCCTATGCGGCTACCAAAATGAAGGCGTGCGACAATCGACGCCCCTACAATCCCAAGAGAAATCCTAGCCCTCCAAGGTTACCAGACGACGCATGGTAACCTTTATCCCGAAAACCTAAGTTTGGACACGCCAAACCTTGGCATGCCAACCTAGACGCGCCACCATATTAGCCTTCCCTACGCGGCTACCAAAACGAAGACGTGTGACAATCGACTATCCCCCTTCATTCCTGTGAGCAAATCTTAGCCATCCAAGGTTACAGACGAAGCATAGTAACCTTTGGCCCAAAAACCTAAGCTTGGCCACGCCATGCCATGCTAACGGCATGCCAACCTAGCCGCCTCTATGCCACGCCAATGGCATGCCAACCTAGCCGCGCCACCACGCCATGCCAATGGCATGCTAACCTAGCCGCGCCACCATGCTAGCCTTCCCTATGCGGCCACCAACGAACGAAAGCGTGCAAAGATCAACGGCTACCTTTCCTCTTAAAATACAAATCTCGACCGTCGAAGGTCATCAAGCTACCAAGTCTCCCAAGCTCGACTTGCAGGGCAACAACCATATGCTACATGTTTTTCACAAAAACATTCGAGACATCAACACATATCACAAACTGGGGGATCCTCTTTGGGTATTGGTTTGGCTGTTTACAGTGTGCGGCGTACATTATGCCGTCAAAGGAAGTTTCATAAGGGTGAGGCGGTTAGTAAATACAGGGAGTTAAAAGTGAAACGTTTATGGGACATCAATTCCATACAATAATGTTTTTATGGAACATCAATTCCATGCGTTAACGATTTTTCTAACATCAAATTCCATGCATACGGTTACCACCTCCTCCCATTTACTTACCCATTTTTCCATTCCTTAATGAGACCAGCACGTTTCACTTCGACTTGTATAAATAGGTCTTAACTATTTCCATAGAACAACAAGTTCATTCTGGAATATACAACACTCGAAAATACTTGCTAGCTTACCATTTGTTAGCCTTCCCACTTTTCTTATACAAGTCTTAGTAACACAATTACTCTTCCAAAATCAACTATTCTGGTCTCATCACTTTCCTTGCTTCCCTCCCCGAAACCAACCCGTTCTCCTCCACTTTGTGAACGAAGGAAGTCCGGAACGGCCATTTCTTGGTTTTGGCCGGATTTGTCTGATTGATCTCTCGAATCTAAAGTACTCCTTGCAGTACATTGTTTAGGATTTAAATTGTATCTCACCCATGCACCCGAAATTACCGAAATCGGCGAAAACCATTTTCACCTACAAACAATTGGCGACCATAGTGGGAGATTGATCTTTCGGTTACAATGTCAATCTTCGACCATCGATCTCATTCGACCTGCACATAAAGATGGTAGAAGCGAAAGATCTGCTCAAGGATCGACGACTCGGTTACTGTGACGACTCTATTATCAGTCATGACACGACAAGGGATGACTGGGGATTTCCCAAAAAATTGAAGCAAACGATCCGCCCGAGAATCGGTGACTCGGTTATCGTGGAAACTCCGAACGGCCGGGATTTTCTACAACCACAACGGTGCTTCCCATAAAACTTGGTTGTGCACCCTGGTTTCCTTTTCATCGAGAGACCTAAAAAACCAAGTAAGTCCTACCTTGACAAGATACATGGTTTGCTCTTTCAAGTTTTCACGGAATGATAAAACCAATAGCCATGTTATGTTTCACCCCATGTCATCTACCAAATGCACGGTTCCATGGTTTTCACAGGATGCTTGCAACACTTTCAATCATAACCAAGACAACATCATTTCCAAATACAACTCATTCCTAAACAATTCATTCAAAAAGAATAATCCAAAACCATCAAGGGAACATTTATCTGTCAACCCTAAAAATCCGAAAATCAAAACCATAAACCAGTGCGTTTCCATTTGCCTTTCAAAATAAAAAAACCTAAAAATAAGAAGTTCAAAAGACAAATGTATTCAAAGAAAGTTTTCCAACAAATGACTTGCTCCTCTTAGCAAAGGCGTCCCTCGTGACTTTGGAGAGCATCCCTTTTCAACTTCGATGCCCGCACAATTTTTTGAATTCCGCTTCCCGCTTCTTCACCATTTCTGGAAGGACCTTCGAATGTTTCGACCGTAAACTTCGACCTCAGAGAAACCTTCAACAAACCAAAGAACGTTGGATTCAAAGTTTACACACATGTCATGGTGGAACCTCCAGCTCGAGATTACATCCTTAGAAATGGTATGACCAGTCACGTTGCACATGTCGTCAATCGAAGACAAAGCTTCCTCCACCCGCTTACCATACGCGCTTGTCGAACATGCATACCGTACGCGCTACTGTGACGCGCATGACAGGCACACACACATGCCACACGCGCATGACAGCCACAATACCACACCCCGCGCTAACGGCTTGCATCCTTCAAATAGCTAACATCTCACGCCCTTCTAGCACCATCTTCTCCTCTCCACAACCAGCCAAAGCAGCGCCATCCTCACCCTTCGAAATAGTGCCATGGATCCAGCACTGCGTGATCAAAACTGTGCCATACACTTACGATCACCCGAACCAGAGCCGCTTCCGCCACCCCAACGTTTCTTCAAGCATGATAGCTCCAAAAAGATAAAAGACACTTCAAAGGGACGTGCGTTTATAGATGAAGAGGCTCGCGTTGCTCTTGAACGCCCAATACAAGGAATCAGCAATCCAATTTCATCACACGTAAAGATCAGGAACGACTTCTCCAAAATCGAGGCAAAGTTATGTGAGATTCTATATTTATCCAAGGCGTAGCGTCAAGGCATATTTGCATCCCTCAACCGCACTGCATTAGGAAAGCAGATTTTTCCAAAATGGTGGAAGCCGTTCCCAAACCTCAACCTCTCCCCGGAAAGCACGATCGATAGATGAAACCGGGGACTCCTAACCAATGTATTGTAACCGTCAAGGTTATGAGAGTTTCAAGGCGCCGTTTGACGTTATCTCCAAGTGGATCCACTTCAACGTTCTCGCTTTCAAAGAACCGCTCCGCTTCAAAGTTCTCTCCGGTCGCTCCGCTCTCGGCCGTTATCTCCATAAGCTCAGCATTTGTCTCCTTAAGTTTCAACGTCCTCTCCAAGAGCCTAAGCCGCTTCAACACCACTCGTTCTTGCAAAGGGTCGTGCCACCACGCTCCCCACGCCAAGGATCATGATCACAGCGAGCCAATCTTCGTAGTCATGGCCACCTTTTGATCCATCCCGCCAAAACTCGTGACCATGGACAGTTTTCTCGCTTACGCATCCAGCCAACCCTTTTACTTCCATGGATGCCCATACGATTCTAGCCTACTTTTTTTCCCACGACAATGTAGTCTCTTCTCGATTATATCCGCTACCAAGAATTGTTGCCGCTCATTTTTTGATACCGACGGAGCTTCACCGTAGCAGATCAATCACTACGAAGGGAACCCGTAATCCTCCATATTTTAGTTTCACATGGAAGAAGTAACAAAATCACCAAGTACGAATGCAAAGCCAAAACGTACAGAAGTGCCTTATTCAATTACTCAGAGCTCAAGGGAATTGAAGATCGAACAACATATTCTAATGGAAGATTGAAGTCTTTCAAATAAGAAGTTTTATTCAAAGATGTGAAACATAAGCGGGATTGTAATTGGCGAAACCCTAACTTCACATGAATACCAAGAAGATAACAATTAGTCTGCAAAAGCACCAAGACGTCTATAAAACAAAGAAAAAACATCAAAAGGGGGAAACTGGTCATAGAAAGCAGATGCACGAGTTGCCAACATCTCTGTCAGAGATTCTTCAAGAACTTTCCCTAGCAATCTCTCCGTAGCAAAGTTTCCATCCGAAAGCATAAAACTCTCGGAATTTGGATAAGGAAAGGATTTATTATTTTGGCTAAGTAAGGAGGAAAGGCAATCGGTCCCGCAAGACAAGCCACCACCGTGTAAAAAGTCCGCACCTTTTCTTCGCCGACGCCATGCTTGCGCAACGCTTTGTCAAGCATCCCACGCCCATTCCAAGCGAAATCGGTGCTAATGGGTCCCTTTCATGCCAAGTCTATGCTAGCAGCTCCGCCTCGCGTTCCAAAAGCCTACCCTTGAAGACGCACAACCATACCGGGATTTACGCAAAGCCGCAAGGCGCAAGGATCGCGGATTCTACTTATCTCTCGGAAAAAGGAGGTACAATCGTTGCTAGGAGATTTCATCAAAATACCAAACCAGGAGGAGGAACGAGCTTTATCCTACCTTCACCAACGAACAACTGGAAAGAGGAAGATGATACAATTTCACCAAAGAATATATGTATTGCACAAACCCTAAAAAGGGGAAAGGAGAAGTAACGCTTTCTTATGGGTGTAACGCTTCTAGAATTTTGACTAAGGAAAGAATTCATTGTTAAAGCCGCGCATGAAGAAAGGCAATCGGTCCCCACAAGAGCAAGCCTTTCCACTCCCAAGACATCCGCGCTTTCCACTGCCAGCGCTCCACGTTTAATTTTTGCAACAATTCGCGCCTTTCATGATATTGCGCCAACACCAACAACTCGTCGAGCCAGCGTCATGATGTTTCCTAACCCAGCCAAGATGATGCATAGCCAGACTAAGCCGACGATCTTCATCTCACCGCTTCACGGTCTACACCTCAAATAAAATCTATGCAAGGCTTCCAAACACGGGGATCATGATCTCCTTACCTCTCGAAAATTCGTCACCTTCCCACGGGCAAGCAAGTTGTTGTCTTCCCGAAGCCAACGCTCACGCCATTCCAGGCCAATGGATCAGCGCGCTCCAAATTTACGCTAGCGGCTCCCATTCGAAGATGATCTAGTGCTAACGGCTCCTTTCCAAGCCGCACGATGATTGCGTCTCCCATTCAAAGACGATCCAAGTGCTAACGGCTCCAAGTCCAAGCCGACCGTGCTAGTAGCTTCCCTTCACACCAAATCTATACTAGTGGCTCTGTTCCACCCTAACTTGCGTACCACGAGCACAAGGGACTTTCTTAAGATCGCTCATCTTCTTCTCGCTCAGCTCCATTTGCCGCAGCCCCACCATGCCTAGATGTCCATATACACCTAGCCTTGCCATGTCCGCACCATGCCCGGCCGCCCCGCTCCATTATCGCGGCCCTATCATGCCAAGTCATCCACGCGCACTTTGCCTCTCTAAGTCATCCGTACCGTGAACCTCGCCAATACCAACAAATTTTCCTAAGACCACGCCACCTCTTGGCCCCATGTTCCAAGTCATCCGCTATGCTTTGCCTTCCAAGACCGCGCCCCTTTTCCTCGATGTACGACTGCACAAGGTGGCAACTTTCGTCTCACCACTCCACGGTCCGCATCCCCAGTACAACTTATGCGGGCCGCCAACACGGAAGAAAAAACTCTCTTCACCCCTCAAAAAGGTTATTCGGATTTTCCTGACCATCTTTGCAATGATTTACATCTTGATTTTGTCCTTGTCTGTCACCATCATATGCTTACCTCGCAACAAGGCACTTCCGAGCTAAGCGATGACTTAATGTTGATGGTGGTTTTTAGCTTATGGGTAAAATCGTAAAATCCTAGTCAGACAATGACGTCACAGAACTTGAGTAATAATGTCCAAACCAAGCACATTTATTGAACCCTTTGATTTGTCTACGAAAAAATTACCAGGGCACCTTTTTTAATGCTACTTAGGGTTTCGACAGGCCAAAACCCTAATTATCACACCGCATGTGCCACCGGCTAACCATGCCCGCCCACACCTATCGCTCCAAGGCATGCCAACCATGCTAGCCGCACTTCGTGCCAATGGAAAACAATGCCGCCCACACCTACCAGGCCAAGGCATGCCAACCATGCTAGCGCACCCGCGCCAATGGCAAACCATGCCAGCCACACCTACCGCGCCAAGGCATGCCAACCATGCTAGCCGCACCCTTGTGCCAATGGAAAACCATGCCAGCCACACCTACCGTGCCAAGGCATGACAACCATGCTAGCCGCACCCCTGTGCCAATGGCAAACCATGACAGCCACACCCTACCGCGCCAAGGCATGCCAACCATGCTAGCCGCACCCCCGTGCCCCTAAGCAAACCATGCCAGCCACACCTACCGCTCCACGCCAAACGCACCTTGCCATGGCCCCATGCCAACCTAGCCACGCCACTTTGCTGGCCTTCCCTACGCTGCTACCAAGAAGAAGGCGTGCGACAATCAACGGTCACCCTTCAATCCAGGAGAAAATCCTAGCCGTGCGAGGTTACCAAATGACCTTTGGCCCAAAGCCCTAGCTTGGTCACGAACCTAGCTTGGTCATGCCAAAACTTGGCCCCACATGCCAAGCCAAACCGCACCTAGCAAAGCTAGCCACGCCATGCGCCCATGGCTAAACCTTGGCCCCACATGCCAAGCCAAACCGCACCTAGCCAAGCTAGCCACGCCATGCACCCATGGCAAACCCGGCCCCACATGCCAAGCCAAACCACACCTAGACAAGCTAGCCACGCCATGCTCCCATGCAAAACCCTTGGCCCCACATGCCAAGCCAAACCGCACCCTAGCCATGTTAGCCGCACCATGTGCCAATGGCTTGCCAAACCCTTGGCCCCACATGCCAAGCCAAGCCACACCTTGCCTTGGCCCTAGCCATGCTAGCCGCACCATGTGCCAACGGCTTTCCAAACCCTTGGCCCCACATGCCAAGCCAAACCGCACCTAGCCATGTTAGCCGCAATATGTGCCAACGGATTGCCAAACCCATGGCCCCACATGCCAAGCCAAACCGCACCTAGCCATGTTAGACGCCCCATGTGCCAACGACTTACCAAACCCTTGGCCCCACATGCCAAACGCACCTAGCCGCGCCACCATACTGGCCTTCCCTACACGGCTAACAAAACGAAGGCGTGCGATAATCGACGGTCCCCCTTCAATCCTAGGAGCAAATCCTAGCCCTCCAAGGTTACCCGATGACGCATGGTAACCTTTAGCCCGAAAACCTAAGTTTCTCCATGCCAAACCTTAGCATGCCAACCTAGCCGCGCCACCATGTTGGCCTTCCCTATGCGGCTACTAAAATGAAGGCGTGCGACAATCGACGATCCCCTTAAATCCCAAGAGAAAATCCTATCCATCCAAGGTTACCGATGACGCATGGTAACCTTTGGCCCGAAAAACCTAAGCTTGGCCACGCCATGCCATGCCAACTAATGCCAACCTAGTCCCGCCTCCATTCCACGCCAAAGGCATGCCAACCTAGCCGCGCCACCATGCCATGCCAATGGCATGCTAACCTAGCCGCGCCACCATGCTTGCCTTCCATATGCGGCCACCAACGAACGAAAGAGTGCAAAGATCAACGGCGACCTTTCCTCTTAAGATACAAAATCTCGACCGTCGAAGGTAACCAACCTACCAAGTCTCCCAAGCTCGACTTGCCAGGCAACAACCATATGCTACATGTTTTTCACAAAAACATTCGAGACATCGACATATCACAAACCTGGGGATCCTCTTTGGGTATTGGTTTTGCGATTTACCACGTGCGGCGTACACTATGCCCGTCATAAGGAAGTGTCATAAGGGTGAGGCGGTTAGTAAATACAGGAGTTAAACGTTCATGGGACATCAATTCCATACGTTAATGTTTTTATGGAACATCAATTCCATGCGTTAACGATTTTATGGAACATCAAATTCCATGCATATGGTTACCGCCTCCTCCCATTTACTTACCCATTTTTTCATTCCTTAATGAGACCAGGGTACGTTTCACTTTGACTTGTACTTACCTATTTCCACCGACAACAAGTTCATTCGGGAATATATAACACTAAGAAAATACTTGCTAGCTTACCATTTGTTATCCTTCCTACTTTTCTCGATACCATTCGTAGTAACACAACTACTCTTCCGAATAACTATTCCGGTCTCATCACTTTCCTTGCTTCCCCCCCAAAACCAACCCATTATCCTCCACTTTGTGACCGAAGCAAGTCCTGAACGACCATTTCTTAGTTTAGGCTGGATTTGTACAGTTGATCTCTCGAATCTAAAATACTCCCTTGCAAGTACATTGTTTAGGGTTTAAATTTTTTCTCACCCGTGCACCCAAAATTACCGAAATCGCAGAAATCATTTTCACCTACAAACACTTGCACAACATACTAGCATCCCCAACACAGTAAAGCACTAAGATGTCGAAAAATCGAATTTTTTATTTAAACCCGCCATTTTTTCAACCGAAAAACCTTGGTGCCGCATGGTAGTTGTATGAATACCATGCCGTAGTCACAGAACTCGGCATTGTATTCATACTACGACCATGCCGGTGAGACCGATATCCCCTATTTTGAATATTGATCCCGCATAGCATTCTACCAAAAAACTATGCCGGCACGTAGTTAACCTTTTTACGGAAACAGTTCCATCCCAAACCAAAAACCGGCATTGCAAATTAATGAACATCAACGCGAACGAGCACCTGCGCGTGGTACCATCAATATCGAGAATGTTTCTGCACCTACAAAAAAACATAAAGGAATAAATGTTTTCCAAAGATAAATACCACCGGCATTCAATATGAATTATTTTCAATGCCCGACTGGGTACCGCTTAGGACAATAGATTACGAGAATGCCTGGAACCCGTGCTTAGGCATTGTTTTTTAATGAAACATTTATGGTGGAATAGGTTTCAAATTTGGTCTTCGCTTTGGTTAACTTCGATCTATGCCGAACAAGTGGTCGAGCATGCCGTACGGGTTTCCGGCATAGTGCTTTAATTTCGTTTGGAACTAATTTTCATTCGATATTTAGGTGGTGACATATATTGATCCAACAAATGCAAAGCCGCTTACATCGGGATACGTCTTAATACTATAAAATCCCTCCGGTATGTGACTAAAGAATATTTTTCACCTAGTATCTTGAACTTTACTAATGGATTGCTAGTAATGAACCTTGTAATGAATGCGAAATTTTTCTTATGTAGGGAATAACATATCGAAAGGAATCAATCACTTGGCCTAAAGAGAAGGATCTTAAGAATATGTGTGTGTTGGTGAGGAATACCGAAGGTTAGAAGAGGCGTTTTGAGATGGCTTACAGAGAAGTGGGAAATACAAGGAGAATAATTGCCCGTTTAAGCTTGTATTCCATTTAAATGACATGAACAATTGGGATTGTGAGGTTTTGTGTGGGGCTATCATAACCACCGGGATCCGAAGATTTTGTTGGTCACTCCTTAGTTGCGAAGCTAAAACCCGACGAGTTTGAGGATTTAAAGAGATTGACCAAAGCACTTATCAAACCGAGACAAATTCTCGGAAGGCTTAACGTGCCTTCTATACGTAAAATTTATGCCGCACAAGCAACTATTAGAATGGTGGAATGGGAAGGGAGGAGTTTTATGCAAGAATTTGAGAAGATAGTTTGGGATCACAACTACACGCGTATCATTAAAAGAGGGCCGGACGAGAAGCCCCTTCAAATATTCATTTCGCATTCTTTGCTTTCACAATTGGAAAATACATGTTGTGGTGTTCCTTTGATGGATTGCACCTACAAGACAAACAAATACAATATGTTGTTGTTCAACATCGTGGGGCAAACCTAAGACAAGGTAACATTCACATTGGCTTGGTGTTTAATGGAAAACAAGAGGGACTATAATTATCATTGGGCATTACGACAATTGAAATTATTCTTCCTGGAAAATAAACGTCGAGGGTCATCGTAACCGATCAAGATGACGTGATTAATGAAAGCAATATCCGACGTCTTCCCGGATGCACAAAATTTTCTATGTATGTATCATATACGTGAAAATGTCGAAAAACTTGCCATGCCTTGTTTGAACCCACTAAGGAGGATATTAAGAAGAGAATGATTGTTCAACTAGAGGAAGATGTTCGAAAGAACAAACTATCTCCGAAGAACAAGAAGATGAGAGAGGAAAGATAAAGGAGCGAGTGGACAAAGAACATGCGGAAAATCATAAAAAGTTGTTGGAATTTCTAAGAGATTGGGAGAAAGTTTATTGGTCACCACCACCCTCCCAAATTATCCCTCTTGTATCGGCCCCCAAACGCATCTTGCGACCTTGATCTTTCCCTCGAGGAGGCATAGACTGAGGAGTATCAAGACCGTCCTTCCTTCTTCTCTTAGTGAACGCATCTTTAGTTTTTCCTTTGTTTGCCTTGGCTTTACTCCTATATCAAAAGACACACGAAATGAATATAAGACAACTCATTTTCGGTTCCAAGTCACAGCATAGACTAACTTAAACAAACCATTCCTGCACGTAGCTCCCGGCATACAAACTGAGCCAATAGCAATTGCCGGTACACAGTTCCGGCAGTGAACATCAACTATCGACAATGCCGGTAGTCATATGTAATTTTTCTATATGTTTTAAGTCCACTACCAAAGATACTCGAATTATTATAAAAGAATGTCGGTACCCAATCTTAGGCATACAATGCAACCTAAAATCTATGCCGTACTGGTGACAAATTCATAAGCTCTCCGTATTTTTTAAGTCCACTACCGCATACGCGAATTATTATAAAAGAATGCTTCAGGTACCAAAAATCGACATAGTTTCCTACCAAACTTCCATGTCGATATAGAAAATTCAGTTTCCGTGAATGCTGGGATGGAAAAGGTATTGCCTTCATGCTATAATCTATGCCGTAACTAAATACCGGCACTGTATTCATCATAGATTGAATGTCGTAACACAAAACCGGCACTGTATTCATACATATTTCAGTGCTCAGACTCACCGAAACTCAACTCGATTAGGGTTCGCGATTCGAACCTAAACCCATTGCTATAAATCGATTTAAACACTCATAAAGTAGTTTAAAATCACTTACCTTCTCACGAAGCCATGGTTGCGAGAGATTGATTGTCCGAATCCGTCGATTCTTCTTCTTGCTCTTGAGCAATCTTAGCAATTCTTTGTTTGTGTTTTTGTGGACCTATCGATTGGGCATTTGTTTTTGACGATTGGGCATTTGTTTTCTTCGTGGAGGCATTGTTTATGACTCGGGTAGGTTAATCGACGAAGAAATTTTTGAATCGACGATTAAACGACGAAGAACGGATGAAGAACGATGAAGAAAAAAACAAAATTCTAAAACCTAACCCTCGCTATCTTCGGAACTGATTTGAGAATGGGGGATAAATGGTTTGGTGTTTGATTTTAAGTTTGAGAGAAAAGGGTATAATAGTCTTTTGATAAAGTTTTGTGATTAACCAAAGGGTATTTTAGTATTTTCATACAAAAAACACCCCTTAGCACACACCATGGGTTGGGAGAAGTAATCAATATCCCCCAATTCCTTTTTATATCCCCCAAACGTTCTAGAATAATAGCAAATTATCTCCCACATGTTCTTTTTTTTTTTTTTGATGTGAAAGAAGAAGTTTTGTTAACTACGAGAAATCAAACTGTCTGACAATAATTGAATCTCAATAACACTAGGAGAAATGTCTAGCCAAGTCCTAGTAATTCTAAACTTTTTGCTGAATTTCACAAGTTTATCAGCAATTTTATTATATGTTTTTGGGAAAAAACAACACCCCCAAGCTTGAAAAAATGTTCAATGAAAAAATTACATCTCCGATGTTCTTAGTCAACGAAAACATTCACTAGTTGTTGATGATCACAAGTGATCGCAAAATCTATAGGCGTATAATGCCTTAAAACAAAAGATTGATGTGAAAGTACAGTCAATAATAGACCGAAAGCTTCTTGTCATAACCAAAATAAAGAACGTGCAATTAGGGATACTAAAACTAATTAAGGGATATAGGAAAAAAAACAAAAACATGATTTAAATAGTAATCGTGAGTCACCCCGATCCATGTAATTTATATAATTCCTAATCTACCCTCGCTAATCATGTTTAGTGGTGAATTATAATTAGTTAAGTTAATAGATTAGTTTGATAATGATTAGTATAAATCATTATCATTGAATTTGTTAATGTAACAACATTAAATCAAGATATTTATGATCATAAGATTTAGGTGAAGAACCACCCATGAAAGTAAACAAGTCGAACATACAAGTGCTCTAATTACTCATGTATAGGTATTAATGTATTGATTTTTGATATTTTTTCATTGAATTCGCCATTGTTACGCTGAAAAAATCGAGTGTCGACATGGTAAAAGTATGAATACCATGTCCTAGGCCCAAATCTGCATGGTATTCATATTTCACCATGCCGATACACGATTCCCCAATTATGAAATTTTAAGTACACTGTCAAGACAAAAATTCATTATCGAGCATTCCGGTGGTAGTGCCAAAGATGGTACATTGCTTAACTTGTTATGTTGATCACATGATGCAAATTTCCTAGAAACTTGAGTTTTTCATTTGTCTATCGGCATTGATAGATTTCCATCGAGCACATGCCGGCAATTAATAATTAATTTCGGCATGGTATTCATACAAAAAAAAAGTGTCGGAATAGTAAAACGACATGGTGTGTTCATACTAAAACTATGTCGGTGCATAAAACCGACATTGTATGAATACAAATACTGTAATGAGTAACCGAAACTAAAATTTCAGTTACAATTTGTGATTCTAATTTCCTAAACGAATTCTTTTAAAACAAATTGATGATTAGGTTTCTTTCAAGGAAGCATATTATAACACCCGTGCTTTTAACGTGGCGCATACTAAAAGATGTGCCACGTCCACGAGATGAAGCTTCATCCAAAGCTTTTGTTGCTTGGTAAGAGATAGATTGGCTTAAGGACAAATCAGGCAAACATTGCACATTATGTTTGGCATTTGGCTAAGGGCCAATTCTGCAGTCAAATGATGCATAAGGCCAGTTGGGTAGATGGCCTAGAGCCTTGTAGCGCATTACGCGGACAATTTGCATTGAGTCAATACCGCACAATCATTGTGCATCGGGCCGAGAGGGCTAGCCGAGTGAATACCGCATAATCATTGTGCATCGGGCCGAGAGAGGGTTGGGTGAGCCAATATTGCACAATCATTTTGCAATAGCTAGAACTAGTGGTGCATAATCATTGTGAAACATCCAGAACGAGTGGTGCGCAATCATTGTGAAATAGCCGAAAAGAGCGGTGCGCAAGCATTGTGCAGCAAACGAACGAGTGATGCAAAATCATTGTACATTCTGACAACGTAACTCATCATTCATTGCGGTTATTCGAAATACATGACAATGGCCATGAATAGTGAAGCGAGCATGTCAATCCGCTCCCTTTTTCTAAGTTGTAAAAATTGCAAGTTAACATATATAGGGAGAGGTAGTTGGTTGAAGGTGCATATGCGAACCATGCACCAAGTAAGATTCATAGCTTAGGCGGAAGAGTATAAATGATGCACAAGTCTCATTTATAGCTCTGTAGCCTTGGAAATGGGGAATATGATGCGAAGGCATCATTATGACACGCTGCGGAACCGATAATGCATAATCTTTATGCATTTTAACGAAACGGCTCATACGAACTAGGTCATTAACATTATTTCTAGGCCACAGCCTTGCAAACGAGTTTGGCTTAAGTGGCGGTTCCTTCGGCGATGAACTACGCTCCGTGCTTGATCCCTTTAGAGTAGGGAAGGGTACATAGGCAGCCGTAATGAGTTAAAAGCATTGTCGGTCCAGCAATTTATTGCTCATATCACTTATTTGAGAGATGATTGCGGCATATTGGCCCCTCATATCATCTGGATTGGTAGCTCGACACGAGAGACGATTGTGGCCAAACTTGATGAGACAAGTTGATGCGGATGAGCAAGTTATAGCCTATTTGGAGGCTAAAAACCCGAGCGTCATAATTTAGCTCAAGACGGGTCTAAATTGATTGTAAACGACCAACGATTAAGACGTAATATATGTATCACGATCTTGGAAGTTTAGCCTAATTCCATCGTTTGGGGCCCCAAAAGGCCGTTTTGCTGTTTTTAGAAAAGTTTTTGTGTTCTTAATAACTCCTTCGTTAGGTGTTCGTTTGGGGAAGCTAAGTAAAGATGGGGGTATTAGGCCTGCAATGGCCTATGCATAAGTTCAAGGCATGCCTTATGCCTAAACAAGACTTGGTAGCCAAGTGATGCATGTAAAGCGCATCGATTTATACCCTTGTTATGTGGTAAGTTGGAACAGTGTGGAAGTTAAGTTAATCGCATCATGCTCCACGAGCATTCTTGCAAGGGAAAATGGACGTGCATTTTCCTAGTGTTAAAGCTCCGGATCGTAGCATCATCATTGCACATCGGGAAGTTATGACACTGCGTACCCCCAGGCGTGCCAAGGCGCTAGGTGTAATTTTCTGGTCCATCACACATATTTATATAATAGATTAATCGATTTTTTTTTTGAAACAACGATGAGACCGTGTTGAAATCGATGATGGAGAAAATAAAAATCGAAGAAAGGAGCCGGGCAGAGAAGGAGAAGATAATTGAAGGAAAAGATAAGTTAAATTACTAAAGCTTATTTTAGTATTTTCATACCAAAAAATCACCCCTTAGCAGACAAATACTAAAATCACCACCTACTATTCCCATCATTTTCATACTAAAAGTTGAGGATAGTAATTTATATCCCTCAATTATGTGTTCAAAATAAATAAGAAATTAATTGGCCTAGAAATATTTTTTCCCATGAACAAATCATCCAATGAATTTGGATGATATATCTATGTAAAGCTTTGAATGAACTATAAGAATTACCCTAATAGTCATGAAATAAATGATTGTGAGTCGATTTTTTTCAATCCCGGAATGTCTTTTACACGGCATATAACTATATAAGGGCAACAAAAAAGTGGAAGCTGATAGTGTAAGATTATTTTCTTTTCCCGCTATAATAAGTTATACTATGTTTTCAGACTTATCATGCTCCACACTAATTCCAAAATTATACCTAGCTAGAGAATTATTGAGATATTAGAGGAAATTGAGATATTAGAGAAATTATACCTAGCAGCTCATATTTCTTCTTATTGTGATAAATTTGCTATAACTAAATATTGGACCGGGGGAGATCTTAGAACCCTTCTAAACAATCTAGAATTTCAATTCTGGAATGAAACCGTAATCAACTCTCTTCCTCACTATAATGAGGTAGCAGAAAATTTATTCTATGGATGAGGGTTATCCTCCTTTTTGAAAAAAACAAAAGAAAAAAAAAAAGATGAAGTAATTCACCAAACTTTCATTTGGATTGCTTTATTTTCGGTTAAAAATTATTTATAGGTTTCATGAACAAACAACATTTCCATTTTAATCCTAGAAAATGAAGTTTTAAGGAAGGTGTACAAAACTTGGTATAAGATGAACAAGAAATACTTCAAATGTGTTATGATAAAACTTGTATTCGACTAGAAAACTTGTATCCCTAATTGATTCTCGGTCATTCATATTAAACAAATGAAATCCATTCAAATTTTTCTTCCGGGTAGCTACTGCATCAGTTCATAATGAAGATCATGATAAGATAGATAGTTACCTTTAGAAATATAAATCTAATAGTACATACTTAGATCTTAGCTGCTCAATTATAATTAGATTTAGTTGTAGGTACAAAAAATAGACTCGCCACGCTGCATCACGAAGCACGAAGAATAAGCATCCTATAAACGAAGTGACTTACAAGAAGAATTTAAGCTACGAAGGATCAATGGAGTACCCTTTAAGATACTAATCACGAAATAACGATAGGCAAAATAAGCTAACTTGGCCGAAAAGATAACTGCGAGATAAGTAAATTATCGAGCAAGAAAAGAGACCGATTGTCCCAACAAAGACCCAAAGTTGTCAAAGTGAAAGAAGGAAAAAAACTTTATGGAAAATGGTCTGGCGTACTATAAGGCCCCTCCATGAGAACGTAGCGACGTAAAATGAGTTGTACACTATTAGGGTTGACTAGCCTATAAATAGAGGTCCTTGGGCTAGGAATGAGGGATCAGATTTTGGAGAGAGGGGCGAGCTTAGCTTAGAGAGTGAGATTAGGGTTTCCTTGTATTGAAGAACTTGTATTTTCACTCTTTGGTGTTAAATAAATAAAGATTTTTAATTTCAAAACACTTATCATGTCTTAAATCGGTCTTCAAATTTACTTGGGTGTACTATTTGGATTTCAGCCCGGTTACATTTTAGCGTCCGAAACTGGGAACTTATATCGGGGGATTTATCCTCGTCTAAGATTTGAGAGAGTCGAAGTTGTTTTAAAATATCTTAGAAGTTAGAAATTTTAACGAGTTTTGTAGATCTAAAACGATTCATTCATAGTTAAGATTAGAAATCTAGGAGAGGGAGTAGTCTTTGGGTGTTGCATCGTGAGTGGAGGTAGGTTTGGAGATATCGAACCAGAGATTAGTTGATGGCCAGAACTCCGGATCGAGCGAGCCACTTAATAGAAACAAGGAGAAGCAAACGTTTAGAGGAGAAAAGAGGAGGAAGAATGGAAAGGGGAGAAACATCAGTTGCAGGGGAGAGACGGGGCGCGAACCGACGACGAAATAAACCAACCGGGGAAGATGACTTTAGGGAAGGCTTGATACACACTTATGACACGGAAACCGCTGCAGAGGAAGAAATGACCAATGAAGATCTAGAGGAAAATATTGGTGAAGAACACATGACGTTGGAGCGAGTTAAGGGAAGCACTTCGCATTGAACGAGAATGAGATGGGGATCTAGCGGATCAACACGCCCGACTGATGAGACAAAATGTTAGATTGGTGCTACAAAATCGCCAACTTAACGAAGAAACAGCGGCTGACGCCACTGATTCGAAAGGAAACACGATTTCATCAGGGGAAGAAGAGCCACATCGCAGAGGAGATTTGCCGCGATGACGACAGAGGAGAGTAGCGAAGAAGAATACGAAGGGAAAGCAACGAAGAAAGGGACCTGAGGAGAGCATTCGAGCAAACGAGATGGGAAGATCAAAGGCGGAGATACATATAAGAGAGGAGGAACGAAGACGAAATGAGGCGAGAAATGAAGAGGTGACGAGACGTGAACCAAAGGCATGAGGAAGCAGTCCGTCTTGGGGAAGGAAGGCCTGGTGTGATGAGAGGTTATCGTCACGAAGAAAATGGATGAAACCTGAACCAAGAAGTATTAAATGAATTGAAATACATGAGGACATTGATAAACAGTTCGCGAAGAGGAGGCATGGTGTAGCTGGCCAAGGCGATAGAGGAGGCAGATAAATCTCCATTCACCTATGAGATAATGTATGCGGACATTCCTGAGAAGTGCGTGTTGCCGACATTCTCAAGCATATTCAGCGGATCGGAAAGTGTTGTGCAACACTTGAAACAGTATACTCTATCATTGATGCAGTGGGGAAGAAACGAAGCGGTACTCTGTAAATATTTCCCGGCAAGCTTGGACCGTGAAGCGTTGGCATGGTTGATGGACTGGAAAAGATCGATTTCGTCATTTAAGGATTTGCGAGAGAATATTCCCGACAACATACATAATGAACAACATGTTGAGGCCAGGGAATCGAAACCTTGTTCAACCTAAGGCGAATACCAACGAAATCCTGCGAGGACTGGTAACGAGATGAAGGATGGTGTGTAGCGAATAAGGGAAGAGTTGATGAGAAATTTTTATCTTAGCCTTCGTGAATGCCTTATTCCCGACCGATTTTTTATACACGATATTCATAATCCGAAATTCCTTGGCGATGAATGAATTAAGGGAATTCCAAGAGGAATACATAGCATTGTAAGAGAAGCGAGAGGCAAGCCAAATAAGTAACACCAATTCCAAAGAAGGAAGGAAATATAAGGCTATTACCTAGGACAATACATGTCGTGGAAGGATGATCCGAAATATGAGATAGGGAACCGTCAACCCGATTCCGAGGAAAACTTGTAGTTGTATCAAGTGGAGATCGGGAATGGATCGATCAACAAAGATATGAAGAGTCAAGATGAAGGAATTATGAGCAACAAAATCATAACACAGGATATTAGCACGAAACAATCAAGGGCCCATATTTGGAGAGCGAAGACCAAATGCACCAGCTTTTGAAGATGTGAAGCTTCCTAGACTGAATACAACTATGGAAAAAGTATGGGAAGCTATAGTGTTGACCGGGGAGATCCCGCCCCCACCAAATTTGGAATACAACCACCGCCAAGTGTAAGAAGTCATGAGTTCTATAGGTATCATTGGTTTCATGGACATCACACGAACGATCACCGAAACATTCGAAGGATTATACTTAAACTATTGGAGCAAGGAAAGCTCGCCCATTTTCTAGAAGGTTATGTAACACCACCACCACCCCCACCTCGTGACAATCAACAAGTGTACCGAATCGAAATAGATCGAGGAACCCAAAAGTTGAATTCTAATTCGATAATACATTTGGCCAAGAACATTCGTAATTTCCATGATAACATACTCAAGAGAGTGCATAAGAGGAACCTCGAAGGATGAGAGATATTCAATGTAGCGAAAAAGGAGCCATTAGAAGAGTGGAAAAAGAAGGAGATAACGTTTTCCGCAAGGACGCACCGCAAGGAGGAGCTTCACACACGAACCCATTGGTCATAACCTTGAACTTTCGGAAATACTCAAAGTGGGATGACGACGAAATCAAGAAAGAGAAAATCTGGGCAATAGACAGAATCTTGGTGGATACGGGGAGCTCAGTCGACATACTCTTCTATCATACATTTAAACAATAGGGTACAAAGATGCCGACCTGGTACCCTCGACATATAACATATATGGCTTTAACGGGGTTGCATCCAAGCCAAAGGGAGAATTAGTCGTAAAGATTTTCGCGGGCGAATTGGAAACGAAGGTCACTGTTTGTGTGGTGCATATAGATTCAACCTATAATGCTATCATAGGTCGACCTTGGATACATGGGATAAAAGGGGTTGCATCTACATATCATCAAGCCATACGGTTCTCTATGCCAAAGCGAATAGGATAGATCAAAGGAGATCTAAAGGATACGCGAGATTGTATCGATAAGGATGTTCTCAACTATGAGGAAAACCTGATGAGAAACATAGAACAAAAGAAGAACGTGTGCGAAGACAAAAGAGTAGAGCAAACATGGTATTCACAATTGGGATAAGCGAGAAGTGGACTATGACGCAAAAAGGCATATAAGAAACAGACAAGATGACGATTTTTAACGAAAGGGATCGTATAAAAACTCCGGAGAAGGAAAGCCAAGTTGAAATAAAGCAGAGTGGAAAAATGAGGAAAGAAAAAACAGCAGAAGGAACGAAGTAACACGAAGTGAGAAAGAAACTCCCGTCGCCAAGGAAAAACGAACTCCGCGAGGAGGAGCCAAGGAAAACATTCCCAAAAGCAAAAAAGTATCAATACAAGAAATCAAGGAAGTGTTGAGCAACTTGGTCCTGTTGATAAGGGAAATGAGACGTGTGACGAAGAAAAGGATATGGAGCAACTAAAAGAAGAACTCTACTAAGAAAGGAAGGAAGAACGGTGAGATAACGGATAAGGTTAGAAAGGCAGAAAGAAAAACTTCTGGTCAAGAACAATCACTTAAAAAGAAAACAAGCGGAATACAACATGCAAAGAGGGGAAAATGCATCTGGGAGAAAATTGGCGACTGAAGGGCACCATGAAAATTGGCGAGAAATAAGAGGAAGAGAGGAAAGAAACGAGCGATAGGATCTAAAGAAAGTCGTAGAAATAAGCAGGAGAGAGTTCAGAGAGAAGGAATATCGAATGCAGCAATTGATGGCAACCGAAAGAAAAGGGACGATAAGCAATGACCTAGCAAAAGGAAGAAAATCGGGAATGATGGAGCAGCGGCCGAGAGATGATGAACTAATGTGCCGAAATGAGCCATGCAAATCGAAATAGCAGCAACACTATTCTCATTAAAGCAAAGGGAAAATGAAAGCTTACGAAGTATTGTTGCAAGATGGGATGTGATTTGCGAGAGAACTAAAGGGAAGACTATCGGAAGATGATTTAGTACGATCGTTCATCTATGCGTTGTCGACCAAAGACACCCCTTGTTTTCAACATTGTTCAACATCAGAACGAGGTAAAGATGAAGGAATTGAAAAAATATCGGTCCGAGCACATCGGCTAGAAGAAAACGATGATATCAAGGAAGAATCATAGAGACGATGAAATGTACTTTTGAATTATGATTTGGAAATGTATCATATTTACAAAATAATAGCAATGATATTTTGAAGTTTGATGAATCGATTCAAAGATACGGATTTTGATATCTCTAATACATTTAGAACGAAATGAACCACAACATCGAAGGTAAGACCTCATATTAGGAGGTGAATAAGATCCACGAAATGAACCTTTTCTAGGGAAACTTAAACCCTTCGCCTAGGAAGGCCGAGAATCCACGGCATGCACCCTAGTTCGCATGAAAGTGCAAGAGGCAAAGACCTAACGCATGTCGTGAAAACTCTCGTAAAGGAAGTTAGGGGAAATAATAAGACTTGTCCGCCGAGGGTCCCTTTTATGATGGCCTTCGGTAGGGGTGCAGAGGTATGACCAAGGAGCCGATGTATTCGGTTGAGCTCGGGTGCCCGGGACGCCTGGAGCGTTACCGGCCATGACCTTATGGCATGTCTTGGCTACAAATGCACTCGATCCCAAAGAAACCCCACTTAGGGTGTGACTTCGTAACCCGAAGCCATATAAGCGAAGGGGATAAGAAGTCACGAAAACAAATGAATGTCGTAATAAATGGATGTGAGGAGACCAACATGCATGTTAGGGTTAACCTCCTTGAAGGGGCAATTAGGGGGAATATAAAGGTATGGCACCCTCCAGATTAGGGAGCTGAGTGACCAAAAAGACAGGAATTTCATGGGGCTAACATTCATGGGAATGGCTAGGCCTGTCGCATTGTCGCGAAATAGAGAACAAAACAACTGTTAAGACGAGGTTAATGGATTACTACTTGAAAGAGTAGTAAGCGCCTGATACTTCGTCGAATTAAGATCCTTCATAAAGGATGGGGCGCAATAAGACCTTAACTAGGAGGCACCATAAGACCTCGAAAAGCAACATATGAATAAAAACACAAAAACAAAATTATCGTGAAACATGCAAATAATGAGATAAGAAAAGAAAAAGGCAAGAGGCATAGGCAAGTACTCAAGATAAGAACACGCAGTGGGTGGATAACGAGGTTTAAAGCTTGTGTGCGAAGCCAAAATTGCGAGATATCGATCTTTCATTTATACCTCGGAAATACACAAAAGAATAAGAGGCAAGTATATACTTTAAATTTTGTTATTCTTTTGAGTATTCCCTCGGTAAGTATATACTTGGCGAAATGGAAAATCATAACATATCGAAATGGAAAAATCATAATATTAATGTGGAAATCAACCAAAGTATTGCTCAAAAGAACAATCAAAAAAGCCAAGGTGTTTTGCCCCCCAAGCTTTGGAGCGCCCAGAAAGAGAAATTGTTTCCAAAACAGTTAAGAAGAAGAGGCTAGAATATGGAAAAGAAAAACTAAGACTGTTGTTGAAGAGGAACGCCATCGATAATCTGCGGTTCAGTGGATTTCATCGCCAGCGCTATTGTATGCATCATGACTCAAAGGTTGCCCTGGAAAACTCGTGGAAGCAGAGGCACCCTTGGACTCGTCGATCTTTCGCTCATCGTCACCAACAAGAGCTTCTCTTCCTCAACCGAGATAGTTCTCTAGTCCTTTGGTTGCTCGTCATCAGAAAACACCTCCAGGGAAATGTAGGATGAGGAATGCTATGACCATCGCAGAAGTCACGAAAGATAGAGACCAAATATTTCTGGGTATTCTTGCGAGCTAACTTCGCAACTCTCGCGCATCTATTATCATCTCGTCAATATCGGCATTCAAGTCCGTAACCTCATCTCTCGAGGCGAGAAACCTCTTTGCGAGATTCATCCCTTTCATGGGAAAGGTTGAGGACCTGGTTCTTGTAACGCTCCTCGGACTCTGCAAAGATGAAACAAGGCTTCGTTAAAAACTAGAAATTTGATATAGCTGACGGTATCTCAACATTACACCTAAAGCTACCTTCCATCTGTAAGATAATAGTGTTCAAAGTCTCTTGAATATCACAATACAAGTGATCCAGCTTGGAGATTGCCAAATCCGACTCTTGGAGTTGAACGCATAACTCGTGATAAGCATTGTCCCAACCTTTACCATGACTAGAATTTGAAGTATCTTTGCTGGGTTGAATGACGAGAGCACCCTTGTTCTTGTAAAGATCCACGAGGCTTGGCAAAGGGAAAAAGATTTAACAGGCTTTAGACGTGAGGAGTTATCCATCCGAGCTTGAAGAAATTCCACCTTTTTCTTCAAACAATCATTCTCCTCGTTCAATACAGCTACCTTGTTACGAGACTTACGAAGATTAATCAATAACTGATCTTTCTTGTTGATTACCCGCTCGTTATCTTCCTCCAACCTCTTATAAGCTGCTAACGATAAGGAATGAAGATTCCTCAAGGTAAGAAGTGAATTTCTAACCCGTTGAAGTTCTAATTTAAGGTGCTCATTATCGTCATGAATATGAAGGTTCAGCTCCTCGTTATGAGCAGGACTCGATATACAAGCGATCAACTTGCGAAAAAGAGTTTCGACTTTCTCGTTCAAGGTCGGGTTTTCATACACGTAGTTGTCATTCTCGATCGAGAGGTTCAAGTTTCGTCACGAATATCCTCCAAAGTGAGGCGGACGCTTCGGAGGCGTCCATTTGACGTTGCATGCATCGAGCTTGACGGAATACAAAATAAGAAAATAACAGAAATAAAAGCAAAGGCAAGGAATGGATCTGCAATGGGAGGGAACTTACTACTGAAGCTTATCTAACTTCTTGTATTGCTTGATGGAGTATTGCTTCTCCTCTTTGAGCTCATTCGTCAAAGCCTTGATATGAGCTTCATCCTTCTATGCTTTCTCGCGCATAAGTCTAATCTCCACGAGGCTAGTCAGATGACGATTGACCTCCTGCGAATCGAAAAATTAGAACCTATGAATAAATCTCGGAACAAGGGGAAGGCACATCTGAAGGAGTGTAAAAGACTCACCAAGTTCATTAAGGAAAAATGATGTTTGAGGGATAAATTCATAGAGACGTTCAACAATGTGGATGGATCTTGGGAAATAAAATTATCAAGACCGAGAGTCAACAAAGATTCAAGAGCACGACATCTCATAGCAGGATCTTTGCGGGCCTTGTGGTAGATATCTTGCAAAAACTTCATGTCAGGATCATAAAGGGGATTATACGCCACAGGAGAGACCCTTTGCTTGCCCTTTTCGCGAGAGGAATGCTTTTCGGGGGATTCTTAAACATGCACCACTGAAGGAGTAGAAATAGGAGGATCAACAACTTTTGGAGATGTAGTTGCACGAGGCCAGGGAGATTGACGCTTGGGAAGAACAAAATGACTTGGAAAAGCAACGAAACTCCTAAAAGCGGTCAAAGCCTCCAAGTCCAATCCCTGCGTCGTCTCTTGAGCTCGCAGAAGAGGGAACGACTAAGGTATCGATCCGCAAAATAACAAGATCGATATAATAGATAAATGGGATAAAGTATATGAGATAACAATTTGGACGAGGTAAATATACCCGAGTAGGAGCGGGGCGGAGTAGGATGATCACGCCTTTTCCGTCCCTTAGTCATTAGCTCAGAAGAGGATTGCTTGACAAGGGGAATATTATCCTGCGAAGAGTAGAAAGTTAGAATTCGAGGTTATCACGCCAAGAAGAAATCGATAGGCGAGGTATCTACCCTGTTGAGAGCGGGGATATTTAGTGGTAATGTCCTCTTCCTTGTGTACTTTGAGAAGGCCGGCGCGGGCATCTCGTACTAAATAAAGGAGAAAAATACATGAGAACAAAAGTTAAAACCAGACACAAAGAAGAGGCTAAAAGATGAAACAATACCTCAGATGGAATGGACCACCGAAACTTCAAGGTATCACAACCAAGACAAGATGGATGTTGAGGAAGAGGACCTCCACGAGGAACACCTTTCTCATCAACGCCCCGAGAGAAAAGGGCCCCCTACCACCGAGAGGGAACGTCGCCCGGTCTTTATCTTGCTCCGATTTGAGAGAATCTATGTGTAAAGGAAGAACTTTGGACGAGGACGAGATAGTCTTCTGGATGAGATCGATGCCCCACTCCCGATACTTCCTAGTACTCATAAACCTTGCAGAATAACTAGCCAGCGAAGGAGTCAGCACTATAGTCACGAGGATTGAATCCCTCGGCCATTGCGAGAACCTGCGAAGTACCGCTTCCCCCGAGTGAATTGCAAACTCGTTGGAGATACCAATTACGTTACAAAAGCCGAAAGACCCCGCACTGAAGCTTGTTCATAATCTCGAGAAAAATGGGGTTAGAAGGGTTGAAAGGGGAAAAAACAACCCAGCACTCAACTGACCCATGGTGATAATCATCTTGTCGGCCGACCAAACATCAGATTGAATCCACCGATAGTTCAACTCCATGTCTTGAGTAGCGACAATGGGAGGACTCACTGAAGAATCAACCGCAGGGGTTAAAGTTAAGCCCATCTTCAGAAAATATGACTGGAAATCCTCGAGGGTCTTGAATAAGGAATGTGTTGAAGCATTCTTTGGAGCCATGGCAGCGGAGGTAAGACGAGAAAGTTGATAAAAGGGAAGGGTAATGATGAAAACGGAAGCAGGAACAGAGAAAGTAATAACTTAAGTTCACGTACAAGAGAAGCAAGAAGAAACCCAAACTAGGGCTGAAAATAGGTATTTAAATCAAGTAGAGGATTACCGGTAAAGCAAATGGGTTGACACGTTCGAGGAAACTTGACCGGTAATAGTCGGATACCAAAAGAAAGTGGTCGCGCGGAAACCGGAAGATGGAAAACGTGGCAGCCAAGGAATTTCAACCAGATCTTATTTCGTTCTCGTGTAATTCGAACGAAATAAGACAAGGAAAAATATAGGTACAAAAAATAGACTCGCCACATGGCCGCACCAGAAGACAATGAATAGGACTGATGAATCTCATTCAGAGATCCCAGTCAGTTTCTTGTCAAATCGAATGTCAGAGTTATTTCGCCGCATCACGAAGAAGAAGCATCCTATAACGAAGTGACTTACAAGAAGAATTTAAGCTACGAAGGATCAATGGAGTACCCTGCAAGATACTAATCACGAAGTAAGGATAGGCGAAATAAGCTAACTTGGTCGAAAAGATAATCTGCGAGGTAAGTAAATTATCGAGCAAGAAAAGAGACATTTGTCTCGGCAAAGACCTGGGAGTTGTCGGTGAAAGAAGGGGAAAAAACCGTATGGAAAATGGTCCTGGTCGAAGTATAAGGTGCCTCACGAAACGTGGCGAAGTATAAGTTTCCTCCACTAGAACGTAGCAAAGTAAAATGAGATGTACACCATTAGCGTTGACTAGCCAATAAATAGAGGTCCTTGGGCTAGGCATGAGGGATCGGATTTTGGAGAGAGGGGAGAGCTTAGCTTAGAGAGTGAGATTAGAGTTTCCTTGTATTGAAGAACTTGTATTTTCACTCTTTGGTGATAAATAAATAAAGATTTTCTAATTTCAAAACACTTGTCATGTCTTAGATCGGTCTTCAAATTTACTTGATTGTACTAATGGATTTCCGGTAGTTACATTAGTAGTGAAATCTGAAACTCATTTGAGAACAAGTATATACATACATAACCAAGTACATCAAGAATTTTAACAATTTTTCTCATAGAATATAGTTGTGAAGAAGTTCATGCTTAGGCAATTAAATTAAAACCATGACAGGATTTTTTATATTATTGATCATCAAGATCATGATTTGATGTTTCTTCAACTTTTCTGATTTTTTTGACTCTGTAATCTCATCAAACATATATTTCATTAAAAAAATTTTTCTTCTGACCTCAGCTGGATCTTAAATTTGATATTCTCCTAGTATTATTCATAGACACACGATTGCAATCAGATCCAAATCATTAACTGAAAACAAAACGAAGAGATAGAAAATGCAGAGAAGAGTTCGGGAGGAAGGAGAGAAGAGAGAGAGAGATAAAGACACTAAGCAGACTCTTCTTAGTTTCCGGGCCCGATATATATCCATATTAAATTAGATTATGTATTAATAACTAAACAGAAAATAGAATAAAAAACTATGTAAGATTTGGACCAATAAGGATGGGAGGAATGTGCACCCCGTTAACCAAGAGGTGCGCAAAGTCGTGCACTCGAATAAAAAGATCGCCTTCTTGAAAAATCTGTGGAACAGTTAAGGTAAGCTACCGAGAAAATGGGCCTTGTGTTATATTGTCAAGCTCATAGAGTGAAAATTCTTCGTCATAGTGAGAGGCTAAATATTTTGTCATCGGTCTCAAGATATAATTGAAAATGAAGATCTGTTTTATTAGTGACTAGCGGGTAAATGATTTATAGAGGCAAATAACAATGGTTACCACAGTTTACCCATTTTCATGGTGAAAATAAAATGAAGGTTAACCATTAGATAATCACTATCGACCTTCGGTTTTTCAGCATTGCTATGGCTAATTTGTTGTTGTTGCTGATATATAATTACTATAAATTAGCTGAGAAACGTCTTATTGCTGCTGATGGTCACTTGATACATTATAATTTCCATTGTCATAATCAGAGAATATGAAATTAAGTTTACCATTGTTACACAATCACGGTTATCACTTTCGGAAAACCAACACACTTCGGATCGGTTTTAGTTTACCTTTATATCTCAATTTCTTTTGCCATATAATTATTGTATTTTCAACGAAGTGAATAAACCTTGATACCAGAATTCTAATCAAAATTCTCGACATTTTCACTTGTGATTTATGATAAATCTGGAATGTCTTTTTAAGCAAAAATGTGAAAAATATAAAAGCTAGGAATATTGTAAAATTAAATGACAAGTATGATAAGCATTTTGGGAGTTGCAAGAATAACATTCAATGACTAGTATTGAGGCATCCCCTTGTTTACATACAAATTAAAAATGAAATGTTTCAAACCCCTAGTCAAGAAAATAAGAGTAGTTTATCAAGTTCGAGGTGCAAATTGTTAACTCAGTTTATTTCAGCAAATGTTTCAAACACCTAATCTCTCTTCTTCATAATTTACTTGAATTGTTAACTTATCATCTTGAGAAGTTCTCATTTTATTTCAGCAAGAACACCCCACCTGAAGTTGCTGCTTCTTTAACTGGAATTCTTGGAGTTAAAACTATGTCTTCAAAAAGAAAGATATTTTGGCTCTCCTCTCATACTTGGTCATTCTAAGTAGGAAGCTTTCAAAAACATTGAAGAGAATTTCCAGAACAGATTTAATTCCTGGTCTTCTACTTCTTTAACTCAAGTTGGCAAGGTATCATGGTAAAACATGTACTTAATTCAATTCCCATCTATCAGATGGGAACTTTCAAGTTACCTACATTACTTGCTTAATAAACTTACTTCTATCCAAAGAAAGTTCTTTTGGGGTTACAAATCTAATAGAGGATTTAATCAATAGGATAAAATAATGTTTGTAAACCAAAGGATACGGAGGCATGGCATTCAAAGATTTAGAAATGCTTAACTTAGCATTATTTATCAAAGTGGCTTGGAGGCTTTTAACTAAGAAAGACTCTTTATGGACTCAAATAATGGAGTGTAAATATTTCAAAGATGGTGATATTTTGCATCAAAAGATTGAAGCAAAAAACTGTTCCTACACTTGGAATGGTATCTCTAAAGGTCTTCATTACATTCAACATAATTACTTCATGGAAGTCAATAATGGAAAGAAAACTAAGATTTGGCTTGACAGATGGATTCCAGGTTTATCTCATCCACCAACCCCTGCCAATGATCTCCATAGATTTTATCAAGAAGTAGATGAACTCCTACTGCCTAATTCTAATGTATGGAATGTAGAGCTTTTGAACAGATTATTTGATGCAGATACATCTTTAAAAATCCAAGCTATCTTCATGGATTCCACTAAGAATGATGATAACCACGTATGTGCTACATTTTATACCCATATTTATATTAGTTAGCACTCGATATTTTGGCTAATGATACTATTTTAGTGCTTTTGTAGAAAGTACAAACAAATCCAATCATCCGGAAACAAATGGCTAAATGAGGAGCCTAGAAGGTGTTTGCGGCGAAGAACACCCATGCAGTTCACGACACCAAAAGAGACGAGGTTGAATTACTAGTGGCCGGCCTTGTCATTTACTTATGTTGGTCGCAACACCAAAGCCAACCCAAGGCCACAACGCATTCAGGCACCAAAGATTTCCTTTTGAGTCCATCTCGTGAAGGCACTGAAGGGTTAGACAATAAGTGGGACGTGATGCTGTCAGAGGCTAAGGCAAAGGGTGGACTACATAGCCAACTCTCCGTTAAATGTGAAAGAAATTCCCATTTTCATTTCTTAAGCAAACTGGTGTCATCCTTTGGGAAAGAATTTTCATTTCTAAATGAGAAAAAGGATCCGAGATTCAACTTCATTAGAGTATCTAGCTACAACCATTTTCATGGGAGAGATGGAGATTCCACCGAGATGTTGATGTAAGAAGAGCACAAACAGAGATGGAATTGGAGTTCGATGGGGTTTTTCATTGTGGTCTGTACTTCGAATTCTTGGTCTCGATGGAGAAGTAACTTGGGAGCAACGGGATGGATTCAGGTTGTGGAAGCACATGAGAGAATGAAGATTGATATTTCATGCCTAATTTTTGAGAATTTGTGTGAGAGAAGAGAAAAAAGGGAGTGAAACTGGTGGTACCAGTAGCTATCCTTGGGCTGTAAAATCAGTCGAACTAAGCTGCGAAAATTGGTCTGAAGTTCTAGCAATATAAAGAAATTTTGGCTGGACTTTGCAGCTTGTGGTTTGTTCAAAGGAAGATGGCTTTTGCATGAAGTTGTTTAATCACTGGAGATGGGATCGAACATCTACTCGAAATGAAGCTCTGGAGTTATATCGATGTGCTGGCTGTACTATGGATTTGAATTCGTGGTGGAGGAAGATACTTTAGATAGCCTGCTGGTTCGAGTTAAGTGTGCATTATGTGTTTGAGAAATTGTCTCAATAGTCAACAACGAAATTTGGGAGCTTTTGATTTAATCTGAAGTTTTGTAGTTTGAGTAGTTCTTCCGTGAGTTGATGATGGCAGTAAAAGTAGTAAAGAAGAGATTGTTCGGTGAATGATGTAATTGCAGCGGTGGTTTTCTCTAGCAGCTGAAATGATAGGAATTGCAGTCAGTAACGGTGATGGCTGGATTGGCGGTCAGAAGCTATGAAGTTTGTGATATGCTTGAGTATGGAGTACAGGGAAAAGAAGGTTCTCAATATTGGTACTTCCATGTTGATTTAACAGCAATAAAAGGGAGCAAAGATATGTGTTGTCCTGATGGTATATATATGTGGAGTTTATGCTCGAGGAAATTGGTACCATTTGGACTTAAATAATGTGCTTGTTAAATGAGTTGCTTGCAATCAGTAGAAGAAGAATGATAGAGGCTCATGTGCCATGGACAGTGAAGGAAGAGGCTGTGAAGATCGATGGACCACTTAACATAGTCTATTGTAGCCGGTGGTCGACAAAATTTAAATGGCCAGAGAATGGAAAATGGTTGGCAGTGGCCGGGCTTTGGTAATAAATCAGTATATGGGTATAGGACTGGGCCTTCGGAAGAAATGAGCTAGGTCACAGACATAATTGCATTCTATTTGAGCGGAGAGGAACAGAAGGAAAGAGGAGGAAGCGACTACAGAGCCGTGAACGGTGAAAAGAAGACGAGGGTTTGGAGTTTCATCTTTCGATTCCATTTTGATTAGCTATTGATTTTATGATTGTTTATGGTTTTTGATAAAGCCATGTCTAGCTAATTCATGTTAGGGTTTATATAGAAGCCAATTTAATTTATAAACTCTACGATAATATTTCTAATAATAATTCATTGACTAGTAGTTTTCTTCATATAGCTTGGTACTCAATTGTTTATGTGATTTTCTTGATTATCTATGCTTTTCAATTTACATTTCGTGCTTCCGGTTAAATCCTTGACGTAATATGCTTTAGGATTGATATATAATGCTTTAGAATCACTACCCATGAAGCGAAGGAAGTTACATCGGAGAAACAATATTTTAGAATTTAACATTTCATCTTCCGAGACATGAGATTGATTTCAAAAATTTTCTTTAGTAATAAATAGAGATTAGTAGAGTTTTATATGATTGAATTGGTGGAAGTCGAATACCATAATAACCCGTTGCCTATTTTGTTGCGATTATTTATTATTTCATTTTGTCCGAATTTCTAAACTCTAAAAAACATTATATTTTCGATTACCGATTATTGGTATTAGTTGGTAGAGTATTTCACACTCCTCGTGGGAACGACACGACTTGCCATTGTCTACTAGTTAGACGTTGTGCACTTGTAGTATTTTTTAAAGTCGGTTTTTCAGGCCCATCGAGATGAAACCATGATTTGGATGCCACCTAGAGATGGGAAGTTTTCGGTCAAGAGTGCCGATAAGATGCTTAGAAGATAGAGATGGAAGTTTCCACCCATCGATGAAACCATGATTTGGATGCCACCTAGAGATGGGAAGTTTTCAGTCAAGAGTCCGATAAGATGCTTAAGAAGATAGAGAATAACACACAAATAAATGGCAGAACAATCCAATCAAAACATGGACAAGTCTTTGGGACTGCAAGATTATGCGCGAGAATTAGGTTTTCACTTCGAAAAGCATTCATGGTATTCATGCTTCCGAGATCAAAACTTGCTCTCCATAATCCGAGGCTAAAACACACTTTGTGGAATTTGTGGGGATCATATATTATGAAACAATCGATTATATGGTTTTTGATTGTCAACACTCCAAAACAGTTTGGAGAAGCCTGAAATTAATATTGACACAAAGACGAATGGGTATCAAAGTGTGTCGAATTGACCGAAAGTCGGGTTCTCTCGTAATCTTAGGTTTACTCAATGAAACTAAACTTTTCACTCTCATGATTGGTACATGGGTCTTATGGACGGATTATGCGATGCCATCTTTCATGGAGTATCTCTTAACCCATCTAATTCTCGTGCATAGAGTTAATTTTTATTTAAGCTCTCATCAACATACTTATGACATGCATTCCAATAATATTATTCTTCCTACTATTTCCGTTGGAAACCTCCTCTCGCAAGACACATTTAAGTTTAATGCGGATGCTTCATTTGATCAAGACTCTAATCAATTTGGTACCGGTATCGTGTTGTCGTAATTTTGCAGTGATCCGCCAAGGAATCGGGAAACTAGCAAATGGAATTTTAAGTCCTGAAGTCGGTGAATGCTTAGCAATACGAGAAGCACTACTGCTGGGAAAAAGAACTAAAGCTAAGAAAAATACACATTGAAGCAGATGCAATGCTAGTTATCCAATCAATAAAAGAGAACTTTCTTCTAATCCGGTGGGAGAACAAAATATTCTCAAAGATATTAGACATTTAAGCTCATATTTCGCTTATTGTAAGTTTTCATTCGTTTGTAGGGATGAAAATCAAGTTGCAGATTTGTTGTCAAATCTATAAGATTATCAAATCTGCACTTAACTGTCTTGACAATTATCCAGCTGAATTTTGTGATCTTCTAGCTAGAGATCGAAACAATATTCCTCATTAATAATGAATTTCTTTTTTTTTATCAAAAAAAAAAAACAAAAAAAAAAGAAGGCATGTGGAGCTGTACTTATGTAAAATCTATTTTTGAAGCCTTTTTCATGTATCAAATGGGTTTTTTTGTCCGAAAAAGAATTACCAACGGGATAAATGCATTAGACAGATCTTTCTAGTGGGGCGATGGTGAAGACAAAAAAGCAGGTATGGGCATAGAATCTTGGAACTCAATGTGTGTAGCTAGAGGCTTGAAAGTGTGGGGAGGACCAATGCTCCATAGGCTGTGCGAAATTCAATGGGGCAATGATAGCAAGGTAGGATGGACTAATTATAAAAAAATATCGGAATTACAATTGTGGGCAGGAGTTCTTCTGAGTTAAGACTAAATACTTCACTTGGTCCTCCTCCCTAGGGCTGTCAACGGCATAACGTAACGGATATTGGCTCGCCTCTATCGTTGTCATTAAAATTAGCGGTTAACCGATATCCATTAAGTGCTGACGAAAATACGAAATTCAAAATCATTATCGTTACGTTGGACTTACCGGAAGGATAATTTTCCGGTACCATCCGGTATGCCAGAGGACAAACACAAAATAAGTTTAACACAGAACAATTACACAGAACAACTTCTAAATCCAAGAAAACAAGTTCTAAATCCATGCCACACAAAAAAAAGATACATATGTTCATGTTCTAAACCAAATTACATGTTCAGAATCTTCAGATGTTCTAACAAAAGAAAAAACCATGTTTTTGCAAAAGAAAAGACAAAGGATTAAAGGAACTCCATCTCTCGTTTGCGTCGACTGAAGCTGAAGAAGTGATTCTCTCGAAGGATATACCTAGGTATAGGAATTTACACGTGCTAGTCACATGTTAGCTAACGGAAATAGCCCGGCCAGATACCGTTACGGTAGGATAAAAATAACCACTATATTATCGGTTACGGATAGCCGATTACCGATATAACTAACCCCTAACTAAACCGGATAATCGGATTCGGCTAACGGATAACGGATATCCATTGACAGGCCTACTCCTCCCCTTTCCTCCTCCCAAGGCTTTGGATCGTATGTTATAAGAGCAGTTCCTATGGTAATGTTTAAACTCAAAATTTTGTTAAGGCACGTGGATGGTCAAACGGGTTTCTCCACTATGGTAAACATGGCAAAATGAACAAATTTGGTTTTCTAGGACCCCACTAGTATTTCTTTTTAATATAAAATGTTTTGTAGGATAAAGATGAAAACTAAAATATAATTTTTAAGTGAGATAAAATAGGATGAAATGAGATAAAATAAGATTAAAAAGTAGTAAAATAATCAGGGATTGTACTTGGCGTTAAACCAAGAGACGCGGGCGTCAATGAGAAAATCGCTGGCGTTTTTGGCATGATCGAGCGTCGGTTCTTGCAACGCCAACGTTCGTAGCAAGATCGCCCGTCGTACCACAAACGCGCACTGGGCTGTCCATCTCGATGTTCAAAGCATCAGATTTGTTGATTTAAATATCCATTTTTCATGTTTGTTCATTCCATAGTGGGAGCAAAATGAACAAATTCGATGTTTGTTCATTCCATAGGAATTGCCCTAAGGTCCATGACTCCATAGGGCATAGAGCACTCCAAAGAAAATTCAAACTAAACATTCATTTGAACCAAATTATCAAATTGGCGTGTTATTTCTTTATATACAAAATGATATTATTGTAGTGCTCCTCCTCGTACAGTTCTGCTACAGCCTAGAGTGCACGCTATGTTGTAAATGAACTGAGACAGTAGGCACCTTCCAGGAAGTTTCCTACGTGACCATAGTGAACAGGGTGAGAGAGTTTTAAACAAGCCCAGCGGAACCACAAATTTCCTGTACTCAACAACTATCATCGTAAGTTCTGCAGCAAAAGCGAAATTCCCATGTCATTGTGTATGGTTTTCAATTTCTTCTTCTTCAACTACTGTTTCTCATGATTCAACAACTAGTAGTATTATCTCTAAGGATTTGTTCTTGTTAACCAACAAATCATCATCATCTGTCCCAAGAGAGGAGGAAGAAGAAGATGAACTTCATCATCATATGATTCGGGTTCTCATCAGAATCATCAACAAGAAATCAAAAACCCCATCATCAACATCCGGATCTGGCATTTCCACTTTATAGTGTAAATGCGCTTTACGGCAGGGTCAAGCTGGGGTTTATTCTCAGGTTATGGTTTTGTTGGTAAAGTGAAAGCCATGGGTTAGATCCGGTTCTGTTTAGGTGCTGAGGAAAAATATGAAGATAATGTTAAGATTTTAGACTTACCCTGGAATAATAAGATTGTTTCTAATTTTTTGAATCTTGAGATTTGTTTCGAATTAGAAAAAATTACATGTAAAAACAACATGGTTTTCTTGCATTTCATTGAATATTATAATAATTAAGCTCCGAAGCCAGATGATTATTTAGATATCATCCGGTCAAAAGCCTAGTTAGTAATTCTCCGAATCATTCCCGAATGATTCGCGAACGTATCCGAACTTACCGCATCCGAATGATATTTCCGAACTATTTGAACTCGAACCTAGTTCTGGATTATATGGACCTCACGAATGATTAGCGAACGTATCCGAAACTGACCGAATCGAATGATACTTCGAACTAGATTGAGCACCAACCCTAGCTCTCCCGTAGGTAACTCTCTAACCAAATTGGTTTTTGTTTGATTTTGTATATACTTTATATTTAAGTACAATTATTCATTAAAATTTTCTATTGGTAGTTGTTTAACCAAATGTTTTATGTGTTGATTTTTGTTTAAAAGTCTATAAATTCATTTTGTAATACATTTATGCGATTAAATTGTTTACTTGTTAAATAATCACGCTAAAATATTTTTTTCCATTTTATTAGTCTCGTAATAAGGTCATAATACTTATCAATTTATCATATATGTAAGCCGAATTTTAAGTACCCAATTCACATTTATAAAACGAATATCCACGTACGTATGCCTTTCCGAACTACCGTCCGAACAACGAACCGTTGACCGGATTTTTGACCGAAACCGACCTATCCGAATCCGTATAATTCCCGTACGTATGTCGTTCCGAACTACTACCCGTACCCCGAATTGCTAACTAGGGTCCAAAGATCCATATGAACTGATCAGAACCATACTGCTTAGAAAAGACATTAGATGCACAAAAACATAGAACCATCCAATCAATAAGATTAAATACCCTTCTATTTATTTATGATAAAAAAGGTTGGGTTCTTACAAATTGATGGGAAAACTCACAAGTATTGATTCAATTGAACGATCTTACCCCTAAAAGCAAAACCAAAACCAAAATCATGATAATTCGTCAAATTAGAGAAAGTTAATAATCCAAATTAGTACAATACAATTCATACAATTTCCAAGAGATACATCAACATTGAAACTCAAAAACATTGGTCCTTTCTAGATCATAATTAAACTACCTAAATCCTAAATTATCATGCCATTTTAAGAAACATGGTGATGGAGTTAAACACTTACTGACTAATCACGTAACTCAATTATTGTAAGATACGGATTGAAGCTCTACCGAGATTATGAAACTGTTAGGATTCTAAACCTTTACACTAAATATAAGCTAATTGAAAATTGAATAAGAACTCAAAAACAGGGGATAAAGCCCTTTGATCTCAGGCGGCAGCCTCTCTGCCTTTGAGAATTAATGTAACAAACTTCGTAATATTGAATAACTGCCTTACAAGTTTAGTTTTAAGATATATATAGCTAAGTAGACGTGGTAGACAAGAAAACTAGCTAATCTAAGGAAACCTGTAAACAAGGAAACTGAGTTCTAAGTACGTAAAGAAATAAAAAGACTAACTAATAAGCCAACTGAGGAGAGATATTTCCTAAAAGATAAAAAGCGTAAAGAGCTTCATATGGTGTCATCTTAATAGCAGATTGGTAGCTGGTGTTATACCACCATTCAGCCCAAGCTAAACATTTGAACCAATCCTTTGGCTTCATTCCTACAAAACATCGAAGATAACATTCCAATGTACGATTCGTAACTTCTGTTTGACCATCACTTTGAGGATGATAAGCCGAAATCTTGCAGAGTTGTGTATCTTGCATTGTAAAGTAGGCTTCACGAAATTGCTCATAATTACGGGATCTCTGTCACTTGTAATTTTCTTTGGCATACCATGAAGTCGGACTACTTCACGCAAAAATAGATCGTCTATTGTACTTGCAGAATAAGGATGAGACAATACAACAAAGTGCGCATATTTTGTTAGACAATCAACAATTACTAAGATGGAACTCTTACCATGAGAAGGTGGAAATCCGTCTATGAAGTCCATCGAGATGTCAATCCAAACGTCTGAAGGAATTGACAGTGGACTTAAAAGGCCAGGAGGAGCCACGACTTCAATTTTATTACGTTGAAAAACCTCACAAAGTCGAGAATAAATTCCTTAATTGATTGCTTCATGCCGGACCCGGTGAAAATTGTATTGCAGTCGCTTGAAAGTTCTCAAATAACGAGAGTGACCACCCAATGTTGTAGAATGAAAATCATGAAGAATTTTTTTACACCATTAGAAGAAGAAACAACCACAATTCTTCCCTTATAACGCAACACTCCATTTAAGTAAGAATAATGACGTTTACTATTAGGAATTAGCTATAATTGATCATTTAATGCACGTAAAGTTGGATCATTATGACATTCTCAATAATGTCATCTCGCACTGAGAGAAAATTGGTGCATAATTGCCAATAATTGTGGATTAACAAGTCGAGACAAAGCATCTCGCAACTTTGTTTGTTGAACCCGCTGCGATAAATGATTTCATAATCATAACCCAATAACTTTGAAACCCACTTTTGTTGTTTGATTGAAGAAAGACGCTTCTCCAAGAAGTATTTCAAACTTCTATGATCTCAGTATAAATCTTGAAATGTCGACCAAGCAAATAGGTCGCCATTTATTTACTGCAGAACGATTGCTAGCATTTTTTTGTCATAAAGAGATAATTTAATATTCTTACGAGATAAAGTTTTACTATAGAAAGATATAGGACGTGCATATTGCATCAACACAACACCAATGCCACCACCAAGCATCACACTCCAAATAGATTTTCTTTGAGAAATCTGGTAGAAGCAAAACAATCGTAGTATTTAAGGCCTGTTGAAGTAATTTGAAAGCGAAGTTCTTTGCCTCAGTCCATTTGAATGCATCCTTTTTAAGCAGCTGAGTTAAAGGAGCACTGATTTTTCCAAAATCCTTCACGAATTTTCGATAATATCCAGCCAAGACCAAAAATCCTCTAAGTTCTTTAACTGAAGAAGGAAGCTTCCAAGAAAGAATACAATGAATCTTCTCTGGTTCCACGGATACTCCTTCAAGAAATCAAATGACCAAAGGTATCCAACAGACTTTTGTGCAAAAGTACATTTGGATTCCTTAACAAATAATTTGTGTTTACGTAAGAGTTCAAACACCAACTCGAGATGCTTGAGATAAGAATCGAATCCTCACTATATATCGAATATCATCGAAGAAAACCAACACGAATCAGCGTAAGTAAGGCACGAATATATCATTCATTAAGCTACGAAATGTTGCCAGTGCATTAGATAATCCAAAAGGCATGACCAAAAACTCGTAGTGGCCATCATGTGTACGGAAAGCTGTCTTTGGAATATCAGCTTCATGTACACGAATCTGGTGATAACCGTATCGTAAATCCAACTTGGTAAAGACTTTCTTACCATGCAATTCATCCAATAATTCATCCACTACCAGAATTGGGTAACGATCTTTTATGGTTATCTTGTTAAGAGCATGATAGTCTACACACATACACCATGAGACATCCTTCTTTCGAACCAAAAGAATAGGTGAAGAGAATGGGCTAGAACTAGGCCTTATAAACCCAGCTTGTTGCAGCTCACTCACAATCTTTTCAATTTCATTTTTTTGAAAATGCGGGTATCTATCAGGCAATAATGAAATCTTATGATCTTGTAATCTTTCTGGAGGCAGTGTTGTTGGAGTAGAAAAAATATCACCGAAATTTGGAAGTAGTTGTTGAATTTGGGCAACAACACGGACTGTTTGGCAGAGAAGTATTTAGTGCAACTAGTTCCAATAGAATTCCATAGTGTTTTGTAGATAATAAACGCGCACGGAGAAACATCCATAATCATTACATAGGATGATTGGTTACAGGTTAATGTGGCGGGCTGTGCCATTAATACTAAACTGCATGGTCAATTTTTCAAAATCCCAAATAATTTCTCCCAACGTGTGTAGCCATTGAATTCCCAATACCGCATCACAACCACTAATATCTAGTAGATAGGAATCAATATGAAAAACTGTACCTTTGCAAGTTGATAGGGATAGTGCAAAGACCCTTAGTTTCAAGATGACCACCATTACCCACTTGTTACACATAAAGTATCGGTAGCGAGAAGAAACCACAAAGCCAAATTGCTTAGCTATGCTTGGATGCAAAAAGTTATGTGTAGACCCCTGAATCCAAAAGAATTGTGAGTGGTCTAGCTTTTGCAAATCCTAATTCGCATTGTATTAGGAACTGAGATCCTAAAAGTGAGTTCAAAGAAATTGCTGGGGATGATTCCGAAGTAGGAGGATCCTCATGAATTTGTTGGTCATCTGGGATTTCCTCAACTTCAACAACATTGTCAACATAAGTAGGACGCATCTCCAAAAGCATATAGTTTGGTTTTTTAGGGCAAACATGACCAGATTTAAAAGGAGCATCACAATTGAAACAAATACCTTTCTCACGTTTTTCTTTCATCTCTTCCCATGTAAGCTTCTTATAACCTGGAGGAAGTGTCATCTTCTTGATTGGAGTGGTAGGGATTGATGCGTCACCTCGAAGTGGAGGCGGACGATAAGGTTGGCGTGTATTAAACCTATTAACTGTTGTGTAAGCTTCCTCTTGATGAATTGCCTTAGAAAAGGCTTCATTCAAAGTTTGTGGTGAAAGAAATTTAACCACACTACCGATATGAGGTTTGAGAGAACTAATAAAACAGCTGATCAATCACTACACCAAATTTGGGGATTAGTAACGGGAATAGGGCGTTTCGAATCGGGGTTGTAATGAGTTTAACCGTTACAAAGGGGGTGTAACAAATTTTAGTAACGAGCATGTCGCCGTTACTAATCCTGGGTTGTAACAGCATTAGTAACGGACACTGAACTGTTACTAATTTTGAATTAGTAACTGCATGTCAGCCGTTTCTAAATTTTTACACGTGTTGCTAATATCTTGACTTAGTCAGCGTTGACAGTTTTCTGGTAAAAATTGGTAACAACAACTACGCCGTTACTAAATTTTTACTGAGTTACAAAAAAAATTGACTTGGTCAATGTTGACCGACTCTCATTTTTCGGTAAAAAGTTCAGGTACTAAATTTTTGCATCAAAAACAAATGAAGTCGGTCTTTGTTGACCTAGTCAAAATTAGTTTAAATCCCATTTCAAACTCCTCCGCAATTTCCCTGCAACCCCCCGATAATCCTATTTCCCTGGAATTATTTCATTCAATTCAATTCATTCTACAAACATTGTATTCTTTTAACCATCAAAGTAATTACACAAAAGAAAAGGAAACAAACATTGTTCTAAACTATGTTATATTAGGTTATTGTCAAACATTCTAAGTTACAACATATACACAAAGTATAAAAGAAACTCTCACTTGTCCATATTCAGTTCAAATCCTCTGGTTATATGACATCAATCTTATGTTCAACTCCCTGTCTATATGACAACCCTAAACATCAAAGAATATTTCTAGTGAGTTCATCATTCGCATGCAACAAAGATTTATCTCTCTGAATTTGTTTTGATTACAAATTTCATTGTTGGCAATTATCAGTTCTTAGCTAAAATGTAACACAGTTCTGAATAAAAGTTGAGAAATTATAAAAGAGGGAATCTAGAAGTATAATAATGTGCCACCTGTGAGTTTGACGAAGTCGAGCATTGAACTGATCCCAGCTTTGTGATATCTCTGACAATGTGAAACTCTCGGCTGGTTCCTGCATCTCGTCAGATTCAATCAATCTGTAAAGACAACAGTAGCCAAACTAAACACGCGAAATAACAAATGGAATCTTAGAGTGTAATTCTGTTTTGAGTGATTCTGCATTACCATGATTGAATCCCCTCTTGAGAATCAAGCGATTTGTAGGTGGTTGAGATCTCGGCACTTGCACTTTATGCTTAAGCTCTTTCTAGGCAACTTGTATTCTGATATGTTTGCTCTGCAGGACGCCTGAAACCTGTATTCTGATAATAAACATGTTTTAATTGGATCATGTTATATTCATAGAGGTGAGTGATAATGGAAAAGACTAATAGAACATTGAGGTACAAAGTGGCATTAATTACCTGATGCCCTATTCTTCAGTTGTTCATCGAAAATGATTAGAGTAATTACCATACATAGCTAGAGTTCAGCAAAAGCCATGTCGGTAGCTTTTTCTCCTACCGAACCTGAAAGCATACCAACACCCACTTAGCACTAGTCTAAAAAGCATAGATTGGAAAAAAAAATCAAGTTTTTATAATATTTGCGATGCACAAGAATTGTAAGTATAGTTTCCTTCAACCTAGGGCTCAAGCAACTACATGCTGAACATGTTGTTGTCCATCTGCTATATTATATTCTCACCCACGCCCACGACCCACCCTTCCTCTACCACGACCACGAACTGCAGATCCACACCAAACAACATTGCATACCAAAAACGAGTCAAATACAATAAAAACAAGTTCTCTTTTCTCCCCCTCTTACTCGTGTTTGATAGAAAATGGAGATCATTATTCAATCCTTGCCTTTCGAATTACAAACATGTACCATATATTAATGCATGGTCCAAAATCAAGATCTGCATAAATGTGTAACACGAGAACTAACTAAGTGCTTCGGCAGTAGGCCCATTGTTGTACTCATTGTTATAACCACCAAATTCAGGTTGCATATCTCCATCGCCATAACCTCTTTCGCATCCCGCAAAATCACGGCCTCTTCCTCTGCCACCAAAGCCACGTCCACCATCCTAATTTCCTCCGTCTTCATTGAATTCACCACCTCCATTAAAGTTACCTGCACCTAAGATAAACCAAATCATATTAGGAACAAAAACTTCTACCTTCACGATGAGCACTTATGATCATACCCGTCCATAGAAATACAAGAAACTTAAAGTTCCAAGAATCAAAAAAAAAAATCATAAACGACATTATTCTTCCATAGAATAATATATTATTCTTTCAGCAAGCAAAATGTTGCCCTAGTTATGTGACCGATAACTACAATTGTTTTGAAAGAAACCCTGGCTCAAAAATCTATCCAAGAGGCTCACCCCTAAGAACAATGTCTCTAAGTTGAGCTCCCTCTCACCTGACTCCTGCATAATAGAGTGTAAAATTTCTTTGCACAATAGTTCAACAAATTCAATAAACATAAAAGAGGAAACAAGGGAAGGAGAGAAATAAGTCACACAGTTCAACAAACTAACAAAGATACTGAAAACATAGCAAAGATCGAAATGATAACAGATTTGTATCCCAAAGAAAGTCCAAAGACAACATTAGTAACAGCTGTTGTTTGACATGAATCAGCGACATCTTCCAGCTCAGAATCTAAAATATACTTTTACAACTTTCAATTCTTCTTCCAAAGAGGCGATCCTTGTCTCCATCTCAAATGCAAGAACTTCTAGGTTTTGATATTTTCCCTTAAACCACATACAATAACAGTAATTGAGTCAGATAAAATAGTATATGATCAGAAACTTCGGCAGTCTAGTAATCCGTTAAGGTCCGTTTCTATTACCTGCATCGTCTGTATACAAGGACCAGCACCATGGACTTCTTCATGTCAAGCATATTAGAGTCGCGCCTGGAGATATCACGTGCAAGAAAAAACTTCTTCCCTTACAATTGCTTTATCTTTCGTTCAGTTTGTGCTTTCTCACCCAAGACAAGCAAACATTAATGACAAAATTAAACCATGAAATCTTTAGCAAAGCAAATAGCTGAATAAGAACTAAAACTCATTAATCGTCATTCATGTTGCGATTAGAAACCATCCAAAAATAATGATAACAGGATAAGTGCTCAAACAACAGATAATTATGCATATAGTATGCAACAATCTTCACCGCCTGCATTTCAAAATGGATTACGTTACAAAAAAACTTGAAAAATTCACAAATTGAAGCGAAAAACATAAGGTGAGTAAAATTTAAAACTACAAACCACTTCTCCTCTTCTCGCCAGGACTTGATTTTTGAAAACAAACCCACTTCTGCAGACGACCATCGAAGCGAACCACATCAAGTACAGGTATAAACTTCAGGAGATACAAACGCGATAAACCCAAAATGCTTAATTTTCCTGTATGTAAAACACCCAAAACTTAACAACCAATACAAAACAAACAAACCCAGATAATCAAAATCGAAAACATTAAAGCTAAACAAACCTTCTTATTCCCCGCGATTCTCAACCGCTTAATATAACCAAATTGCTTAAAAAACTCTACAAAAAAGATAATCAATACCCAAATTAAAAATAAATAAGAAATTTAAGCTAAAAATACGGAAATCACAAAGTAGTTTCGAATAATTACCTCAATGAAATCATACCCTTTCGTAGTTTTTTAGATGGTTCACCTGCTAATGTCCATCAAACAACAAAATCAAAGTTAGGGTTCTTAATAAGCTTCAAAATTTTACTAAGGAAATCGGATTTTATTAGGGTTCAGTTCTTCGATTGCTCAGATCATCCCAATGAAACAACTGAACTTCGAATTTGTAAGAAAATTGAAACTCAGCAATGAAACATCACCTGATTAATAACCTCTTGTAGATCAACCAAAATTATTTGCAACCTTTGTTTTTCAATTCGCATCCTCCTTTAGATCAATCAAAATAATCTCTTGTCCATCTCTATAATTGAAACCCTAGATAAGAAAAATAGAAATCATATATCTAGGGTTTTCCTCTGTAGACATAAACAAGGGGGTTATAGGGAAAGTTGATTTAAGAAAAAGAAGAAGGTAGATAATGGCGCTGGTAGCAGTGAGATGGTGATGGTGGTGCTCGAGAAGAAGAAGGAATAAAAGGAGGAGGAGTGGTTGCTCTGCTTGCTCGGTGAAGAAGGAAGGGAAAAGAAGATAATGTGGTGGCGGGGGGAGTTTTGTTAGATAAGATATACATAGGGTAGAATTATCTTTGAAGTTGAAAACAGTTACTAATATTTGGGCGGAAATACGAGGCCTAGTGTTACCATGCACACAGACTCTTGGCATGATTTTATTTCAGCAGTTACTATTTGTAACCTAGTCCGGCCGTTTCAAAATTGGTAATAACAGGGGCAGTTACTAAAAATTAGTAACTGGAATTTTTGTTGCGAATTAGTAACGGCTACATGCCCGTTACTAATCTTGGTTACTAATCCGCATATTTGGTGTAGTGAATTAATCATCTCGGAAATTCAACAACCTCTCAAAAAAATTATGTGCTCCCTTATTGTACCTACTTGATTAATTGTACTTATAGCCAAATGAGCATCGACAAACTTTTCAGGTGCAAAATGTGCACGAAGATGAGCACAAAACTCTAACCATGTCACAATGGTGACCTTAGTTTGCTTCCAACGATACCACACATTAGCATCACCCTTCAGACTAGAAGCAACAATAGTAATTCTAAGAGCATCATCAGCTTGATGCACGCTGAAATATTTATCAGCGTTAAAAATCCATCCATCAGAATCTTCTCCATCAAAAGTAGGGAACTTTAGATTGATTGTATTGGCTCTGGTCAGGTTTTGATGACCACCAGGTGGGGGTGGTGGTGGGGGCGGAGGTGGATGAGCACCATGACCATGATTTTGATTCAGCTGAGGCATATAATCAGCAAAAACTGAACGAAGGGAAGCAGTAAATTGGGTATTGATAATGATGGAAGTTTGAGTCAGCTGCGTGGTGAGAGCATATGTGATTGCTGTGGTGATGGCGTTCGCTAGGACCGTGTTGTTATCTTCGAGTTCACCTTTACGAGCAACTCGTTCTTCCTCCCGTTGCTGACGTTTATCGACCGCCTTGGTTTTGTTACTATATTGTTCCTCAAGCTTTTGTTGTGCCATGGCTTTGATGAAGTGATCAACTGTTTTAGCCACACTAGTCACACTCTCGTTTACGGATTTAAGGTTCTCTGTATAATCATGACCCATTGCAGTACAAAAAAAAAAAATTGGGTGAAAATTGAATGTGAATCGACCTGCTCTGATCCAGGTGTTAGGGTTCTAAACCTTTTCACTGAATATAAGCTAATTGAAAATTGAATAAGAACTCAAAAACAGGGATAAAGCCCTTTGATCTGGGGCGAGCAACCTCTGCCTTTGTGAATTAACGTAACAAACTTCGTAATAATGATTAACTATGATTTACAAGTTTAGTTTTAAGCTATATATAGCGAGTAAACGTGGTAGACAAGCAAACTAATTTAAGGAAACCTGTAAAACTAGGAAACCGAGTTCTAAGTACGTAAAGAAATAAAAGACTAACTAATAAGCTAATCGAAAATAAAAGAAATAGGAGTTGGCATCGCAAACCTGAAACACACATGGTGGGAATCGTGGGATGAATTTGGGAGAGAGGCGATTTTAGGGATCCATTAGAGAAGAAGAAGTGAACGAGTTCTAGACTTTTAGGGATTTAATTGCACTAAAATTATAAACGGAAAATGGGTTATTTGTCCAAATATTTTTAAAACATGGTTCAAATGGACGAGTTAAAATTAGTATGGGTGAAATGGACACTAAAAATAGCAAGGATAAAACCTGGATTCATCCTGACTTAAACTTAAAAAATAGTAAGGATGAAACTGGATGCATCTTGATGTAAATTAAAAATAAGAAAAAATATTTGAAAATAGGTAGGATGAAACTGTTTATATCCTGGCTATTTTTACATTTTTGTCCATTTAAACAGTATCAAAATCTAAATGTCCTTTTCACTCGGGAATTGTTGACTTTGGTCTTTTTAACCAATTTTGTGAATTATACAGCGACCCTTATCTTGGATGACTCGTCTCGGCTTGATCTCGGCCGAGACAACCGATTTTTTCGTCCCATTTCCGTCCAACCGAAATCCCAAGTTTCCCTACCGTCTAAGCCGAAAACGGAAATTCTCTCTAAATCTCGGCGGTGATGGCCAAAATCGACTACAATGGGTAGGATGGATTAAATACTTCACAGGGTCCTCCCCCTTTCCTCCAGAAGGAAGACAAGATGGTAGTCGTATTATTGTACTGCTCCTCGTACAGTTTTGCTACAGCTTAGAGTGCACGCTATGTTTTGCGATTCCTGCTCCGTTTGGGTGAATTACTGGCAACTCGATGAATAGAGCTCAATGTTCACCCATATATGCGTGCCATCTAGTGAGCTAGCTGGGTAGTGTAGTTATAGTAAATTATCTTCCTAATAGGTCAGTAGTCAAACTGAGAGGTACTGTATGTGTAGTTGTAGGGTAGTAGCCTAGTAGGGGTATGTTTGGCAGGAAGTGAAAATGAAACAGGGAGGAGAGTATTAATAGGCTGTTTGGATAGTCACAAAGAAGTGACTTTTGCTTTTTTAAGCTGAAAAGTTAAAAGCTAGTTTGGCAATGGCATTTTGAATCTGCTTCTAGAAGCAAAATAGCTGCTTATTTTTGGAGTAAAAATTCCTGGCTTCCGACTTCTGGAAGAAGTTGCTTTTTACTTCTCCTCGATAATTGTATATTATACTAAATTTCTTTTCACCTTTATAATAAAAAACGAAATTTCATTTTCCTGAAAATCAAGATAGATTTTCCTGTGAGAAGAAGATATGTATACGGAGGAGGAGTAAAGACAGGTTAGATGATCCTAAAATTAATTGATGAAATTTCTGTACTTGGTTTTTTTCTGTAGTTTAATTTTCATTCTCCCAATTGGTTATTACATACAAAAGCACTGAAATCTTACCATAAATTTATACTATAAACTCATCTCATACTACAAGCTCATCTTTCGATCAACTGAAAGTCCCTCATATCTTGTTTGAGGAAATGCCCCAAAGAATTTTGATGTTTTATGGATAAAGGTTATTATGGTTTTCCTAAAATAAATTTCTTTTATGAATTTTGATGTTTTATGGATATTTTGTGATATGGGTCATGCTTATTACTTAATTCTCTTGTAGGTTTTGATATCCTTTCATATGTTGGCTTTTGTCCTACTAAAATTGACTGTTTCTTGCGTAGTGATCCAATTTCTTCGTAATCGAAGCTACAAATTGAATCATATGCGGATGGGTTGGTCATATGCCAGATTCGTATATAAGATAGCAGTAAGAGATTTTGGTCTTGGTTAAATCTTAATGTGCCTGTAGTTACATTGGTAGTGGATATTATGTGTTTAGATTATAATGAGCATGCTATTTAAACCTACCTAAATTGGGACCTATGCCACTTAATTGGGGCCTATAAATTACTTCATCTACCTAATACACAATGATAAGGGGTGTCTAATATGTATGTAAACTACCAAAATTACCCTCAAAAAAATATTACTATTACTAAATTACCCCCATCAATCCTTAATAAACATAACTACCAAAAATCAGTTTTCATTTCTAACCTAAAAACGGATTCTTCGTCTCCTCTACTCCCTCTTTTTTATTTTTTTGAAACTAAAAATCGTCGATGATCGACGATTCAAAAACGATTAATCGTTTCTTTCTTCTATAAAATGTCGAAACCAAGAACTAAGTATGCTACTAACAGGATTCATTCTAGTGCTGACAATCCCGGACTTGTTGAAGCTATTTGAAATAGAACGAAGGAAGTGCAAGAACAATCCGAAGCCTCTCGTATTGCACAAGAGAAAGAAATTGGTCGAATCAGGTACTTTTCTATCAACCCAATCCTCTAAACTAGGTTTTAGTAACATGCATTAGGTTAGAATCGTAAATTTTGAAATCAAAAATTTATGTGTTCACGAGACCCGGGTTACGTTAATGACGAAGTAACCCGATGCTTGTTAAAAACGGATTATGTTCTAAAACTTATAAACCGATTGTGCTGCATGTGAAATGGAAACGGTGAATGTTAATGTATAAATAGCCCGATTGTTATAGCCAATATTCCTGGATATTTATTTTATTGGAATCGGATTACATATGTCTTCACAAAAATCGATTGTGTAGTTTATAATCGGACTTTATATGTATATCGAGTAACCCGATTTTAGAATCGGTTTACATTAGCACTTTACAAAATCCGATTGTGAATTTTCTTATGCTAGGAATCGGGTTTTATATGTATATCGAGTAAACCGATTATGTACCTTGACTTTAAGAAAGAATTATATTCCATTGTTTTTTGTTTCTTAAATCTGTATTCTACAGGCAAAAAAATCAAGCCGAAAAGAAATATAAGAAGAAACATGACCATGCTACTCCTAAGCCTTTGGAACCTCGTCGAAAAGGCGGTCAAAATTTGAATGCTTCCCACCGAAGGGGCACGGGAGTAAAGCCAAAGGGATCGACATCAATGACCCACCATCTCCAGCCCAGAGCAACCAACGCATGAAGAATCGATTTGATACACCGACCGAACTAGAAGGTGGTGAGAGTGAAAGTGATGAAGATAGTCGTGGCAAGAAAAGTTTGAAGAAGAAAGTCGTGGTATAAGAAAGGTGTTGAAGAAGAAAGGGATGAGGAAGGTGGTGGAAAGGTAGGTGGTGATGAAGAAAGTGATGAGAGTGAAAGTGATGAAGAAGAAGGTGAGGATGAAAGTGATGAAGAAGAAAGTGAGGAGCAAGATGATGAAGAGATAAGAGAAGTCGATTCAATAACAAGTGCAAAAACAAGAATTTCAACAACAAGGCCAAGGAGGAGGCGCTCAACAAAAAGGTAAGAAGAAAGATGGACTAGAAAAGAAGAAAAGGTGACCACATGCCCGACCCGCCTGAAGATGTTTGCTCGAGGCCCCGATGATCCACCTTTAGGGGTACCGGTGATGGAGGAAAGGTATTATGGGGTTACAAAGGCAGTTGGGCCTCCATCGTTTACAATACCATAGTAAGTACCTAAACCTTATGCTATGTGATGTAAACATTATTACCCGTGTAGTGTTTTAATTATGTGGAGACATCACCTTTGTGGTTTAATGTTTTCCAATTTCGGCGGACACCAACCATCCAATGGACCATGGACTAAACGACCTCTGCTCTAAAGGACTACGACCTAAAATCAATTTTGTGGAACAATCACCTTTGTGGTTGATTTAATTAATTTCATATAAATATAACATGCATGATATTAATATTTTTTTTAATATGATTAATTTGTTGAATCATGTTGTTTAATTTAATATCATTAGTTTAATCATAAGTGTTTTGCTCAACAAAAATACTTAGTGTATGTGTTTGCGAAAATATAGATTGCTTTGTGTATTTTGAAATTTTAGAAAAATCTAAAAGTGGATTTTTCAAACACTTCAAACAGGGCATATTTTTATTTAATTTTTCATTAGTTGAAAAATAATTTACTTGCTTTATTTTCATTAGTTGAAAATAATTTCAATAATATATGTTTCAAAGCAGTGCATATTTTTGCTTTATTTTCGCTAGTTGAAAATAATTCGTGAGCGAGTACTTTGAAAATTAATAGTAAGAAACTCTTGATTTCGTGTCCGTTTTCCACATGATGTACTTTGTTTATAAGTAGCTTATTTATCTCTGTTGATAGATAACTAATCATCATATGTTGGTTGATTTTAAGTGGTTTCATTGGCTTAAGTTATGTGTTATACCAATATTTATTAGTCCAAATTAATTGATAGAGGTTATATTAAAATGCATATTTGGGTGATGATTATGAGCCTAGCGAAATTTTCTATCTCGGATTTGTGTGTAGATATGATGTTATCAATTAGATTTTTAGACAATATAGTGAGTGTACACATAATAATAATGTCCAACTTTGTGCAACAAACGTGTAGAAATGGCTAGCAACAATGTGATTGCTGATCTCAATAAGGGTGACAAACTTGATTGGAAGAACTATGATGTGTGGCATAGAAAAATCCGACACTTGTAGGATGAAGGAGGAAAAATGGAACTCCTAACAAATGAAATGGTCCGACCCAGCAGAGGGTCATTGTAACACCCTCAGTTTTTAGCATGGCGCATGCTAAAAGATGCGCCATGGCCTGAGATGAAGCTTCATCCAAAGCTTCCGCTGCGTGGAGGAAAAGGAACATTGGCCCTTGGCCAATGTGTTGATAGAGTGTATGGCCAACATGGCCGGACATCGGTTAGCGAGGGACGACCAACATGGTCGGACATCGGGTTGGAAGCGTACGGCCAACATGGCCGGACATCGAGTTGGCGAAGGACGGCCAACATAGCTTCCGGACATCGGGTTGGCAGAGGACGACCAACATGGCCGGACATCGGGTTAGCGATGGACGCCAACATGGCCTATACTGACATCGGAGTTTGCATTGGTAGTGAACAACCATCTTTGCCGGTTATTCAGGAAAATACATGGCAACGCCATGAATAGTAAACAATAAGTTGATGAAATATTTTTGGTCCCCTTTCCATACTTGTAGAAATTCCATTATTAAGACATATATAGGGAGGGGTAGTTGGTTGAAGGTGCATATGCGGACTATGTACCAAGTACGCTTCATAGCTTGGCCGAACGGTATGAATGATGCTCAGGACTCATTTTTAGTCACGCATCCTTACGAATGTATCATATGAAGCTGATGCATCACTATGCCATCCCACGGACTCGATGATGCGTCACTTGGATGTATTTGACGGAACGGCCTATACGTACTCAGGCCATTACCACTATTGCTTGGCCACGGCCTAGCAAACGAGTTGGAATAAGTTGCTTGTCCCTTCGCGGATGAACTACGGTTTGTGCTTGATCCCTTTAGAGTAGGGAAGGGTAAGTAGGCAGCCGCAATGAGTTGCGGCATTACGAGGTCCAAGACTTTGTCGCTCATATCATCTAATTCGGAGATGATTGTGACATTCTGGCCCCTCATATCATCTAAGATCGACACCAGAGATGATTGTGGCCATACTTGATGAGGCTTAGTTGCATGCCAGCAAGTGGATGCTCATACTTCCTATCAAGCTACAAAGAGCAAGCTATAGCCTATCTGGAGGCGAAAAACCCGAATGTTGTAATTTAGCTCAAGAGGAGTCCATTTTGATGGGAAACAGCCGAGATCAAGATATGTGGATCTAGATCCACATGGTCACCAGAATTTAGCCAAATTTCATCGTTTAGGGCCTCAAAAGGCCATTTTACCGTATTAAGGAAGTTTTTGCTTTCCTTAATAAACCCTTTGCGGAACAAGGGTAAGTTGGAATTGTGTGGAAGCTAAGTTAGATGCATCATGCTCTACGAGCATGCTTGCAAGGGAAATTGAACGTGCATTTGCCTAACTCTAAGGCCCGGATCGTAACATCATCATGGCGCATCGGAGAAGTTACGACCTGCGGGCAACGCGCCAAATGCATAATTTTCCTGGTCCGTCACGGATGGTATCGAGCAAGTTCCGAGAAAACTCTAGGGAATTGTATGGGTGGACTCATAAGCGAGTATTTTCCATCATGGAAAGTTAAAGTTGGAGAGTAGGCCAACTTCGCGTGGGAAAGAGTTTGTAAATCGGTGGGACAGCTTACTTTGCAAATCGAGTTGAGCTTGTATAAGTGATCTTGAGTTTGCCAGTCCTCTATGGAACCCGCTTACGAGCATCCCAGAAGACCGTCCGGGACGGTGGGTGACAATGGGACCGATCATCCCCACACGTTGGCACCGGCCAAGGGTGTGCGTTGTCAGCCCGGCTAGCATCCCACTTATGAGTGGCAACCGAGGTAAATTCGTCGGGGGACGGTGGCTTGCATCCAACTGCACCGGCATTAGAGATTGGTCCTCACGGTGTTGTGTTAGGTTTTGCCTTGTCATTTCGATGACATCTTCCAACCTTGTGAACTTTAGGGACTTCTCGAGTGCGTAGTATGGGATGCGCATTCGGGATACCCGGTCGAGATATCCTCTTGCACCGGCCAATTGCGATTCTTGGTATTGTTGTGGGCACTTTTGGATTCTGGGAAGGTGGTATGGGACATGTGCTCGAAGGTCTAAATTGTTGTTCATGACAACTTGAAGAAACCCGTGATTTACGAGCATCTTGTATGGGACTTTTGCTCGGAAATCCAACTCCAAGTGATTGTCCACAATAGTTTTGATTTTGAATTTCGGGGACGAAATTCTTTGAAGGGTGTGATAATGTAACACCCGTGTTTTTAGCATGGCGCATGCTAAAAGATGCACCATGGCCCGAGATGAAGATTCATCCAAAGCTTCCGTTGCGTAGGAAAGGAACATTGGCCCTTGGCCAATGTGTTGACAGTGTACAACCAACATGGTCGGACATCGGGTTGGCAGAGGACGGCCAACATGGCCGGACATCGGGTTGGAAGCGTATGGCCAACATGGCCGGACATCGGGTTGGCAGAGGACGGCCAACATGGCCGACATCGGGTTGGAGGCGTAAGGCCAACATGGCGGGACATCGGGTTGGCGTGGACGGCCAACATGGACGGACATCGGGTTGGAAGCGTATGGCCAACATGGCCGGACATCGGGTTAGCGCAGGACGGCCAACATGGTCGGACATCGGGTTGGCGGTGAACGGCCAACATAGCTGGACATCGGAGTTGGCATTGGTAGTGAACAACCATCTTGGCCGGTTATTCAGGAAAATACATGGAAACGGCCATGAATAGTAAACGGGGAGTTGATGAAATATTTTTGGTCCCCTTTCCATAATTGTAGAAATTCCATTAAGACATATATAGGGAGGGTAGTTGGTTGAAGGTTCATATGTGGACTATGTACCAAGTAAGCTTCATAGCTTGGCCGAACGGTATGAATGATGCTCGAGCCTCATTCTTAGTCACGCAGCCTTACTAATGTAGCATATGACGCTGAGGCATCACTATGCCATTCCACGGACTCGATGATGCGTCACTTGGATGTATTTGACCAGAACGGCCTATACGGACTAGGTTATTACCACTATTGCTTGGCCACGGCCTAGCAAACGAGTTGGAATAAGTTGCTTGTCCCTTCGCGGATGAACTACGGTCTGTGCTTGATCCCTTTAGAGTAGGGAAGGGTATGTAGGCAGCCAGCCCAATGAGTTGCAAGATTACAGTCCAAAGACTTTGTCGCTCATATCATCTAATTCGGAGATGATTGTGACATTATGGCCCCTCATATCATCTAAGATCGACGCAAGAGATGATTGTGGCCATACTTGATGAGGCTTAGTTGCATGCCAGCAAGTGGATGCTCATACTTCCTATCAAGCTACAAAGAGCAAGCTATAGCCTATCCGGAGGCGAAAAACCCGAATGTTGTAATTTAGCTCAAGAGGAGTCCATTTTGATGGGAAACGGCCCAGAGAGATCAAGACATGTTGATCTAGATCCACATGGTCACCAGAATTTAGCCAAATTCCATCGTTTAGGGCCTCAAAAGGCCATTTTTACCGTATTAAGAAAGTTTTTGCTTTCTTTAATAAACCCTTTGCGGAACAAGGGTAAGTTGGAATGGTGTGGAAGCTAAGTTAGATGCATCATGCTCTACGAGCATGCTTGCAAGGGAAATTGAACGTGCATTTGCCTAACTCTAAGGCCCGGATCGTAACATCATCATGGCGCATCGGAGAAGTTACGACCTGCGGGGCAACGCGCCAATGGCATAATTTTCCTGGTCCGTCACGAAGGTATCGAGACCAAGTTCCGAGAAAACTCTAGGGACTTGTGCGGGTGGACTCATGTTTGTGGTATTTTCCATCATGGAAAGTTAAAGTTGGAGAGTAGGCCAACTTCTCGCGTGGGAAAGAGTTTGTAAATGGTGGGACAGTTACTTTGCAAATCGAGTTGAGCTTGTATAAGTACGTGAGTTTGCCGTGCCTCTATGGAACCCCGCTTCACGAGCATCCGGAAGACCGTGCTCGGGACGGTGGGTAGACAATGGGACTGATCATCCCCACACGTTGGCACCGGCCAAGGGTGTGCGTTATTAGGCCCGGCTAGCATCCCACTTACAAGTGGCAACCCTAAGAAATTCGTCGGGGACGGTGGCTTGCATCCAACTGGGACTGGCATTAGAGATTGGTCCTCACAATGTTGTGTTAGGTTTTGCCTTGTCATTTCGATGACATCTTCCAACCTTGTGAACTTTAGGGACTTCGAGTGCGTAGTATGGGATGCGCATTCGGGATACCTAGTCGAGATATCCTCTTGGCACCGGCCAATTGTGATTCTTGGTATTGTTGTGGGCACTTTTGGATTCCCGGGAAGGTGGTATGGGACATGTGCTCGTAAGGTCTAAATTGTTGTTCATGACAACTTGAAGAAACCCGTGATTTCGAGCATCTATGGGACTTTTGCTCAGAAATCCAACTCGAAGTGATTGTCCACAATAGTTTTGATTTTGAATTTCGGGGACGAAATTCTTTAAAGGGCGTGATAATGTAACACCCAGTGTTTTTAGCATGGCGCATGCAAAAAGATGCGCCATGGCCTGAGATGAAGATTCATCCAAAGCTTCCGTTGCGTAGGAAAAGGAACATTGGCCCTTGCCAATGTGTTGATGATGTACAACCAACATGGTCGGACATCGGGTTGGGCAGGAGGACGGCCAACATGGTGGACATCGGGTTGAAGCGTACGGCCAACATGGACCGGACATCGGGGTTGGCGAGAGGGACGGCCGACATGGACGGACATCGGGTTGGCGATGAAGACGGCCAACATGGCCAGACATCGGAGTTTGCATTGGTAGTGAACAACCATCTTAGCTCTGTTATTCAGAAAATACATGGAAACGGCCATGAATAGTAAACGGGAGTTGATGAAATATTTTTGGTCCCCTTTCCATACTTGTAGAAATTCCATTAAGACATATATAGGGAGGGGTAGTTGGTTGAAGGTTCATATGTGGACTATGTACCAAGTAAGCTTCATAGCTTGGTCAAGCAGTATGAATGATGCTCGTGCCTCATTCTTAGTCACGCACCTTACGAATGTAGCATATGACGCCGAGGCATCACTATGCCATTCCACGGACTCGATGATCTGTTACTTGGATGTATTTGACGGAACGACCTATACGGACTAGGTTATTACCACTATTGCTTGGCCACGGCCTAGCAAACGAGTTGGAATAAGTTGCTTGTCCCTTCGCGGATGAACTACGGTCTGTGCTTGATCCCTTTAGGGTAGGGAAGGGTATGTAGGCAGCCGCAATGAGTTGCAAAGAATACGGGTCCAAAGACCTTGTCGCTCATATCATCTAATTCGGAGATGATTGTGACATTCGGCCCTCATATCATCTAAGATCGACGCAAGAGATGATTGTGGCCATACTTGATGAGGCTTAGTTGCATGCCAGCAAGTGGATGCTCATACTTCCTATCAAGCTACAAAGAGCAAGCTATAGCCTATCTGGAGGCGAAAAACCCGAATGTTGTAATTTAGCTCAAGAGGAGTCCATTTTGATGGGAAACGGCCCAAAGATCAAGACATGTTGATCCACATGGTCACCAGAATTTAGCCAAATTCCATCGTTTAGGGCCTCAAAAGGCCATTTTTACCGTATTAAGGAAGTTTTTGCTTTCCTTAATAAACCCTTTGCGTAACAAGGGTAAGTTGGAATGGTGTGGAAGCTAAGTTAGATGCATCATGCTCTACGAGCATGCTTGCAAGGGAAATTGAACGTGCATTTGCCTAACTCTAAGGCCCGGATCGTAACATCATCATGGCGCACGGAGAAGTTACGACTGCGGGGCAACGCGCCAATGGCATAATTTTCCGGTCCGTCACAGAAGGTATCAGAGCAAGTTCCGAGAAAACTCTAGGGACTTGTGCGGGGTAGACTCATAAGCGAGTATTTTCCATCATGGAAAGTTAAAGTTGGAGAATAGGCCAACTTCTCGTGGGAAAGAGTTTGTAAATCAGGGACAGTTACTTTGCAAATCGATTTGAGCTTGTATAAGTACTTGTGAGTTTGCCAGTGCCTCTATGGAACCCCGCTACGAGCATCCAGGAGACCGTCTGGGGACGGTGGGTAGACAATGGGACTGATCATCCCCACACGTTGGCACTTTGGCCAAGGGTGTGAGTTGTCGCCCGGCTAGCATCCCACTTACAAGTGGCAACCCTTATTAAATTCGTCAGGGACGGTGGCTTGCATCCAACTGGACTGGCATTAGAGATTGGTCCTCACAATGTTGTGTTAGGTTTTGCCTTGTCATTTCGATGACATCTTCCAACCTTGTGAACTTTAGGGACTTATGAGTGCGTAGTATGGGATGCGCATTCGGGATACCTAGTCGAGATATCCTCTTGGCACTTTGGCCAATTGTGATTCTTGGTATTGTTGTGGGCACTTTTGGATTCACGGAAGGTGGTATGGGACATGTGCTCGAAGGTCTAAATTGTTGTTTCATGACAACTTGAAGAAACCCGTGATTTACGAGCATCCGGTATGGGACTTTTGCTCGGAAATCCAACTCAAGTGATTGTCCACAATAGTTTTGATTTTGAATTTCGGGGACGAAATTCTTTGAAGGGTGTGATAATGTAACACCCCGTGCTTTTAGCATGGCGCATGCTAAAAGATGTGCCATGGCCTGAGATGAAGATTCATCCAAAGCTTCCGTTACGTAGGAAAAGGAACATTGGCCCTTGGCCAATGTGTTGACAGTGTACAACCAACATGGTCGGACATCGGGTTGGCAGAGGACGGCCAACATGGTCGGACATCGGGTTGGAAGCGTACGGCCAACATGGATGGATATCGGGTTGGCAGAGGGCGGCCAACATGGACTGGACATCGTGTTGGCGGCCTGGACGGCCAACATGGCGGACATCGGAGTTTGCATTGGTAGTGAACAACCATCTTAGCCAGGTTATTCGGAAAATACATGGAAACGGCCATGAATAGTAAACGGGGAGTTGATGAAATATTTTTGGTCCCCTTTCCATACTTCTAGAAATTCCATTAAGACATATATAGGGAGAGGTAGTTGGTTGAAGGTTCATATGTGGACTATGTACCAAGTAAGCTTCATAGCTTGGCCGGAATCTGCATGAATGATGCTCGTGCCTCATTCTTAGTCACGCAGCCTTACGAATGTAGCATATGACGCCGAGGCATCACTATGCCATTCCACGGACTCGATGATCCGTCACTTGGATGTATTTGACGGAACGACCTATACGGACTAGGTTATTACCACTATTGCTTGGCCACGGCCTAGCAAACGAGTTGGAATAAGTTGCTTGTCACTTCGCGGATGAACTACTTGCCTGTGCTTGATCCCTTTAGAGTAGGGAAGGGTATGTAGGCAGCAGCAATGAGTTGCGGCAATACGGGTCCAAGACCTTGTCGCTCATATCATCTAATTCGGAGATGATTGTGACATTCTGGCCCCTCATATCATCTAAGCTCGACGCAAGAGATGATTGTGGCCATACTTGATGAGGCTTAGTTGCATGCCAGCAAGTGGATGCTCATACTTCCTATCAAGCTACAAAGAGCAAGCTATAACCTACCTGGAGGCGAAAAACCCGAATGTTGTAATTTAGCTCAAGAGGAGTCCATTTTGATGGGAAACGTCCCAGAGATCAAGACATGTCGATCTAGATCCACATGGTCACCAGAATTTAGCCAAATTTCATCGTTTAGGGCCTCAAAAGGCCGTTTTACCGTATTAAGGAAATTTTTGCTTTCCTTAATAAACCCTTTGCGGAACAAGGGTAAGTTCGAATGGTGTGGAAGCTAAGTTAGATGCATCATGCTCTACGAGCATGCTTGCAAGGGAAATTGAACGTGCATTTGCCTAACTCTAAGGCCCGGATCGTAACATCATCGTGGCGCATCAGAGAAGTTACGACCACAGGCAACGCGCTAAAGGCATAATTTTCCGGTCCGTCACAGATGGTACCAGAGCAAGTTACGAGAAAACTCTAGGGACTTGTGTGGGGTGGACTCATAAGCGAGTATTTTCCATCATGGAAAGTTAAAGTTGGAGAGTAGGCCAACTTCTGCGTGGGAAAGAGTTTGTAACTGGTGGGACAAGCTTACTTTGCAAATCGAGTTGAGCTTGTATAAGTCACGGAGTTTGCCAGCCTCTATGGAACCCCCGCTTACGAGCATCCGGAAGACCGTCTCGGGACGGTGGGTAGACAATGGGACTGATCATCCCCACACGTTGGCACCGCCAAGGGTGTGCGTTGTCGAGGCCGGCTAGCATCCCACTTACGAGTGACAACCCGGTAAATTCGTCAGGGACGGTGGCTTGCATCCAACTGCACTGGCATTAGAGATTGGTCCTCACAGTGTTGCGTTAGGTTTTGCCTTGTCATTTCGATGACATCTTCCAACCTTGTGAACTTTAGGGACTTCTGAGTGCGTAGTATGGGATGCGCATTCGGGATACTCCGGTCGAGATATCCTCTTGGCACCGCCAATTGTGATTCTTGGTATTGTTGTGGGCACTTTTGGATTCACCGGGAAGGTGGTATGGGACATGTGCTCGAGAAGGTCTAAATTGTTGTTCATGACAACTTGAAGAAACCCGTGATTTCGAGCATCATGGTATGGGACTTTTGCTCGTGAAATCCAACTCGAAGTGATTGTCCACAATAGTTTTGATTTTGAATTTCGGGGACGAAATTCTTTGAAGGGTGTGATAATGTAACACCCCGTGTTTTTAGCATGGCGCATGCTAAAAGATGCACCATGGCCTGAGATGAAGATTCATCCAAAGCTTCCGTTGCGTAGGAAAAGGAACATTGGCCCTTGGCCAATGTGTTGACAAATGTACAACCAACATGGTCGGACATCGGGTTGGCGGAGGGCGGCCAACATGGTCGGACATCGGGTTGAAGCGTCGGGTTACGGCCAACATGGACGGACATCGGGTTAGCGAGAGGACGGCCAACATGGACGGACATCGGGTTAGCGGTGGGACGGCCAACATGGCCGGACATCGGAGTTTGCCTTGGTAGTGAACAACCATCTTAGCCGGTTATTCGGAAAATACATGGAAACGGCCATGAATAGTAAACGGGGAGTTGATGAAATATTTTTGGTCCCCTTTCCATACTTGTAGAAATTCCATTAAGACATATAGGGAGGGGTAGTTGGTTGAAGGTTCATATGTGGACTATGTACCAAGTAAGCTTCATAGCTTGGCCGGAACGGTATGAATGATGCTCAGGCCTCATTCTTAGTCACGCAGCCTTACGAATATAGCATATGACGCTCGGGCATCACTATGCCATTCCACGGACTCGATGATCCGTCACTTGGATGTATTTGACTTTAACGACCTATACGGACTAGGTTATTACCACTATTGCTTGCCACGGCCTAGCAAACGAGTTGGAATAAGTTGCTTGTCCCTTCGCGGGATGAACTACGGTGCGTGGCTTGATCCCTTTAGAGTAGGGAAGGGTATGTAGGCAGCAGCAATGAGTTGCGGCAATACGGTCCGGACCTTGTCGCTCATATCATCTAATTCGGAGATGATTGTGACATTCTGGCCCCTCATATCATCTAAGCTCGACGCAAGAGATGATTGTGGCCATACTTGATGAGGCTTAGTTGCATGCCAGCAAGTGGATGCTCATACTTCCTATCAAGCTACAAAGAGCAAGCTATAGCCTATCCGGGAGGCGAAAAACCCGAATGTTGTAATTTAGCTCAAGAGGAGTCCATTTTGATGGGAAACGTCCCAGAGATCAAGACATGTCGATCTAGATCCACATGGTCACCAGAATTTAGCCAAATTTCATCGTTTAGGTCCTCAAAAGGCCGTTTTTACCGTATTAAGGAAATTTTTGCTTTCCTTAATAAACCCTTTGCAGAACAAGGGTAAGTTGGAATGGTGTGGAAGCTAAGTTAGATGCATCATGCTCTACGAGCATGCTTGCAAGGGAAGTTGAACGTGCATTTGCCTAACTCTAAGGCCCGGATCGTAACATCATCGTGGCGCATCAGAGAAGTTACGACCTGCGGGGCAACGCGCCAAAGGCATAATTTTCCGGTCCGTCACAGATGGTATCAGAGCAAGTTCCGAGAAAACTCTAGGGACTTGTGCGGGGTGGACTCATAAGCGAGTATTTTCCATCATGGAAACTTAAAGTTGGAGAGTAGGCCAACTTCTGCGTGGGAAAGAGTTTGTAACTGCTGGGACAGTTACTTTGCAAATCGAGTTGAGCTTGTATAAGTACTGTGAGTTTGCCAGGCCTCTATGGAACCCCGCTTACGAGCATCCGGAAGACCGTCTGGGACGGTGGGTAGACAATGAGACTGATCATCCCCACACGTTGGCACTGGCCAAGGGTGTGCGTTGTCAGGCCCGGCTAGCATCCCACTTACGAGTGGCAACCCGGTAAATTCGTCAGGGACGGTGGCTTGCATCCAACTGCACTGGCATTAGAGATTGGTCCTCACAGTGTTGCGTTAGGTTTTGCCTTGTCATTTCGATGACATCTTCCAACCTTGTGAACTTTAGGGACTTCTGAGTGCGTAGTATGGGATGCGCATTCAGGATACCTGGTCGAGATATCCTCTTGGCACCGCCAATTGCGATTCTTGGTATTGTTGTGGGCACTTTTGGATTCTGAAGGTGGTATGGGACATGTGCTCGAAGGTCTAAATTGTTGTTCATCACAACTTGAAGAAACCCGTGATTTCGAGCATCTGGTATGGGACTTTTTCTTAGGAAATCCAACTCTCAAGTGATTGTCCACAATAGTTTTGATTTTGAATTTCGGGGACGAAATTCTTTGAATGGTGTGATAATGTAACACCCGTGTTTTTAGCATGGTGCATGCTAAAAGATGCACCATAGCCTGAGATGAAGATTCATCTACAGCTTCCGTTGCGTAGGAAAAGGAACATTGGCCCTTGGCCAATGTGTTGACAGTGTACAACCAACATGGTCGGACATCGGGTTGGCAGAGGACGGCCAACATGGCCGGACATCGGGTTGGAAGCGTACGGCCAACATGGCCGGACATCGGGTTGGCAGAGGACGGCCAACATGGCCGGACATCGGGTTGGAAGCGTAAGGCCAACATGGCCGGACATCGGGTTGGCAGAGGACGACCAACATGGCCGGACATCGGAGTTGGCATTGGTAGTGAACAACCATCTTAGCCGGTTATTCAGGAAAATACATGGAAACGGCCATGAATAGTAAACGGGGAGTTGATGAAATATTTTGGTCCCCTTTCCATACTTGTAGAAATTCCATTAAGACATATATAGGGAGGGGTAGTTGGTTGAAGGTTTCATATGTGGACTATGTACCAAGTAAGCTTCATAGCTTGGCCTAAGCGGTATGAATGATACTCGAGGCCTCATTCTTAGTCACGCGACCTTACGAATGTAGCATATGACGCCTGAGGCATCACTATTCCATTCCACGGACTCGATGATGCGTCACTTGGATGTATTTGACGGAACGACCTATACGGACTGAGTTATTACCACCATTGCTTTTCCACGGCCTAGCAAACGAGTTGGAATAAGTTGCTTGTCCCTTCGCGGATGAACTACGGTCTGTGCTTGATCCCTTTAGAGTAGGGGAAGGGTATGTAGGCAGCCGCAATGAGTTGCAGCAATACGAGTCCAAAGACCTTGTCGCTCATATCATCTAATTCGGAGATGATTGTGACATTCTTGGCCCCTCATATCATCTAAGCTCGGTACGCAAAGAGATGATTGTGGCCATACTTGATGAGGCTTAGTTGCATGCCAGCAAGTGGATGCTCATACTTCCTATCAAGCTACAAAGAGCAAGCTATAGCCTATCCGGGAGGCGAAAAACCCGAATGTTGTAATTTAGCTCAAGAGGAGTCCATTTTGATGGGAAACGTCCCGAGAGATCAAGACATGTCGATCTAGATCCACATGGTCACCAGAATTTAGCCAAATTTCATCGTTTAGGGCCTCAAAAAGGCCGTTTTACCGTATTAAGGAAGTTTTGCTTTCCTTAATAAACCCTTTAGAACAAGGGTAAGTTGGAATGGTGTGGAAGCTAAGTTAGATGCATCATGCTCTACAAGCATGCTTGCAAGGGCAATTGAACGTGCATTTGCCTAACTCCTGAGGCCCGGATCGTAACATCATCATGGCGCATCGGAGAAGTTACGACCTGGAAACGCGCCAAAGGCATAATTTTCCGGTCCGTCACGGATGTTATCAGAGCAAGTTCCGAGAAAACTCTAGGGACTTGTGCGGGGTGGACTCATAACCGAGTATTTTCCATCATGGAAAGTTAAAGTTGGAGAGTAGGCCAACTTCTGCATGGGAAAGAGTTTGTAACTGGTGGGACAGTTACTTTGCAAATCGAGTTGAGCTTGTATAAGTCATCGTGAGTTTGCCAGGCCTCTATGGAACCCCGCTACGAGCATCCTAAGACCGTCTGGGACCAGTGGGTAGACAATGGGACTGATCATCCCCACACGTTGGCACTGGCCAAGGGTGTGCGTTGTCGGCCCGCTAGCATCCCACTTACGAGTGACAACCGTAAATTAAGTAGGGACGGTGGCTTGCATCCAACTGCACTGGCATTAGAGATTGGTCCTCACAGTGTTGCGTTAGGTTTTGCCTTGTCATTTCGATGACATCTTCCAACCTTGTGAACTTTAGGGACTTCTGAGTGCGTAGTATGGGATGCGCATTCAGGATACCTGGTCGAGATATCCTCTTGGCACTGGCCAATTGTGATTCTTGGTATTGTTGTGGGCACTTTTGGATTCCTGGGAAAGTGGTATGGGACATGTGCTCAGAAGGTCTAAATTGTTGTTCATGACAACTTGAAGAAACCCTGATTTCTGAGCATCCGGTATGGGACTTTTTGCTCGGAAATCCAACTCAAGTGATTGTCCACAATAGTTTTGATTTTGAATTTCGGGGACGAAATTCTTTGAAGGGTGTGATAATGTAACACCCGTGTTTTTAGCATGGCGCATGCTAAAAGATGCACCATGGCCTGAGATGAAGATTCATCCAAAGCTTAGTTGCGTAGGAAAAGGAACATTGGCCCTGGCCAATGTGTTGACATGTACAACCAACATGGTCGGACATCGGGTTGGCAGAGGGCGGCCAACATGGTCGGACATCGGGTTGGAAGCGTCTGGCCAACATGGACGGACATCGGGTTAGCGAGAGGACGGGACGGACATGGACGGACATCGGGTTAGCAGTGGACGGCCAACATGGCCGGACATCGGAGTTTGCATTGGTAGTGAACAACCATCTTAGCCGGTTATTCAGGAAAATACATGGAAACGGCCATGAATAGTAAACGGGGAGTTGATGAAATATTTTTGGTCCCCTTTCCATACTTGTAGAAATTCCATTAAGACATATATAGGGAGGGGTAGTTGGTTGAAGGTTCATATGTGGACTATGTACCAAGTAAGCTTCATAGCTTGGCCGGAACGGTATGAATGATGCTCAGGCCTCATTCTTAGTCACGCAGCCTTACGAATATAGCATATGACGCTCAGGCATCACTATGCCATTCCACGGACTCGATGATCCGTCACTTGGATGTATTTGACGGAACGACCTATACGGACTAGGTTATTACCACTATTGCTTGGCCACGGCCTAGCAAACGAGTTGGAATAAGTTGCTTGTCCCTTCGCGGATGAACTACGGTCTGTGCTTGATCCCTTTAGAGTAGGGAAGGGTATGTAGGCAGCAGCAATGAGTTGCGACAATACGAGTCCAGACCTTGTCGCTCATATCATCTAATTCGGAGATGATTGTGACATTCTCGGCCCCTCATATCATCTAAGCTCGACGCAAGAGATGATTGTGGCCATACTTGATGAGGCTTAGTTGCATGCCAGCAAGTGGATGCTCATACTTCCTATCAAGCTACAAAGAGCAAGCTATAGCCTATCTCGGAGGCGAAAAACCCGAATGTTGTAATTTAGCTCAAGAGGAGTCCATTTTGATGGGAAACGTCCCGAGAGATCAAGACATGTCGATCTAGATCCACATGGTCACCAGAATTTAGCCAAATTTCATCGTTTAGGTCCTCAAAAGGCCGTTTTACCGTATTAAGGAAATTTTTGCTTTCCTTAATAAACCCTTTGCGAACAAGGGTAAGTTGGAATGGTGTGGAAGCTAAGTTAGATGCATCATGCTCCACGAGCATGCTTGCAAAGGAAGTTGAATGTGCATTTGCCTAACTCTAAGGCCGGATCGTAACATCATCGTGGCGCGTCGGAGAAATTCGACTGCGGGAGCAGCGCGCAAAGGCATAATTTTCCGGTCCGTCACGGATGGTATCAGAGCAAGTTCCGAGAAAACTCTAGGGACTTGTGCGGGGTGGACTCATAAGCGAGTATTTTCCATCATGGAAAGTTAAAGTTGGAGAGTAGGCCAACTTCTGCGTGGGAAAGAGTTTGTAACGGTGGGGCCAGTTACTTTGCAAATCGAGTTGAGCTTGTATAAATCCGTGAGTTTGCCAGGGCCTCTATGGAACCCCGCTTACGAGCATCCTAAGACCGTGCTGGGACGGTGGGTAGACAATGGGACTGATCATCCCCACACGTTGGCACTGGCCAAGGGTGTGCGTTATCGAGCCGCCTAGCATCCCACTTACGAGTGGCAACCCGGTAAATTCGTGGGACGGTGGCTTGCATCCAACTGCACGGCATTAGAGATTGGTCCTCACGGTGTTGCGTTAGGATTTTCTTTGTCATTTCGATGACATCTTCCAACCTTGTGAACTTTAGGGACTTCTGATGCGTAGTATGAGATGCGCATTCAGGATACGTACTGGACAATTGCGATCCTTGGTATTGTTGTGGGCACTTTTGGATTCCTGGGAAGGTGGTATGGGACATGTGCTTAGAAGGTCTAAATTGTTGTTCACAACAACTTGAAGAAACCCGTGATTTATGAGCATCTGGTATGGGACTTTTTCTTAGGAAATCCAACTCGAAGTGATTGTCCACAATAGTTTTGATTTTGAATTTCGGGACGAAATTCTTTGAATGGTGTGATAATGTAACACCCTGTGTTTTTAGCATGGTGCATGCTAAAAGATGCACCATAACCGAGATGAAGATTCATCTACGCTTCCGTTATGTAGGAAAAGGAACATTGGCCCTTGGCCAATGTGTTGGCAGTGTACAACCAACATGGTCGGACATCGGGTTGGCGGAGGACGGCCAACATGGCCGGACATCGGGTTGGAAGCGTCTGGCCAACATGGCCGGACATCGGGTTGGCGAGGACGGCCAACATGGCGGACATCGGGTTGGGACTGGAACGTAAGGCCAACATGGCCGGACATCGGATCGGGTTGAGGGACGACCAACATGGCTCGGACATCGGAGTTGGCATTGGTAGTGAACAACCATCTTAGCCGGTTATTCGAAAAGGAAAATACATGGAAACGGCCATGAATAGTAAACGGGAGTTGATGAAATATTTTTGGTCCCCTTTCCATACTTGTAGAAATTCCATTAAGACATATATAGGGAGGGGTAGTTGGTTGAAGGTTCATATGTGGACTATGTACCAAGTAAGCTTCATAGCTTGGCGAACGGTATGAATGATACTCGAGGCCTCATTCTTAGTCACGCAGCCTTACGAATGTAGCATATGACGCTGAGGCATCACTATTCCATTCCACGGACTCGATGATGCGTCACTTGGATGTATTTGACGGAACGACCTATACGGACTAGGTTATTACCACCATTGCTTTTCCACGGCCTAGCAAACGAGTTGGAATAAGTTGCTTGTCCCTTCGCGGATGAACTACGGTGCATGTGCTTGATCCCTTTAGAGTAGGGAAGGGTATGTAGGCAGCCGCAATGAGTTGCGACAATACGGGTCCGAGACCTTGTCGCTCATATCATCTAATTCGGAGATGATTGTGACATTCGGCCCCTCATATCATCTAAGCTCGACGCAAGAGATGATAGTGGCCATACTTGATGAGGCTTAGTTGCATGCCAGCAAGTGGATGCTCATACTTCCTATCAAGCTACAAAGAGCAAGCTATAGCCTATCTGGAGGCGAAAAACCCGAATGTTGTAATTTAGCTCAAGAGGAGTCCATTTTGATGGGAAACGTCCCAGAGATCAAGACATGTCGATCTAGATCCACATGGTCACCAGAATTTAGCCAAATTTCATCGTTTAGGGCCTCAAAAGGCCGTTTTTACCGTATTAAGGAAGTTTTTGCTTTCCTTAATAAACCCTTTCTGAAACAAGGGTAAGTTGGAATGGTGTGGAAGCTAAGTTAGATGCATCATGCTCTACAAGCATGCTTGCAAGGGCAATTGAACGTGCATTTGCCTAACTCTAAGGCCCGGATCGTAACATCATCATGGCGCATCGGAGAAGTTACGACCTGCGGGGCAACGCGCCAAAGGCATAATTTTCCGGTCCGTCACAGATGTTATCAGAGCAAGTTCCGAGAAAACTCTAGGGACTTGTGCGGGGTGGACTCATAACCGAGTATTTTCCATCATGGAAAGTTAAAGTTGGAGAGTAGGCCAACTTCGCATGGGAAAGAGTTTGTAAATGGGACGATTACTTTGCAAATCGAGTTGAGCTTGTATAAGTCTTTGTGAGTTTGCCAGGCCTCTTCACTTTGGCATTAGAGATTGGTCCTCACCGTGTTGCGTTAGGTTTTGCCTTGTCATTTCGATGACATCTTCCAACCTTGTGAACTTTAGGGACTTGAGTGCGTAGTATGGGATGCGATTCGGGATACCCGGTCGAGAGGTCTAATTGTAGGTATTGTTGTGGGCACTTTTGGTATTGTTGGTATTGTTGATATCCTCTTGGCACTTGGCCAATTGCGATTCTTGGTATTGTTGTGGGCACTTTTGGATTCCTGGGCAGGTGGTATGGGATATGTGCTCGAGAAGGTCTAAATTGTTGTTTATGACAACTTGAAGAAACCCGTGATTTACGAGCATCTCGGTATGGGACTTTTGCTCAGGGTAGAATAACCTTAAGTATAAAAGCAAACCAACTCAAAGATCAGTGTTCCCAATTAGAAAAATCCAATTCTTCCCTTGCAAAAGAAAATGCCATACTTGTTTCTAACGAAAAAAAAAATTGGCGAGCTCGTCTGAAAGGATTAGTTGGAGATAATTTTGACAACGCCATGGATCAACTGGAGAATAGTTGTTCGGCTTTAACTGTAAGATCTTATCTCGCAAAAGGAAGGTAGTCATAGAAGTTGACTGCCTCATCTATTCTTCCTTTATCGGGCCTTCATATTTTTTGTTTGTTATAATATTTTTTTGTTTTTATTTTTGTTTATTTGTCTGAGAAAAATCTTTACTCCTCCATTACTGCTTTGAAATCAGACCACTCAAAAATTCGCAAGGAGAATAAAATGCTTGTTACTTCCTTATGCGTTCTCGCGATAGGGCGAGAAAGAAGATTCGACTATATGTGTGATTTTAAAGATATAGAGAGTAAAAATCAAAGAAAGCGCTCCTTCGTCAACTTCATGTTAAATCGAAGTTCTTGTGAATGATGTTTTACTATCTAAATCTCTTGATCCTGTATCTCAGCCAGCCTCTGGGAAGTAAGTGATGATGAAGTTCCTAATTCCCCTGATAGTGATTACGATTATGAAAGCTGCGAGGAAGTCGCTAATGATGAAATTTTCAATAAGAATCCGAATGAAGGAATTTCTAATGAGAATCCTCCAACTGGCGAAGGTGAAGCTGATAAGATTGTTGAGGAACGTTTATCATCTCCTGTTGTTGAGAAAAACGATGTAGATAATTAGACTGCTTTTGTAATTTTGCATCTTCCAATCTCTTTATCTGTATGACTTTTTCAGTTGTTGAAGTATTCCTTTTGAAAAATTAAATCCCTTGTTGGATAATTCCTTTATTTTGTCTTTCCTTCTCATTTAAGAATTGCGATTGTAATCTCGCAAGCATGTTCGCTTACATTTTTGTGTGGTCTTATTTTGCCTTCCTAGTTAAAGGTCTTATTTCGCCACCCCTCGTTGCGACAAAATCGCAGGACGTCTTTACATTTTCATGTAATGACCCATTTATCTTGTCTTATCGTTTCTTAAGTATTTTTGCCTCTGCATGATATTTTATTTGCGACAATATGACGAAAGCTTAAATATTCTTGCGAATATAAAACCCCATGACATTGCGGAAAGTCTTTGCGACGAGATCGCGGGGACGTTTTTACATTTCATGTAAAAACCCATTGATCTCGTCTTATCCTTGCATTAGTATTATTGCCTCTACAGATCATCGCACAAATATGACAAGTCTAAATTTTCTTGCGAAAACAAAGCCTCGTGACATTTGCGTCTTTTGACACTTATCGGCTCCTAATGGAGGGTGTCGCCCTTATCTTCTCCCCTGGTTTCCCCTTCAAGGAGGCGTACATCGGCCATACAAGACTAGCTCCTCCCATCCGGTCTTAACAACAACCAGTTGTTTTCGCAGCCTCTTATCCCTTATACCTATATGGTTTATGGTTACGAGACTGCACCCTAAGTGGATTTTTCTTCGGTGAGTGCGGCATATACCAAGACTTGCCAAGAATGGCCGAGACACTTCAAATGCCCTGCACTCTTGGCTCAACCGTGTACCCCGACGCCTTGAGCATACAACGACTCCTTGGAAGAGACCCTCGGGCGTCCAACCGGGGGTATAACCTTATATATATAGTTGGAAATCCAAGGTATCTCTCTCGGATAGGCTTTCATGGGCCCCAAATCTCCATGACTCAGGTTCCGGGAGCGGTGTAAACTTTCCCATGGGCCATGCCAAGAGATACCCCCTTATATGACGTACTTTAGGTCTTACATTTGCCTCTTGCGAAATATCATTCGCGAACTAGGGTGTACGCCATAAAGGTTCGTCCCATTCACTCACTCTATCATTTTATCAATTCATTCTATCATTCATTTTTGGTAATGCGCTGTTTGCGATACATTCGCACAATCTTTCTCTATTTTATTCAACTTAAATCGTTCTGTCCGCAAAAACATTTCATCCAAATTCATTTCATTTCCTCCATCTTTTATGGGTAATACTTCTTGAGATGCAACCTATTCCATGGTCTATCCAATCTTTGTCCTACATCTTTCCCTTCGGGATCCATAAATCTATATGCCCCTTGCCAACTATTTCCTTAATGATATAAGGTCCATCCCATTTTCTTGCAAACTTGCCACCACTTTCACGTTGATATATTGGTGTCTCTCGCAGCACTAGATCTCCTGGTTGAAATTCACGTATCTTGACACGTTTGTTATATTCTCTAGCCAATCTTCGCTGATAATTCTCCATATGTTGTAGCGCTCTCTCTCTTTTTTCTTCTAATTCATCTAATTTGATTAAAATGTTATCCGCTCTAAGATTTTTCTCCCAAGCTTCTTTCTTTGTTGTTGGAATCATAACTTCATTGGGAGTACAACTTCAACCCCATATGTTAAACAAAAGGTGACATTCACTGTGTAGCTTCTCTCCTGGTTGTATTATAAGCCCATACCGCATTGTGCACTTGTTCACACCATCCTTTATTGTATCCTTCTAACTTCTTCTTCAATATGTCTCGCAATTGTTTTATTTGTCGCTTTTGCACGGCCATTAGCTGCGGGTATAGAGGAGTTGATTTTCCACATCGTATACGAAATGCATTAAGCGACGCAGTTCTATATTTTGTCCTTCAAATTGTTTCCCATCGTCGGATACCAACTTGTGTGGGAATTCCAAATCTGCATATAATATTCTCAAATATGAAAGTAAAAAACATCTTTATCGTGAATGTGTTGTACCGCTTTCACCTCTGCCCATTTTGTGAAATAATCTTTAGCGACAATTAGATATCTTCTCTGTCCTGTTCCTGGTAGGAATGGTACCACAATATTTAAGCCCCATTTTCCAAAAGGCCATACACTTGTTGAATAATTTAATGGCGCTCCCGGTGCATGTATCTTCTTCCCATGCCTTTGGCAATCTTCGCAACTCCTTGATATTTGTTTCGCGTCCTCATGCATATACTGCGATAATAGCCACCGCATTTTTGCTTTATGTGCTAAAGATCTTCCCCGCTATGATTACCGAGCATCCCCACTATGCAACATCTTCAATATGGTTTCTCCTTGTTTCCTTGTTATACATCCGAATGAAGGTCCATTGAAAGATCGTCGGTATAGTACTCAATCTCTTAATTCATAATTTGTTGCACGGCTTTTTTAATTTGTGTGCCTCTAATCTATTTCTTGGTGTTTCCCCTTTCATCGATTATGCATGAAGTTACGCCCTCAATCTTCTTCGCAAAGTGTTTGTGTTCCATCTTCTATTAGCATTACATCTGTTTCCTGCTCTTCTTCTTTATTAATTGACGGTGTTAAAAGCGTTTGTATTTTTATATTTCTTGCAGTCGGATATGTCATCATACTTGATATAAAGGTGTTGATGGTGGTTTTTAAACAAGGGGTAAAATCGTAAAACCCATGACCTAGTGTTACCCATGACACATTAACTAAGAGCATTTAACTCGAGTGTAAATAATTAATAGGGTATTTTTTCAAAATACCAGATTAGGGTTTTCAACACGTAACCTAATTCCAAAACCAAGCCGCATCTTTTACGCACCATGGCAACAATGCCAAACCAAGCCGCATCTGCGCACCATGGCAACAATGCCAAACCAAGCGCATCTGCGCACCATGGCAACAATGCCAAACCAAGCCGCATATGCGCACCATGGCAACAATGCCAAACCAAGCCGCATCTGCGCACCATGGCAACAATGCCAAACCAAGCCGCACCCTGCGCACCATGGCAACAATGCCAAACCAAGCGCATCTCTGCGCACCATGGCAACAATGCCAAACCAAGCCGCACCCTGCGCACCATGGCAACAATGCCAAACCAAGCGCATCTCTTTGCGCACCATGGCAACAATGTCAAACCAAGCCGCCATGCGCACCATGGCAACAATGCCAAACCAAGCGCGCACCCTGCGCACCATGGCAACAATGCCAAACCAAGCCGCACCTCTGCGCACCATGGCAACAATACCAAACCAAGCCGCACCACTGCGCACCATGGCAAAGAATGTCAAACCAAGCCGCATACTGTAGCACCATGGCAACAATGCCAAACCAAGCCGCATCTGCGCACCATGGCAACAATGCCAAACCAAGTCGCATGTTGCGCACCATGGCAACAATGCCAAACCAAGCGCACCTGCGCACCATGGCAACAATGCCAAACCAAGCCGCACCTGCGCGCACCATGGCATCAATGCGAAATTTCCAAGCCGCTATGCCTTTGGCCCACGCCAAATGTAGCGCCCTAGGCTTGCATGACTTGCAACTAGGTCAACATGGCCGCACGTGCCATTGGCACATGCCAACACGTGTCGCAAGCCATGTTTCCAAGCCGCTATGCCTTTGGCCCACGCCAAATATAGCGCCATAGGCTTGCAAGACTTTCAACTAGGTCAACATGGCCGCACGTGCCATTGGCACATGCCAACACGTGTCGCAAGCCATATTTCCAAGCGCTATGCCTTTGGCCCACGCCAAATATAGCGCCCTAGGCTTGCAAGACTTGCAACTAGGTCAACATGGCGCACGTGCCATTGGCACATGCCAACACGTGTCGCAAGCCATGTTTCCAAGCCGCTATGCCTTTGGCCCACGCCAAATATAGCGCCCTAGGCTTGCAAGACTTGCAACTAGGTCAACATGGCCGCACGTGCCATTGGCACATGCCAACACGTGTCGCAAGCCATATTTCCAAGCCGCTATGCCTTTGGCCCACGCCAAATATAGCGCCCTAGGCTTGCAAGACTTGCAACTAGGTCAACATGGCCGCACGTGCCATTGGCACATGCCAACACGTGTCGCAAGCCATATTTCCAAGCCGCTATGCCTTTGGCCCACGCCAAATATAGCGCCCTAGGCTTGCAAGACTTTCAACTAGGTCAACATGGCCGCACGTGCCATTGGCACATGCCAACACGTGTTGCAAGCCATATTTCCAAGCCGCTATGCCTTTGGCCCACGCCAAATATAGCGCCCTAGGCTTGCAAGACTTGCAACTAGGTCAACATGGCCGCACGAGCCGCATTGGCACATGCCAAACACACACGCGGTAGCCTAACTTGCAAACCGTGCAACCTACCACCAAGGCATTCCGCACATGCCATTGGCACATGCCAAACACACGCCGGTAGCCTAACTTTGCAAACCGTGCAACCTACCACCAAGGAATTCCGCACATGCCATTGGCACTTGCCAAACACACACGCTGGTAGCCTAACTTGCAAACCGTGCAACCTACCACCAAGGCAGTCCGCACATGCCATTGGCACATGCCAAACACACACGATGGTATCTAACTTGCAAACCGTGCAACCTACCACCAAGGCATTCCGCACATGCCAAACACACACGTCGGTAGCCTACCTTGCAAACCGTGCAACCTACCACCAAGACATTCGCACATGCCAGCACACATGCCACACGCGCCACTAGCGGCGCCACTTGCACTCAAGATGCAACCAACACTCGAGACATCGACACAAGGGGGATGCTTCTTTAGGGTTTTGGTTTGGCGGTCACGACATGCGGCGTACACTACGCTCACATTAAGAAAGCGTGAAAAGGAATAAAGCGGTCAAATAAAAGAGGAAATAATGGTGAAAAACGTTTTCACCCATTAAACCATGCGGTTACCACCTCCTCCCATTATTTCACCCTTTACTCTCTTCCTTCATGAGGCGAGTGCGTTTCAATCTCGACTTGTATAAATAGGTCTTACCTATTTCCACCCCGGACAACAAGTCTCGGTCGGGAGAAAAATACTACACTCTCAGAAAGGCAACTTTGCAAGCTCTCCCAAAAGCTTCCACCTCTTGCAAGCTTCCTAAGCTTTCACTTTCTGATACAAGTCGAGATACTACTCTCCTCAACGCCTTTCTTTGCTTCCCTCCCCAAATCAACCCTTCTCCTCCACTTTGTGACCGAAGCAAGTCTGGAACGGCCATTTCTTGGTTTAGACTGGACTTGTACAGATTGATCTCTCGAATCCATAAAGTGCTCACGTGCACACATTTGTCTAGGGTTTGAACCCAGTTTCTCACTCACCTCTTCGAATTACCGAAATCGGCGAAACGATTTTTACCCATAAACAATTGGCGACCACGGTGGGAGGATTGATCTATCGGCTACAATATCGGATTGTCGATCTCGTTCTTCGACCCGGATGTCAAGATGGTAGGGGAAGGCGACTCAATCCGACTCAACTACCGAGACGACCGGTTACTAGTTGTAAAAACTACACAAGAAAACTGGGGACTTGCTGAAGAAGATATTACTCAATCGAAGATGCTACCAGCGATTGGGGACTTGTTGGCGATGCTACCAGCAAAACCGCCATCAAAACCGCCTTTTACATGGAGAGGGCGTGTTCGCAAAACCTATGAAGTGAGTAAATTCAGATGGGCAAGATATACAATCTATTTTTAGGTTCTTAGTAAAACCGTCATAGTCTTGAGTCTTGTGCCTATTGCTAGCACACACTTTCATAAAAGCAATATTCTTTTCCCAAAACATAATCGAGTCATATTATCAAAACCATTCATCCCAGAAATGATCCAATACCTAAAAAGCTACCAGTTTGTCTATCAAAGATCAAGTTTTGAACCGGACATCAATATGTCTTTCAAAAAAAAAAAAAAAAAGAACCTAAATGAAAGTTTAACGAGAAACGTTCAAGAAAATCGTCCAACGATCTGCTCTTCTTGGAGAAAGTCAACTTTGCGTCTTCAAGAGCCGCTCTCTTCATAGTCAACATCTTGGAAAGCTTTTCGAGTTCCATCTCTTGTCGGGCAATCTCCTCGGCGGAAAGGCTTTCGATTCTTTGCATCTTTCAACTTTTGGATCTCAGCAAGGCCTTCGACAAACCACGAAGTGTTGAACTCCTTTTCTACGCACACGTCGCGATGGTGCTCCCGATCGGCAATAACGTCTTGAAACGGTGTGACCCGGTCACCTCACGCATATCCTCGATGGAAGATAAAGCCTCTTCCACACGCTTAACCAGCGCAAATCGACTAGTGACTTTCTTGGTTGTAGCCATATGTCCGTGCTTCTCCCGGTTACCAGTGTACAACGCCTCATGCTTAGCCAAGACGCTAAAGCCGCCAACCAGCACATGACCTGGATAAGGAACCAAGTACGGGGGGATCAAAATGGCGCGCTGCAAGTGGCCTCACGACTCGCAAAGGGTCTTCTTCCATTCTACGGCAACAACCATCGAGAAATCATCCACCGTTTGAACCACGTCATGCCCGCAATTGTCTAACTCCCATCTCCAAGTCACGGCGGTGGTCACCAAAGGCAAGTTTTCGTGTGACTCCACCCCAGAATCGTCCTCCGAACCAGGATTCCTCCTGCAAACTTGAGTTAGACATTTTTCAAAAGAAGAAACGAAGAAGAAGAAAGAAAAGAAGCGCGAAACTCACCGAACCACTTCCCAGAAAAGAACCAGTCTTTGCCCGAGGAATCACTCTCGCTTGTTGAACTTTCTTCTTTCTCGACTCATCACCACTAGGAGTAGGCTCGGTCCGCGGAATTTCCTTGAAGAAACTGCCGTCTCTCTGGCAGCGTGCAAGGGCGGCGAAAGCATTAACACTACCGAAGCCACTGAAGGAAACAAGACACATGTTCTCGGTAGAAATTCACGTGTTTTGAGACAAACCAATGAAGAGCGACACATACACAGTTATTGGAAGAAGCGAAAGACACAAGAGCCGTGGGAGGATCTTGTGAAACCGTCCCGAACCCGCTTAGCGATTCTTCGTTCTCCGTTCTTTGGCACAGGGGACTTTCCGGATTGCTAGGCAACTTTCGCTTGGGATCTCTCAACATTGGATACTTCTTCAAAGCTGGTTTGCAGGGAAGGTTTGCACAAAATCTCGGATCATAATAAACTAAATCGCACCAAAACTCATTATAGCCGAAGTCGTCGAAGTTACTCTTCCCATTTGAAAGAAGGGAAGACGGATACCGGCTCAAGGGCACCAAGGCGTCAAGGGAGACACGCATAGCGAATCCTTAGGGATCACCGGCCGGTAAACAAGAGGCACCCCTTGATCGAAACCCATGTGACGAGCAGCACGGTCAATATTATAAGCGGCTATCTGGAAAGATCCCATGAAGAAAGACGGTATATTCTTAAGGCGAGCAGCTACGAATGAACAGGTTTTCACCAACACTCAAATCGTCATCGAGAAGACAAAGACGTGAGCGGAGGCGAAGCAAAGGTGTCCATTTGAGTCAGCGACTTATGGATCGGCCCCCATGGACGAAAATTGATTTCATGCAACTTATCAAGAAAACTAACCAAGCTCACGCCAACTCTTGGGCCTTTGTTCACCCATCGAAGAATTCGAGAGCCCCCAACTCACGGGAAGCGAAGGCGGCGGTTTCGGAGCATACTTCTCGAAGTGCTCCCATAGCAGGACTTGCGAAAAAGCAACGTGCACATATGAATCCACTTTCATGAAACCATTCAAAACTTGCATGTTCGCAACTAGGTAATCCGGATGCACATACGGGAACCAAGGAACAGCTTGCCAATGGGAAGAACTTCACCCTTTGCCAACTTCACAAAGCAATCTCTAACGACTCGGGTCTTATTCCTTTCTTTCCGGCCGTCATCAAAAATGTCTCTGGATAACCAAAGAGCCAAAAATCTTTGCGACATGAAGATCAACTGCTTTTACATTCGGGCTCCAACTCGTCCCAGGAAACCATTGAGATATCCACCAACCGTAAGGGCACCTTTCATCCTCTTTAGGCGCGAATCCTTCGACTTCGCAATGGAGTCTTTCAGAGCAAAATCCCCCAACTTAGCGGCCAGGTCATCCCGCATCTTCACCTCACTTTCGGATAATTGGATTCTAAGATTCCCGATTCTGGAAGATTCAACAAGAGAGCCACACTCTCCAAGGAGAAAGTTATCTCACCCCATCTACATATGATTGTATGGGTGTCCGAACACCATCTGGAGATGAAAGGCAACCAAGCCTGGGATGTCCTTCCTAATCTGGAGATTTACTAAAGTCTTGACAACATCAATGACCTGCGCTCGAGTCAAGTTGGTATTTATACGCTCCTCGCTCACCATGAACTCAACCCATCTGTCAAAAGAACGCAATGGACTTTGACACATCCTAAAGTCAATGTTGGAAGAGGAATATACCCCTTTATGAAGACGAGAACCGAATGGTGCTCTGCGGGCGAGCAGACGTGTCTTCTGTCATCCTCACCACCGGTTAGCAAAATTGGCACGAAACACAGGTGATTCTTCCGAGCGGGGCGAGGGCTCTAGTGAAGAATTCATCATCTGTGTTCGGTTTGGAATTATGAGCATCCTTCGACGAAGTGAAATGTGGTTCAAGTAACATCTTATCGAATTCCTTCATAACAATTTGGTAATACGATATCTGCACAAAACAAATGGAGAAAGACGAAGTTATCTCACGACACATAATCGTACCCAAAAAAAAAAAAAAAAAAAAAAAAAAAAGGGAAGGAGGACGTATTTTATTCGGTTTCAAGACTATATACACAGTATTTTATTCGGGTTCAAGACTATATACACAATATTTTATTCGGGTTCAAGACTATATACACGGTATTTTACTCGGGTTCAAGACTATATACTGCAGTATTTTTCTTGAGTTCGAAACTATATACGCGGCATTCTATACGGGTACAAGTGTGTCTCAGAGTATCCTTCTTCGGGTTCAAAAATATATATGGAGCATTTTTCTATTGGTTCAAAGCTGCGCGCGTGATACTTCTTTCAAGAAGCAAAATCATATATACAATATTTTTCGGGTTCGAAGTCATATGAAGCATATACACAGTATTCTTCTTCGGGATTCATACAGGGTTCTCTACGGGTTCGAAATACACACGCAGTATTTTCTTCAGGGTTCAAATATTTCTTTCAGGACCGAAAAATTCATATATGCAATATTTCCCACGGGTTCAAACAATATATGCAGTATTCCCTTGGTTGCATACGTACAATATTTTCTACAAGAGGCACGCCAAGGAATCATATGCAAGGATTGTGGAAGCGCCTACTCTTAAGGTTTATACCTATGTGAAAAAAAAAAAAAAAAAAGAAGAAAGAAGAGTACTCGAAGACATACAGAGGAAGTGGTTTCTCTTTGCCGCTAGTATGAAAAGAGGAAAGAATAAAGCGCGGGATGGGGAGAAAGGGGCTTTATATATATATATATACATATATAGGCGTGAAAGACTTTGAAATAGGGAAGGATTTCCCTTTTCACCAAAATCACGCGTGTAAGAAACGGGCCCACAAAGGGTGCGACTTCCCAATGCCGCCCAAGTCACGCCTGCAAGCACGGTTTCCAAGTTGCACCGGCCCCACCAATTGCGTCGACCTCCCAATGGCCGCACAAGTCACGCCTACAAGCACGCACGGTTTCTACACTTTGTGCCGGTCCCACCCGGCTAGCACACTCGGTTTTCCCAATTCACGCCAACTTCCCAACGTCGCCCAAGTCACGCCGACCTACAAGCACGCACGGTTTCTACACTTTGTGCCGGTCCCACCAGCTAGCACACTCGGTTTCCCAATTCACGCCAACTCCAACGTCGCCCAAGCTGCACCGACCCACCAATTGCGCCAACCTGCACGGCACGCCTCGGCTTCTACACTTTGCGCCGGTCCCACCTGCTAGCACACCTCGGCTTCCCAACTCATGCCAACTTCCCAACGTCGCCCAAGCTGCACCCGGCCCCACCAATTGCGCCAACCTGCGAGGCACGCCACGACTTCTACACTTTGCGCCGGGTCCCACCATCTAGCCCACTCGGTTTCCCAACTCACGCCAACTTCCCAATGTCGCTTTAGGCTGCATCGGGCCCACCAATGTGCCCGACCTCTGATTTGTGCAAAACTACCGGAGGCAAGGATTCAAAATCCTATTTATAAAGGTCGGACAAGCCTCCTCAATTCTCTTTACGGTTTCTTTGTTGATAGTTTGTCACCATCTTATGCTTACCTCGCAACAAAGCCCCTGCCTTTAGAGCTAAGCGGGGGACTTAATGTTGATGGTGGTTTTTAAACAAGGGTAAAATCGTAAAACCCCATGACCTAGTGTTACCATGACACATTAACTAAGAGCATTTAACTCGGGTGTAAATAATTAATAGGGGTATTTTTCAAAATACCAGTTAGGAGTTTCAACACGAACCTAATTCCAAAACCAAGCGCATACTACGCACCATGGCAACAATGCCAAACCAAGCCGCATCTGCGCACCATGTCAACAATGCCAAACCAAGCGCATCTGCGCACCATGGAAACAATGCCAAACCAAGCCGCATCTCGCACCATGGCAACAATGCCAAACCAAGCGCATATCTGCGCACCATGGCAACAATGCCAAACCAAGCCGCACCACTGCGCACCATGGCAACAATGCCAAACCAAGCCGCATCTCTGCGCACCATGGCAACAATGCCAAACCAAGCGCACCCTGCGCACCATGGCAACAATGCCAAACCAAGCCGCATATCTGCGCACCATGGCAACAATGCCAAACCAAGTCGCATCTGCCATGGCACCAATGCAACAATGCCAAACCAAGCTGCATCTGCGCACCATGGCAACAATGCCAAACCAAGCCGCACCACTGCGCACCATGGCAACAATGCCAAACCAAGCCGCACCTGCTGCGCCATGGCAGCAATGCCAAACCAAACCGCACCACACGCACCATGGCAGAATGTCAAACCAAGCCGCATCTTTGCGCACCATGGCAATAATGCCAAACCAAGCCGCATCTGCGCACCATGGCAACAATGCCAAACCAAGCCGCACGCTGCGCACCATGGCAACAATGCCAAACCAAGCCGCACCCCTGCGCACCATGGCAACGATGCCAAACCAAGCCGCACCACTGCACCCCGGGCATCAATGCCAAATTTCCAAGTCGCTATGCCTTTGGCCCACGCCAAATGTAGCGCCTTAGGCTTGAAAGACTTGCAACTAGGTCAACATGGCCGCATGTGCCATTGGCACATGCCAACACATGTCGCAAGCCATATTTCCAAGCCGCTATGCCTTTGGCCCACGCCAAATATAGCGCCCTAGGCTTTCAAGACTTGCAACTAGGTCAACATGGCCGCACGTGCCATTGGCACATGCCAACACGTGTCGCAAGCCATATTTCCAAGCCGCTATGCCTTTGGCCCACGCCAAATATAGCGCCCTAGGCTTGCAAGACTTTCAACTAGGTCAACATGGCCGCACGTGCCATTGGCACATGCCAACACGTGTCGCAAGCCATATTTCCAAGCCGCTATGCCTTTGGCCCATGCCAAATATAGCGCCCTAGGCTTGCAAGACTTGCAACTAGGTCAACATGGCCGCACGTGCCATTGGCACATGCCAAACACACACGCTGGTAGCCTAACTTGCAAACCGTGCAACCTACCACCAAGGCATTCCGCACATGCCAAACACACACGCTGGTAGCCTAACTTGCAAACCGTGCAACCTACCACCAAGGCATTCCGCACATGCCATTGGCACATGCCAAACACACACGCTGGTAGCCTAACTTGCAAACCGTGCAACCTACCACCAAGGCATTCTGCACATGCCATTGGCACATGCCAACACACACGCTGGTAGCCTAACTTGCAAACCGTGCAACCTACCACCAAGGCATTCCGCACATGCCATTGGTTCACATGCCAAACACACACGTCGGTAGCCTAACTTGCAAACCGTGCAACCTACCACCAAGACATTCCGCACATGCCACTGGCACATGCCACACGCGCCACTAGCAGCGCCACTTGCACTCAAGATGCAACCAACACTCGAGACATCGACACAAACTGGGGATGCTTCTTTAGGGTTTTGGTTTGGCGGTCACAGCATGCAGCGTACACTACGCTCACATTAAGAAAGCGTGAAAAGGAATAAAGCGGTCAAATAAAAGAGGAAATAATGGTGAAAAACGTTTTCACCCATTAAACCATGCGGTTACCACCTCCTCCCAATATTTCACCCTTTACTCTCTTCCTTTATGAGGCCAGGGTACGTTTCAATCTCGACTTGTATAAATAGGTATTACCTATTTCCACCCGGACAACAAGTCTCGGTCGGGAGAAAATACTACACTCTCAGAAAGGCAACTTTGCAAGCTCTCCCAAAAGCTTCCACCTCTTGCAAGCTTCCTAAGCTTTCACTTTCGATACAAGTCGAGATACTACTCTCCTCAATGCCTTTCTTTGCTTCCCTCCCAAATCAACCCTTCTCCTCCACTTTGTGACCGAAGCAAGTCCTGAACGGCCATTTCTTGGTTTAGGCTGGACTTGTACATTGATCTCTCGAATCCATAAAGTGCTCACGTGCGGGACATTTGTTTAGGGTTTGAACCAGTTTCTCACTCACCTACCGAATTTACCGAAATCGGCAGAAACGATTTTTACCCATAAACAAAAGGCAAAAGCATCTGCGAGTCTATTATTTCTCCTTGATATATGTCTCCATTTTATTCTCGGTATCTGCATCGACAACTCGTCTACAAGTTTCTTGTACTTTTGCAAAGATGGTTCATTTGTAGTATATTCCTCTTTTATTTGGCGAATAGCCAATTGCGAATCACTGGTAATCCTCACATTTTCCAATTTCATTTCTATTGCGAATCGCAAAGCATATATTATAGCTTCATATTCTGTTTCATTATTGGTTGACGCGAACTCCAATCTGAAAGAAAAAGCTATTTTATTGCCTTCTGGCGATATCACAACTATTCCAACCCCATTACCTTCTCCATTGGATGATCCATCTACTAATATTTCCCATATATTTGGCTCATTTAACAAGTCTTTTGGATCTCCATGTTCTTCTTCTACGTCCATCATTTCTTCCATCGGTTCATCCTTTTCCAAAGGAAATTACGCTAGAAAGTCTGCGACAACTTGTGATTTTGGTGAAGATAATATTTCGTATTTGAGCTTGCAATGACTTATTTGAGCATTCCATCTCTCAACTCTTCCCGATCTTTTTGAATTTTTCATTACTGATTCGATTGGTATTTTTGTCACTACCTTAACAATGTGCGCTTGAAAGTATATGCGAAGTTTAAATGTTGCGTAAACTAATGCCAAGATTAGTTTTTCAATTTTTGAGTAATTCCTTTCTGCGGCATTGAAAGTTTTGCTGATGTAATAGATTGGTTTCTCTACTCCTGCGTCCATTCGCAGTAATACTGCACTTAATGCATGCGAGGTCGTCGCAAGATAGATCAATAATTCTTCTCCTGGTTCTGCTTTTTGCAAAATTGATATATCCATTAAAAGTTCCTTTATTCCTTGTAAGGCTTTCTCACACTCGTCTGTCCATCTAAACTTTGATCCCTTCTTAAGGATGTTGAAAAAGTGCTTGCATTTATCAGATGATCGCGAGATGAACCTTCCCAGCGAAGCTAATAACCCATTTAACTTCTGAACATCTTTTACTGTCGCGGGTGTTGGCATGTCGCGAACTGCTTGTACTTTCTCTGGGTCGACTTGGATTCCTTCTTTTGATACGATGTAACCTAAAAAATTTTCCAGATGCAACTCCAAAGGTGCATTTTTCTGGATTTACTTTGATGTTGAAATGTCTCATTTGTTCAAAAATTTCTTTCAGATCTTGTATGTGGTCTTTTGCTTTCTTACTTTTTATTAACATATCATCTACATATACCTCTAATGTTTTGTGTATCCATCTCGCGAACACCTTTTCTACCATCCTTTGGTATGTTGCTCGGCATTTCGCAAACCAAATGTCATTTTTAGATAACAAGTATAATCCTCTTGGAGCGAAGAAAGTAGTATGTTATTGATCTTCTTCGGCGAGAGGAATTTCATTGTAACCTTTATATCCATCAAGAGATGATATCCTTTCGTTTCCTACCATTGCTTCAACCAATTGCGGAATATCCGGTAACGGGAAGCTATCTTTAGGACAATCTTTGTTTAGATCGGTAAAATCTATACAAATTCTTATCCCTTTTTTTCTTCTTTGGGACTATAACCATATTTGTTATCCATTAAGGATACTTTGCTTGTCTAATGATTCCAAATCTAACATTTTCTCAGTTCTTCTTCTATTTGAGGATGATATGTTGTTGCGATCTTTCTAATTCTTTGTTTGAATGGTCTTACATTTTTGTCAATTTCCAATTTATGGCAAGCCACGGATGGATCTATACCAGGCATTTCGTCCATATCCCACGCGAAAATATCTTTGTAATCTCTCAACAAATCAACAGTTCTTCTCTCTTCATCCGCTTCCATTTTAGTCCCAATTTTTAACATCTTGGGTTCTTCTTCAGTTCCAACATTCACTTCTTTTGTTTGTTCTGCTGCGATATAACTAGCCTTGGCTCTCCCATATGAGTTGGTCCTTTCATTTCCTTATTCTGCAGATTGCGCTAGGTATTCCTTTTCCTTCTTTTGCTCTTATCATGTAAATTTTAAATTCCTCTTCTTTTTTTAGCTGCTTTTACCATCTTCTTGTGATCTTTTCGCTTCTTCACTCGTTCTTCATAATGTTTTACTTCGTCTTGATGATATATTCTCGCCCTTATCAATATCTCTCTGATTTCACCAATTCCGTTGGCATAGGAAACTTGATACACCCGATGAAATGTTGACGCTTTCTGACCTTAATTGCATGTACCCATGGCCTCCCTAACAACACATTATATGGCGATTCCATATCCACTACACTCAATGTCACATGCGTTTCAATTTCTCCAAGCGAGAATTAAGTAATTTTACCTCTCCTTTAGGTTTTGTTATAGATTTACCAAAACCATGGATATAATCTGTTGGTGAAATCATTTCTTCATCTTTATATCCTAATTTTTTGTAAGTATGGTAAAACATGATGCTCACCAAACTCCCCTCGTATCCACCAAAGTTCTATTTACTTGTCCATTCTTCCGCCGCTTTTCTTGGTTCTCCTTCATTTTTGCATGCATTTATTGTGATCACTAGTGGGGATGTATGACTCAAACCCTCTTTAGGTATCTCTCTTTCTTGTGAATGTTATTTTACTTTTCCCACTATTTCAAAGACGATGTCCTCTTCTCATCTATAATCTTCTTTCCTTCAAAATCTCGTTGATGTATTCTTCCGCTAATGTTTTCATGAAATTCATTAATCATTGCCTTAGTAATTATCTTTAATACTCCGTATTTTCATCATATTCCTTGTTTTTTTAACTTCTCTACCTCATCTAATTTAACGTTTTTCCTTCTCATTTTCTTGATTTGAATAATTTTGATTGCAATCTTTATCTTCAATCTTGTTTTCTCCCTGTTTCTAGCGCATATGTAGTGTAGGATTAGTTGTGTAAATTCTAATGAGGGGTGTAGTGTAGGATCAGAATATCGCGACATCAATACTTTGCGAGATCAATAAACGACAGCATTACGAAGGTGTCGCAGGAAATAATATAAATGACGCAATGGATGACGACAGCCGAGAACATGAGAAAAGTGTGAAGATTTGGCGAGATTTAGGAGTGTCGCGAAGACGAACACTTATACACTTGCGATACTTCGCGAGTCATTCCCGAAAATAAAGGACAGCTTAGCTGTCATCCACTATGTAATACCCTATATAAAGGGTTGAGTAAGTCTGTTGTGAGAGAGTTATTTTTTCTGAATTGTTAAGAAAGTCATTAGGGAGAGAAAATTTAGAGTGTTTGTAATTTCTTTAACTTTGTTCTATCTTCTTTTGTAAACATTTCAAGAAAGTAATCAATAAAATTCATAGTGATTCATCTTCAAATGGATTAGTTGTGTAAATTCTAATGAGGGGTGTAGTGTAGGATTTCCCGCAACTACATATGCGCTAGAAACAGTGGAAATTTCAATAAAATTTCGTATAATTTTCAATAATTCACCAAATTGAGAAATGGCTAGAAGAAGGAATGCATCGTAACAACCAATAATTGTTAGAAGAAGCGGGAGATTAGGCTGGAGAAAGGAGAAATGAAGTAAGAGAACCATCAAGAATAAACACAAGAGATAGAGAAGAAGGTCAAATTCAACCACCAACTCAACCAAAGACCGAATAGAGTAATAGATTATGATAGGGTGAGTGTGCATACATGGAGATCAGATTCTGTGGAAGAAAGAGAAGAATTGCAACAATTGATAAATAATGGACAAGAGGAGAGAAATCGAGAAGAGATGGGAGAAGCAATTCAAGGAAATGAAGAAATCGCAGATTAGAAACATTGAGACGAACAATACACGAAGAAAGGCGGTTAGAAGCGGAAGAACGCGCAAATTTAACAAGACAAAACCATGTATTAAGAATGAAAAATATGAGGTTGCGAGTAGAAGGTCGAGAAGTAACACCAGGTCAAGATCGGGATCGGTTAGAGAGGATGTGAGAAGAACATTACCTAAAAATGCTAATGAAGAAAATTTGGAAAGAGAGCTAGACTTTGGTGAAGGAAGTTGCGAAAGAAGAGAAGTAGTAGAAGATCGTCATATTCCACGTCCCAAAATTCTGAGAATGGTCAAAATGACGGAAATCAAGAAAATAGGCGCGTCAAGAGTGCGAAATAATCCTATTAATAAAGAAAATCAAGAAGAAGGAAGAAGAATACTCAGCATGGGAGAGAAACACGAAGGAAACAAAAGGAAATTGAAGATGACATTGAAAAACATTATATTGAACAAGCGCGTCTAGCTTACGAAAGGGAAAGATTAAGAAGCGAGAAATGGAAGAAACGAGAATTAGAAGAAGCAATACGGCGAGAACAATCATGACAATAGAGAAAGAAGGCGCGAACAAAATCGCGACAACGGAAACATCAATGAAGAATATGAAAGAATACAAAAAAAGAACCGGATAGGCAACCAAGAAGAGAAAATGATAGATATAATGGTGTGAGAATTCGTGAAAGAGATGAGGGAGAAAATCGCAGAGAAAGAAGAGAAAGAGTGATGAACCGAGAAAATATAAGTAGACACGAACGGAGAAGGAGAGGCGAATTAAAAGGCCAATAAATTCGAATTAAAGGCAAATGAACAAATTTTAAGAGAATTGGCGGAGATGAGAGGAATATTGAACAACGAGAGAGAAGGAGGAATAAGACAGGTTAGATGAAGCCATCACAGAGGCTTTGCGAAAAATCCTTTTACATTAGAGGTGCAGCTAGGAGGAATACCCCAAAGTGCAATCTTCCGGCGTTAACCAGCATTTTTGATGGAACAACTTGTGCAATACAACACATCAAGGCTTATGTGAGATGTATGCTCAATGGGAAAACCATGATGCTATCTCAACAAATACTTTGCATCAAGTTTAACAGAGAAGTACTAAATGGTTCCGAGGGTTTACCAAGGAACACAAATACGTCATTTAACCACTTACAAGCTATATTCTTAGGGGCATACATAAGTAACAATTCCTCGCGACCCTAGATCGAAGATGTGTTTGAGCTAAAACAAAGAGTTGGCAAAAGTTTGAAGCATTTAACTGTGAGATGGAAGACAATGTGCGGCGAAATGGCTGGAAGGGTGGATGAAAGATATCTCATTCTATCATTCATAAATGCTATGTTCGCAACCAACTTGTTATATATTCAAATTTTCGCAGAGTCAAGAATACAATCACGATGGTGAGTTGAGAGAACTTCGGGAAGAATACATTGCTTTGGAGGAAAGACAAAATGAGATGGAATCATATCCATTGCGAATACAAGCTCGAATGTTGCGAATGCAAGTTTATTACTCAAATTAATACACACGGTGGCGAGTACTTCGCAAGGGCAACAAGAAAGGGTGATAGATGATGGACAGCCAAAGTTAGTAGCCATGGGAAGCCGAGATTAGGAAGAGTTTGAAAGAGAAAGGAACTACTACAACTGTGGCGGCAATAACAAAATTCAGAGACTTGATCACCCGCAAGAAACTTATGGAAGCCAAAGACGCATTATCATGGAGGGCAGCGACGTCACAAAGTAGTATGGGAAGAAATCAAAATGCCACCACTAAATACTAGTGTGGAAAAAATATGGGAAGCTATACTCTTGATGGAAAACATACCTGCACCATGGAACATGGGGAATGAACCGCCACCAGGTGATAGAAGTCACGAATTTTGCTCTTACCACCGTTTTCATGGACATCTGACAAATGACTGCAGAAACATAAAAAGAATCATCCTCAGAATGATTGATCAAGGAAAGTCAATCACTTTCTAAAAGTGAAGAAAAAGTTCAACCGTTACCACCACCACCAGCAAAGGGGAAAGAAACATTCGTAATAAAAGTCGGAGCGAAAGCTAAAAATTTGTTTTGCAACTCCATTGTACACTCATACCGCACAATTGAAGATTTTCATGATAACGTACTCGGTAGGGTTTTTTGCGGGGATGCTTTGATGATAAAGAAGTAATGAACATTGCGAAGACATCGCAGTTAAAAGAGTGGCAATTGCAGTTATTTCTTTCTGCTTGAGAAGAAATACCCAAAGGTAGAGAGATACATGATAGCCCATTGGTTGTAAAACTGGAAATTAATCCAAAACCTATTGATGGCGAAGATGATGAAGTAGAAAATTGTTGGGCGATCAATAGAATATTAATTGATACTGGGAGCTCAGTAAACATTATTTTTTACCATACTTACAAGACTATGGGAGGAAAGGATGAAGATTTGATACCTTCAACATACAAAATATATGGTTTCAACGGCACAGCGAATAAGCCTAAAGGAGAAGTTCATATGAGAATACCCTTGCAAGGATTATCAACTGATATTTTATTCTGTGTGGTTGATGTGGAGTCCCCTTATAATGCATTGATCGGAAGGCCATGGTTGCATGAAATTGCAGGTGTAGCGTCAACGTATCATCGATGTGTATAAAGTTTCCTCATCCTAGTGGTGTTGGAATTATAAAGGGAGACTGGATGGAAGGACAAAAATGTTATGAGGTTGATGTGGAGAGTTGCAGGAGAGAGAGCCGCAAAAAGGAAGGGCTGGAAGAAGAATATAAAAGAGGAACAAAGAAGAGAAAGGTTGATGGTAGATAACATAGATACAAGGAGAGAAGACACATTGCGAGGCTTAATGAATGAAGGCAATTGAAAATTATGATGGAAAGGAATCGTTAAGAGATTTGAATAGTGCAGAGGAAGAACACAGCAGGATCAAAAGGTATAGGAAGTGAATAGTCATTGTTATCAAAATTAGTGATGAGGCATATCAAGAATAGAGACAAAATAATAAGTGAAGGAGAAATGTGTGAGAATCTCGCTATCAAGAATGTATGAAAATCGATTGAAGAATTGAAATGAGATTATTACAAACAAAGCAAAATTGTGCGATAGCTTCAAAAAAAAAATAGCAAGAGATTATCAAAAATGAATGATTGATTGAATTAACAAAAATGAATGAATGAGTGAATGGGACGAACCTTTATGGCGTACACCCTAGTTCGCGAATGATATTTCGCAAGAGGCAAATGTAAGACCTAAAGTGCGTCATATAAGGGGGTATCTCTTGACATGGCTCAGGGGAAAGGTTACACCGCTCCTGGAACCTGGGTCATGAAGATTTGGGGCCCATGAAAGCCTATCGGGAGAGATACCTTGGATTTCCAACTATATATATAAGGTTATACCCTGGTTGGACGCCCGAGGGTCTCTTCCAAGGAGTCGAGTGTATGCTCAAGGCGCCGAGGTACACGGTTGAGCCAAGAGTGCCTGGGGGCATTTGAAGTGTCTCGGCCATTCTTGGCAAGTCTTGGTATATCTTTTCGGCCGTAAGAAAACTCCACTTAGGGTGCACTCTCGTAACCATAAACCATATAGGTATAAGGGATAAGAGGCTGCAAAAACAAGCTGGTTGTTGTTAAGACCGGATGGGAGGAGCTAGTCTTGTATGGCCGATGTGCGCCTCCTTGAAGGGGAAACCAGGGGAGAAGATAAGGGCGACACCCTCCATTAGGGAGCCGATAAGTGTCAAAAGACGCAAATGTCATGAGGCTTTATTTTCGAAAGGGAATTTAGGCTTGTCATATTTGTGCGATGATCCTGTAGAGGCAATAATACTAATGCAAGGTTAAGACGAGATCAATGGGTTTTTTACATGAAAATGTAAAAACGTCCTGCGATCACGTCGCAAAGACGACAATGTCATGGGGTTTTACATTCGCAAGAATATTTAAGCCTGTCATATTATCGCAAATAAAATATCCTGCAGAGGCAAAAATACTTAAGAAATGATAAGACAAGGTCAATGGGTCATTACATGAAAATGCAAAGATGTCCTGCGATCTTGTCGCAATGAGGGGTGGCGAAATAAGACCTTTAATTAGGAAGGCAAAATAAGACCACACAAGCAATGATAAGACAAGATCAATAGATTTCTTCATTTGTGAAGACATCCTGGATCTTGTAGCAACGGTGAACTTCAGCATAAACAAAGATATAGCCACACAAAAATTTGAGGAAGCAAGTAAGCTCAAAAGGGCAAAGTTCAAAAGTTTCATTACTCAGAGATAATTGATCAAATCTCTCATTTGAAAATAAATAACAGAGGCAAGTATGGGAATGAATAAGATAAAATCTTGTTATTCATTTCCACATGATAGATTTATGCATTCATAATACTGGTCAGTTGTATTACAAAGAAGAATTACATGATTAATATGCGCAAGTAAAGAAAATAAAAGCCGAATTCATATTTAGTAATCCAAGAAATTTACAATAAGGGGTTACAAAAATGGAAGATTAAAAGAGTATATATACAGATATTACAAGAAATGAAAGAAGAAAAAGAAGTTATTTCTTTGAGGATTCTTCTTCTTTGTCAGATTCTTCGATTCCACCATTCTTTTCGCCAGACTCTTCTTCCTCACTAGCTTCACTATCAGAAACATCCGAGAAAGGCATATTTTCAGGAATATCATCAAAAAGACAAGGGTATGAACTAAGAGGAATGCGATGATCATTGCAAACTGCCTCAATAGTTTGGTTGCGAAAGCGAACAACATCATTGTTGAAGTTCGCTACTGTAACTTGCAGTTATTTCTTCAACTTAGAATACTTGTTGTTGCGAAGAGAAAAGTCTTGTGCGAGTTGCTCTTTTTCAGGACTCAAGTTCTTCAATCCTTTGTCCAAATCTCTTCTCGGATTCTCGCAAAACATATGACGATGAATTAACAATTTAATAATAATACTACAAAAGTAAGGAGCAAGAAAGTATAATAAACAACCTTCTCTCATCGGATATCATATCTTTAACCAAGGCAAGTATGCTTACTTGAAGACTAACATCAACACCTAAGTTATTCCCGGCATTATATAGAACCTTCGCAGCCCAAGCGAATTCATCATCATTATTTATAACGAGAAGCGAGCGAATTTGATCTTCTCGCTCATTAAGTATGGCATTCTGATCGAAGAGATTCATCTCGTTCAATTTGTACTTCGAGAAGAGATTTTTGAAATTTTGCTAATGCCCTGCACCTTTATTAGCAATGCGGTCTTTGTCATCTATGAGACCACTAATTTTCTTCCTTAAGGTTTTGGTTTTCTTATGGGAATCAAGATACATTTGTTTAAATCGGTTGGCTAAACCTAAACTAGATCTATGCTCAATCTCTAAAAGACGATATTTGGTTTGAAGTTCATTTAATGGAAGGTAATCAACTTTGTTTGATGAACTACTTAAAGATTCGTTGAGGTGAGTGAGAAGAACATCATTGTCCATAGGCTTGGGAAATGAATGGAGAAGAATGGCTTATTCGGAGAGATTATATATGTCTCCATGAAAATAATAAATCAGCAAAGAAAATAAGATGACAAAATAAAGACGATTTGAAGAGTAAAAATTTTGTACCATAAAGTTGTTGATTTTCACTTTGAAGAGTAGATATTTTACTCTTTCCGAGAAGTAGACTCAGCTTCCAACTGTTGAATTCTTTCATCCTTCTTGCAAGATGTCGCAACTTCATGTTCTAGTTCTTGGATCTTCTCTTTATGTTGCAGATTCTTCTTTTCAAGATTGTCGCGTCTTTTCTCAAGGTCTGAGGCAACAACAAAAGAAGCTCTCCCAGACTATAAAAGAAAGTAAAGAAATGGTTAAGATAAAGCTTATAATCGAAGTCACAAAGAAACAAAGGAATATGAACATACCAAAGCATTGAGAGCATTTAAAAAGCTAGAAGTCATTGTTCGGGAAACTCCGCGAAAAGACTCATTATCCTCTAACAGCAGGGCATCGCAAATTTTAGCGAGAGCTTCGCAAGTAGCAGATAAATGATCATCTCCTAATCCTTGCATAGAATCGGAGAAGATACTAGACAATTGCGCCATAGCAGAAGTGACCGAGTGATTCCCCTTCGCAGAAGAAGTACCAACCTCATTTTCATCCTCGTCAGAGCTCTCGCTGGTTTGGGAATTAGAATGAGAAGAAGGTTGGATTTTCCGTTTTTTAGAAGATGGAGCAGAAGATTTATCCTTGCGAAGAGTGATTTTATCCTTGCCCTTAACCTTCGCAGCATCGGGAATGTCTATTTCTTCAACAACCTTCACACACGAATGAAGATAAGAAACAGAGGCAACAATATTGTTAAAAATAACAAAAGAAAGTATTTCTTACTTCATCCGTGATCGATCGGAGTATCTCCAGAGTACTCGCCTTTGGACGCCTATTATAACTCTTTTTCAATTTGGTAGTCTGAAGATTTTGCAAATCTAGTAAATATAAGAGGAAAGAAATATCGCAAAAGCAAATCAAATAGAAGTATACCTCTTTTGCCTTTTCGGGCCACTTAAATTCCCAAGGATGATAGTCTGCGAGATTCGCAGGGAGTACATATGAACATGCGATATAGGGTCCACTCGTAAATAAAGGAACAACCCACCACTTCTCATCTTTGGAGTGCCGAGGAACATTATTTTTACCCGAGTGCCGCCAATATCTTGCATAAGCGACTTATCGAAGATCAATGTTATCTTTTCTCTTCAATCGAGCACCCCAAAATGAGATTTATCATTTCTCATATTTATTATGCATAATTTGCAAAGAAGTTTTCTACGGTATACTTCTCAGCGACTATTTGTAAATTTGTGAATTTAGGATCTTTGACATCATCAGGATATAAAGATCCTTTACCAGCGCCACGATTGGCGAATTCAAGCATTAGACGGATGCAGTCGCCGCTCAATTGATAAATAGCTCATGAGAATTTCTCATGAGCAAGAATTTCATAGAATAATGGTATCTCGGGATTGTATAGAGGAATGGGAAGGCCTGCGAGGAGTTGACCTAGCGAGACTATGATTTTACGATCATCACACCATGATCGAAAAACAGATTTGCAAAGAGAGTATAGACGAAGATTCTTGATCGGGAATGGTTGATAAAGTGAAACCCTTCTCCCGCAAATTCTTTTGAACTTCATTGAAAAGGGGTTTATATGTACGAACAAGTGAAGCCATTATAGAGTATGAGAATGAATAGAGAATTGAAGATCGAGAGAAAGAAAAAAGGGAAGATTTACAAGAGTGAAGAGCGCAAATTGCGGAGGAAGAAAGTTGAAGGAAAGTTGCGGAGGGAAAATAAAAGAGAAGAAGAGAAGGGTGAGAAAACTATATATAGAGAGAAGGATTCTCGAAAAAACAAATGCATTTAATGCGAGATGGGACATGAATGGTCAAGGGTAAATGGTTGAAAGAAACGTGTCAAGAAAGGAATGGAAGAAGAAACATTTGTAATAAGTTAAAACATAAAAGTACGGGATTAAAACAGATAAAGATAAGTCACTAGCGGCATTTCAAAATATTAATTCTCATGACATTCTCTCCTTCGCAGAGAAGACATGAGAAGAGGCAAGATGTAGGATCGAAATGGCGACATCAATACTTTGCGAGATCAATAAACGACAAGATTGCGAATGTGTCGCAGGAAATAATATAAATGACGCAATGGATGACGACAGCCGTAACATGAGAAAAGTGTGAAGATTTGGCGAGATTTAGGAGTGTCGCGAAGACGAACACTTATACACTTGCGATACTTCGCGAGTCATTCCTGAAATAAAGGACAGCTTAGCTGTCATCCACTATGTAATACCCTATATAAAGGGTTGAGTAAGTCTGTTATGAGAGATTTCTTTTTTCCGAATTGTTAAGCAAGTCATTAGGAGATAGAAAATTTAGAGTGTTTGTAATTTCTTTAACTTTGTTCTATCTTCCTTTGTAAACATTTCAAGAAACTAATCAATAAAATTCATATTGATTCATCTTCAAATGGATTAGTTGTCTAAATTTTAATGAGGGGTGTAGTGTAGGATTTCCTGCAACTACATAAGATGTAGGATCAGAATATCGCAACCTCAATACTTGGCGAGAGTAATAAACGATAAAGATCACGATGGAATCGCAGGAAGTAAAATAAATGACGCAATGGATGACGACAGCCGCGAACACGAGGAAGATGTGAAAATCTGGCGAAAGTTAAGAGTGTCGCGAGGATGAACACTTATACACTTGCGACACTTCGCAAGTTATTCCCTAAAATAAAGGACAGATAGCTGTCATCCACCGTGTACTACCCTATATAAAGGGGTGAGTAAGTCTGTTGTAGGGGTTCTTTTTGAATTGTTAAGCAAGTCACTAGGAGAGAGAAAATTTAGAGTGATTGTAATTTCTTTAGCTTTGTTCTATCTTTCTTTGTAAAGATTTCAAGAAAATAATCAATAAAATCTATAGTTATTCATCTTCAAATGGATTAGTTGAGTAAATTCTAGTGAGGGGGTGTAGTGTGGGATTTCTGCAACTACAACTAGAATAGTTAATTACGGAAGAGTAGTTGGGTTACTACGACTTGTTATCGAGAAAGTGAGAGAGCTCACAAGGTGAGCTAGCAAGCAAGTATTTCTAAGTGTTGTATCTCCGTTATGAACTTGTTGTTCAATGGAAATAGGTAAGACCTATTTATACAAGTCGGAGTAAAACGTACCTGGTCTCATTAAGGAGTGGGGAAGTAAATGGGAGGAGGTGGTAACCGTATGCATGGAATTGATGTTCCATAAAGTGGTTAACGATGAAACTGGTTTTCATGAAACTTCTAACGTTATGGAATTGATGTCCCATAAAGTTGTTAACGCATGTGCTTTATGTCCCATGAAAGTTTCACACATAACTTCTCGTATTTACTAACCGCCTCACCCTTATGACACTTCCTTATGACGGGCGTAGTGTACTCCGCACGTCTTTAAAACCGCCAAACCAATACCCAAAGAGGATCCCCAGTTTGTGTTGATGTCTCGAATGTTTTGGAAAACATGTAGCACGTTGTTGTTGCTTGGAAAGTCAATATCGGAAACTTGCCAGCCTGGTGACCTTCGACGGTCGAGATTTTGCATCTTGAGAGGAGGGGCAACCGTTGATCGTTGCACGCCTTCGTTTTGGTAGCAGCGTAGTGAGGGCCAATGTGGTGGCTCGGCTGGGTTGGCATGCCGTTGGCATGGCAAGGTTTGGCGTGGCCAAAATTAGGTTTTCGGGCCAAAGGTTACCATGTGTCGTCTGGTAACCTTGGATGGCTAGGATTTGCTACTTGGGATTGAAGGTTAACCGTTGATTGTTGCACGCCTTCGTTTTAGTAGCCGCGTAGTGAGGGCTAACGTTGTGGCGTGGCTAGGTTGGCATGCCGTTGGCATGGCAAGGTTTGGCGTGGCCAAACTTAGGTTTTTTCAGGCCAAAGGTTACCATGTGTCGTCCGATAACCTTGGATGGCTAGGATTTTCTCATGGGATTGAAGGAAACCGTTGATTGTTGCACGCCTTCGTTTTGGTGGCCGCATAGGGAAGGCCAACAGGTGTGCGCTGATTAGGCTTGGCATGTGGGGCCAAGGGTTCCTCTTGGGCGTGGCTAGCTTTGGCTAGGTACAATTTTGGCTTGGCATGTGGGGCCAACGGTTTTCCATGGGCGTATGGCGTGGCTAGGGCCAAGGCAAGAGCGTTTGGCTTGGCATGATGTGACTAGCATGGCTAGGGCCAAGGCAAAGTGCGTTTGGCATGGCATGGATAGCTTGGATAGGTTTGGTTTGGCTTGGCATGTGGGTCCAAGGGTTTGCCATAGGCGCATGGCGTGGCTAGCTTGGGCTAGGTGCGGTTTTGGCATGGCATGTGGGGCCAAGGGTTTGCCATGAGCGTATGGCGTGGCTAGGGCCAAGGCAAGGGAGTTTGGCTTGGCATGATTTGACTAGCATGGCAAGTGAGTTTGGCATGGCTCGGCTAGCTTGGCTAGGTTTGGTTTGGCTTGGCATGTGGGGCCCAAGGGTTTTCCATAGGCGCATGGCGGGGCTAGCTTGGGCTAGGTGTGGTTTTGGCTTGGCATGTGGGGCCAAGGGTTTGTCATAGGCGCATGGCGTGTTTATATTGGGCTAGTTGCGTGACCAAGCTAGGTTTTGGGGCAAAGGTCATTTGGTAACCTTAGACGGCCAGGATTTGCTCCTAGATTGAAGGCCAACCGTTGATTGTTGCACGCCTTCGTTTTGATAGCCGCGTAGTGAAGGCCGATATGGTGGTGCGGCATGGGGCCATGGCGAGGTGCTTTTGGCATGACACGGTAGGTGTGGTGGCATGAGTTTCCATTGGCACGGAGGTGCGGCCAACAAAGGCCGGCATGCTTTAGCGCGGTTGATGTGGTGGCATGATTTTTCATTGGCACGAGGTGCGGGTAGCATGGTTGGCATGCTTTGGCGCGATCGGTGTGGTCGGCATGATTTTCCATTGGCACAGAGGTGCGGGTAGCATGGTTGGCATGCTTTGGCGCGGTTGGTGTAGGTGGCATGATTTTCCATTGGCACATAGGTACGGCATGGTTGGCATGCTTTGGCGCTTCGGTGTGGCTGGCATGATTTCCCATTGGCACGAGAGGTGGGGCTGTCATGGTTGGCATGCTTTGGCCCGAACGGTATGGCTGGCATGATTTGCCATTGGCATGGAGGTGCGGCTAGCATTGTTGGCATGCTTTGGCGCTGTCGGTGTGGCTAGCATGATTTGCCATTGGCACAGGGGTGCGGCTACCATGTTTGGCATGCTTTTGCGCGGTCGGTGTGGGTGGCATGATTTTTCATTGGCACAGGTGCGGCTAGCATGGTTGGCATGCTTTGGCGAGGTCGGTGTGGCTGGCATGATTTGCCATTGGCACGGAGGTGCGCCTAGCATGGTTGGCATGCTTTGGCGCGGTCGGTGTGGTGGCATGACTTTCCATTGGCACGGAGGTGCGGCTAGCATGGTTGGCATGCTTTGGCGTGGTCGGTATGGTCTGGCATGATTTGCCATTGGCACAGAGGTGTGGCTAGCATGGTTGGCATGCTTTGGCGCGATCGGTGTGGCTGGCATGATTTGCCATTGGCACGAGGTGCGGCTAGCATGGTTGGCATGCTTTGACACGGTCGATGTGGCTGGCATGATTTGCCATTGGCACACGTGGGAATTAGGGTTTGGATTGTCGTAACCCTAATTTGAAAAAGATATCCCTATAATTATTTAGGGACACATTAAAGGTTTCAGTAAATGTGCCTAGTAAATGCTTGTTACTTTAAATATTGTGACATCACTTTCTGCTAGGGTTTAGTGTTTTACGATTTTAACCCTAAGCTAAAAACCACCATCAACAGCTGCGAGTAGTAAAGATGAGCCTACTTCTTTTAGAGAAGCCATCTCTTGATTGATTGCAATAAATGGATTTTTGCAATGCAAGAGGAAATTAAATCAATGGATAAGAATGACGTTTTGAGTTGGTTGATCTTTCACCTAGGCGAAAGGCCATTGGAAACAAATGGGTCTTTAAAATTAAACGCAAGGCGGATGATTCAATCAAAAATACAAAGCTCGTCTAGTGGCAAAAGGATATACTCAACAAGAGGGTATTGACTATGAGGAAACCTTGTCTCCTGTGGTAAGGTTTTCCTCAATTCACCTCGTGCTTGGTATTGTTGCATATTTGGATTTAGAATTGTTCCAGATGGATGTTAAAACTGCATTCCTTAATGGGGAACTAGACGAAGAGATTTACATGTCTCGAACCAACGGGTTTTCAGGTCAAAGGACAAGAGCGCAACGTTTGCCATCTCAAACGTTCCATTTATGGCCTTAAACAATCGTCTAGACAATGGTATATGCGTTTCCATCAATCTATCAACCCTGTTGGTTATGAAATGATTGAGGAAGACCATTGTATATACATTAAACGATCCCAGGAAAACATTCTTATCATAGCCTTATATGTCGATGACATTCTATTAGCAGGTAATGATCTAGAAAGAATTGTTGCCACTAAGAAGTGGTTTTCCTCTAATTTTGAAATGACGGACATGGGTGAAGATAATTATGTATTAGGTGCTAAGATCACGCGAGACCGATCAAGAAAGACTCTTAGTTTGTCTCAAGATACTTACATAAAAAAAGATACTTGAGCGCTTTCGAATGCATGATTGTAAACCCATTGACACTCCTATGGACAAAGCATGTGTCCTAAGTAACGATCAATGCCCTAAGAATGAGGAAGAAAAGAAATACATGTCTAATGTACCATATGCATCTGCGGTTGGGAGTCTTATGTACTCTATGTTGTGTACTAGACGACATCGGTTTTGCGGTAGGGATGGTAAGTCGTTACAAAAGTAACCCGGACCAGATCATTGGAAAGAAGTTAAAAGGATATTTCGTTATCTTAAAGGGAATGCTAATCTGCCTCTTTGTTACCATGGTGAAGACATTAGACTCGGAGGATTTAGCGATGCCGATTGGAGAAACGATAGAGATGAGTTTAAATCCACTTCAGATACGTTTTTAAACTTGGAGGTGGTGCAATCACTTGGTGTAGTCGAAACAAAAGTGTATTGTTACTGTTTACAATGGAAGCAGAGTATGTTGCACTTGCGGCAGCCGTCCAAGAAGGCATGTCGGTAGAGGAGATTTCTTAAGAGACTCGGTGTCTCGGAACACACAAAAGAAGCGGTGTTGCTTCACAGTGATAGCATCAGCTCTAGCATATGTGAAAGATCCCAAATACCATAGAAAAACCAAACACATTGGTAGGAGATTCCACTTTATACGCAATATGGTTGCACGAAGAAAGGTTGTTCTTATACATATCTCCACAAATAGAATGTTGGTTGACCCTTTGACTAAGCCCATTCCGAAAATTTCTTTTCAATCTCACGTAGAGAACATGGGATTAAACGGGATGTGATATGTAGAACATGTGATAATGACATTATTATTATAAGTATTAATGCTTTCTTAAATGAATATATTTTTGTAGAAATCATATACTTTTGATGTGTACACGGATATTTAAGTTGTAGGCGGGCAAGAATCGGCCTACTCACACAGTGATTCTCCTTGGAGCTTAGTATAGCGAGCAAGATGAGACAAAAGAAAAGATAATTTTCAGAAAATATGTTTTTGAAAACCATGTGCTTTTGTAGCGGCTTTTCTATACAAGTATAAGTCGCCTTAATATGTCTAAGATGAGATTTCATAGAGAGATCGATCATTAAATGTGACCACCATTTAATGAAGCTCGTTATAAAGCCGAGGTGATTCTTTAAAAAGTTACTATGTGAATGACTGTCAGGAACGAGAAAAATCAAGTTAGGCGCCTAAATGGCGACTAGACTAAGATCTGTATGACGTATGCATTTTATGATGAACATGCCCATTTGAGTGGGAGAAACGTCATAGCACACACTTTGTGATGTATGTGCTAAGTCGATCGATTGTGAGAGCGAGGAATGATTCCCTGCTTCATTGTTGTGTGATCCACTGGATTAATATCCAATTCATTTACCCCCTTGACTTGAGTTTATGTCATGAAGAGGATACTTAGTGATGCTACTTTAGCATGTTTTCTAATACGATGCAACTTCCCGTATGATAATACATGTCTACGAAAGTTGTTAAGTTGAATTGGAACGATATTAATTTCTTGGAAGAAAATTTTATGATACACCATGAATTGTGACTCATACCGGCCGGCGTTTTTCGTCTATCGAAAATCATGAGTACAATTGATAAAATGTACATGGGTGCAATCGCTTTATAGGGATTAAGAGTATTGTGTCGGGTGTAGTCAAATTCTCTGAGGTAATGAGGTACGAACATTCTTTGAGAAGGGTTTATGTCTCTATGCTTTGACTCGTAATGAGGTCCTAGTATGGAGCTCCCAAAATGAAGGTATCTCGTGGTCGCACAAACTATTTACTAATAAGAACATTTTTCTCTTAGGACTTTGATTGGGAAGCATGCTGACGTTACACACACTATGTGTGAGTGGGAGATGTTGGAAATATGGGCACCCATGTGTGTGTATGCCCAAAATCCATCTTGGGTGGTTGTATAAAGTCATGTGCTTGACTTTGTCAAAAGAAAAATCCTTCTCCAACTAACCAAGCCATGGTGAAACATGTGCTTTGTTTCTTGCCACCATGTGTTTGCATGATGCTAACAAGTGTTTAATCACTTACTCCATATGTTTATCTCCATGCTAACAAGTGTTAGAACTTGCTCTAAGTGTTTAGTTCTTCCTTGACACTTGCCAAGAGAGGATACTTGAAGTTTGAGTATAAATAGGCTTCTAGTTTCATTTGTTGAAACAAAAATAATAAGAAGTAGAAAATACTACAACTCAATAGTAGTGAGTTTAGCAAGAGATAAAACAAGTATGGATATTAAGCTAGAGAGTTCTATGTGAGCATTCAAGTTAGCTAGTATTCAAACATTAGTTGTAGAATCACCAAAATCCCTTAGTGTCTTTTGGAGAAGAAGTTGAAGTTCTATACGGTATTTAGTTTGTGGAAATATAGTTTGTGCTCGTTTTTGTGGCACCTACTCACCGCCGAGTTTGAAGGTTCAAGAACGTGAAACGCAAGTGATCCACCGGTCCTAATGCTTCCGCATTTGATTTGTTCAACTTACATATATATCAGTTATATATGACTTACAGATCCAAATTTTAAAGCTGGGTTCATTCTTAACAGGCCGAGTATATTATGGATATTGGATTTAAAAGTGATTGTTACTCTTAGACATGCATTGAATTTTTCGCGGAGAACTTAGATACTTTTGTGGTCTTTTGTCAAATTGTAGTATGCGTTACAATATGATCAGTAGTTAACACAGATATCAATCCTACTTGAATACTTGAAGGAATTGCTTCTTGACGGATGATCTTCAATCAACCAGATTACATATAGGTTAAGTTAACAGAGACCAGGGATATGGATACATAGTGTTGCCTCGCTAGGAATTGTGGCCCATATCTACGACCCATGATAACTTAATGAATTCTTGACTTCGTCATCTAATTCTTGACTTCGTCATCTACTTTTGACTCAAGTAATGAGTCTTCCGACTTAAGAATGCTTGAATCTTGTGACGTACTCAATTGTTGATGACACTTATAATGGAGTTGTTTAGCTTTTATAGGAAGCTAAGAACCACTATAAATGCAAGTAGTAATGCATTTTGTTTCACGCCCATAAGATAGGTTTCTACTACTCCATCACATAGCAACCTAGAATAGAAAGGTAGAGACAAGTAATTTACCTCTTTGTTTAGAGACAAGTGAGGTGGCTGGTAATCTAGTTAAAGTTGTTAGACTTGAGCATAACCCAAATTATCCGAGGTCATGATTTACCGACTTTGGTTAAAAAGTCACAACAGAGAGAAACTTGCAGTGTGTATAAATAATTAACTTGGTTTCCTTTAAATTGTTGAGATACAGTTTCACATTAGAGAGAAACGTGCTATGCATCTGAGGGTTCATTGTGTCTTGTTTAGGCAAAGATTCGTATAAGATTTATTTTTATAGATACGTAATTTAGGATCGTTGAACTTCATGATAATCACACAATAAAAATGAAAGAATAGTTTGTGAGGAATACCTGTAAAGCTAATCCGTAGTGTATCACCGATCATCTCACTGTATCCGTAATACCTTGTGGAGGAACTCTTAGTTTCTCCTTCTTGACCCTTTTGTGTAATGAATAATAAAATTCTTGAACTGTATTCTGATGGTTATAGAGTTCCTTTTATAGGTAGAAGGAGGACCAAGATTCATAGGATTTAGATTTGTCATTTAATCTCGAACGTCCATCAAGGAAGAGGGAATATGAAAGGACCCCAATATTTGTAACCAACATGTTTAGCCATATTCTAAATTAACCAAAGATATCACATGGCCCAACAAGATATTTCTAATGTAGAAATATTCTTACATTCTCCCACTGGTCCACGTGATAATCTATTTAACGGTTAATCGTAGAAAAACATAAGCGCGCATAATTACTAAACAAATATAATGGTTAAACGTAATACCTCAACCAAGCAAATTACTTATGCGAGTCATGGCGGTGGCACATTGTCTTGTTATCAACATGTTCCCTTCCATGTACCACAACACAAGCAAATTACTTAATCAGGCCTTAAATAGGGATATCATAATGGTCCAATGTGTCTTCAAAAGAAAGACAATTTACATTAACATGCATCCATTCACATAAGTGTATACTAAATATGGATACGAAATAAATTCAGAAGTACATTATTAAGAGCTCAATTAGTTTTCAAAAATAAGCACATAAATTAGTTATTGAATTCAATAATCAATTACTCCCACAGACCTAAGATTTTAATCTTTTCTTAAGAGGTCTTAAAAGGTAATTGTTCATTAAGTGCATCTCCGAATGCAATTGTGCTTAAGCGGTAAATGAACAACTGTTGTTTCTTGAATTTCTAATTCACGCATATATACTCAAGGTTCGTGTGTTTTGTTCCTTTTGTATCATATCGTGCTTTAATGCCAGAAAGCTAAGACAAGAAATTTCAGCAATGTAGAGACAAACCTTAAGTCTCTAAGTATCACAGTCATAAATATTCAAACTCAATTATGGGACTAGTATTAATGGATTCTTCCTTTATAGAATCCATACATCCACAAAATTGAAGTCCTAAAACCCAATCAACTCTTGTTGGGTTTGTTAACTAATTATAAGACATAAGTTAAAATAGTATCTCAAAATTCTTGATAGCTTTCCTGTAATTTGTTCTTCGATTCTTTAGGAAATTAGTTAACATATTAACAACATGTTATAAGTTTCATATCGTAATTAAGACGTAATGAAGATTAAATTTATATCTTCTATCCAACATGAAATAAAATCCGTTAAATATGTTATTATCTCAAAATTCCTTGAATACTCAATATATGCCTTATATGAGAGTTTTAGTAATCCATATGATATTAATATCACATGGTAGCTTCATTGATATCCTTTATTTCAAAAAATATAGAGATATGCATAAAGTCAAGATCACTACTCGTAGGTAGTATGTCTTAACATACAAGACCAAGAGTATGAATTTCTCCCACTGATCTTGAGGTATATACATAAACCTGTAATAATTTCATCCAAAACTTGAAACATTTATAGTTTTGTTGAATTTCATATACCATTATGGGAGGCTGCTTAAATTTCATACTTTGATTTTTAAAATTTGTAGACTAAAATTTATCATTAATAAAGGCTATTGTCCCATTTAATTAATGCAACTCTTAGGTCATAATGAGCTACTAATAATACTATGATAATTCTGAATAAGTCTTTCTTTGACACGAGAGAAAAACTTATTTATAATCAATGCATCGTTTCAGAGTAAAATGTTTGGCAATAAGTCTTGCTTTATACCGTTTAAAATTGCTATTACAATCGTATTAGGTCGAAAGACCCTCTTTCATATAACTGATTTGTGTCTTTCGAGCAATTAAACAGTATCCGAGACTTGACTTTCAACCAATGATTTTTGCTCACATAGCATCAATCCATTAATCAAAATTATTACACATAATATTTGTGAACCGAAACCGAGTCTTTGCCATTCCATATCAAAATGTAATAAATTCTTGTAAGAAAATCACTGAAACAACATGAATAACTTTCTTTCAATCTCTGTTGAGACCTTCTTAATGCTGGTTCATGTTGTTATAAAAAAATTTCTCTATTGGCAGTAGTTATATTATGGAGTATTGGATAAGTAATTTGTGGTCTTTCATTATCTAACATTCTGATAATGAGAAGATTCACAATATATGTATAAATCTTAAATAAAGGGATCATTATCATGATTTCTTGAACAGATATATCCACATACTCCCACTGATTATGCCATCATTAACGAATTTATATTTTCGGTTTTAATAAGTCTCATACTACGGTTAGAACGTTAAAGAATACCATTTGGATTATATAGAAAAACAAATGAACCAAATAATAGTTTTCAAATCCAATTTTCATTCTTGGGAATATAAGCCCTCACCTCCAACTGAACAACCATACCTTAAATGTGATTTAAACTAGGTTTCCACCTTTCTAGTCCAAAGTGTGTCTTTGAAACTGCTTTCTGAAATCTATTTAAATTACACACGTTGCATAAAGAACAAACATCCACAAATGTATAGCCATTATGCATGGCTCATCATGCTTCTAACCATTTTCATAAAAGTATGATTTAGCCTTTTGATATACACTATTATGCCAAGGATAAGTTGGCCTTGTGTATTGAGCAACAATTCCAAACTTTTGAAGATATTATGCAAAAGATTTAGGATATTATCCTGTTTTTTCATACCTTCCACAATATTCACCACCTTTGTCAGACTTTATGATTTTCACTTTATCTATAATTGCCTCTCAATTTCAATAATGAATGTTCAAGAAAACATCCACGTATTGAGATTCGTAATGCAATTGATAGATGTACACAGTAACGCGAAAATCATCAGGTGATAAACAATTTTATCTTCAAAAAATGGACCATTAAAAGTCTACAGAATAATCATAATATACAATTAATAAGAACAAAAGCTGAAATTTATAATAGAGATAAATGACAATTAAGCTTACAATAGTTACATACCTTCAATAAGATTCTCCTGTGGATAAAACCTTATCAAGGAACAATGTGAGACATGAAAAATATCTGTGGATATTTTACATTCTCATAATTCAACATTATGTCTGTCAAATACTACAACTAGAATCACCTGTGGGCAACTCACGCCCTAAAATGTATTAACAAACTCCAATAATTCTAAATATGTTCAACCTAATATAATGTGAATTGTAGTCACCTGCGGGTGGCTATTATTTCACATGTATATGAAACATTTAGATAACCTTAATGCTTGTTTAACGTGTGAAGAAACACTACTTGTGAGCAGCATTGTTCTAATCGTTAAATCACACTAAGAGGACTCAAAATATACAACACTTACCGAGATAAGAGCATAGCATCACCGTGGAGATAACTAAACTATCCAACAAATATGTACAATTGCAAATATCACACTAACGTTTCTTGTGATATTGCACAGTCCCACTCAATGATATGGACATACTTGATCTGATCATAAATTTAGTCGCTTATAAACAATAATGAGTAACCCTAAAACATCAATCACGAACATTATTCAAAAGCATGCAATACATAAATTGTGAAAAAATATCAACACCCTATAATCGAAAAATATCCAAACATAATGAATTTTTTCTTAAACCAAAATCGAGCATGAAGCAAGTCTATAAATATAATTCAATAATGAAATTTCATTGAAGAAAAATTCTTTGATATTCGATAATTTAAATTTGATACAAGCTTAAAGATCGTGTTAAACAAAGGTTGTCGTATGGATATTTAGAAGGATGTTTAGAAGCAATGAATAATATTTTTACAAATTTTCGAGAATGTATCCAAAAATAAAACCTCAATTTCTTTAGAGGACGCAATAATTTGTGGATACAAACAACATAATAATACATAATAAAAAATCATGAAAACCCTGAAAAATCCTTGATGGGCTACTTGACTCGAAAATGATTTAATTTAAGTAAATTTTCTTTTCTAGATTTTATAAAATAATGAAAAATTATGTAGCATTTACTTAATCATGATCTCTATTTTTATGTCTAAACGAGTCAATATTGACACTCAAGTTAGAAAATGAAGAGAAATGACATTAGACACTCATTAAAACGTAAAATGATTCAGATCCATAATGTATGATCAAATAAAGATCATATCCTTCAATATTTTCTTAAACATGTGAACTCAAATTACCTGTGGGTAATTGTTGTTCTAATGCATTTAAGCAAAACAATATTATAAGCACTTGACATTATAACAATTATGACTGGAAAAATTATTTGACATCACCGTGGTGATTGCCAATCAACTTGAACAATAATGTCATCATCACAAAAATTCGGTAATCGCTAAACTTTACATTTACGGTTTGGCGAGCTCATGCTTACAATAACATTACTATTATTGCTAAGATAAAACACTTTAGTATCACTGTGGTGATAGCTAAATAATCCCGAGATAATAATCTTAAGCACAATAATCTCACACAATTAAAAAAAATCTACATTGAGAAAGAAATCACACCATAATGTCCAGACACATAAGACCATACCATAATGTACACACCCGAGTAATGTGAAAAACAAAATTTTATAAGAAATCGGCATCGGTTATACAACTTTAACGGTTTCAATACAGCGGAAGCACATTAGTAATAATCAATTTACCTTAATTAATACCAAATTAGGTTTATCCATGAATTTTGTGATCTTAAACTGATTAAACAACATACACATAAGACCAGGACGGGTGATAGCTGGATTTGACCCGGAACAGTATATTTGGGATGTGGAACAGTGAACCAGGTCCGGGTTAAAAAATTGAGTCGGATCGGCAATAGACATGATCGGTAACGGACAAAACCGCAACACTTCAAAATTCTTTTACACTTTTGAAAACTGAAAGCATGATGCCATTGAATTTCAAACCATTATGACTAATAACCCATTAATAGTTTTCGGTAACGGGCCAACATAAATGTCTGTTACGCCTAAATGGTTATTAATTTTTCTGTTGAGAAATACCTTAATCAGTCTGGATCGATACGGTGAACCCAAAACATTAATACACCATCCTTTCTTTAATTATTAACACCCATTTTAGAAAAACGTTATTTAAAAAAATATCCCACTAGAGAACAAGACTTCTAATTACAAGTCTTAAAACTAAACAGATGGGAACTTGAATGGATAGGAACTTGAATGGTTTAGTCTTAATTTAGGGAAGGAACAAGACAAGAACGGTTCTGTTATGAACTGGTTCTGGGGAGTTCATTCGAAATGGGAATCGGTGTTTTACATTCAGGGCCCACTAAACAACAAAAAAAACAACGTAAAACCACAAGCCCACAGCACCATTTGTTTTCCAACTTACGGAAGAGACGATCAAACCTAAAAAAACAAAATGAAACTGATGCGGCGGAAATATTTTGATGCGTGATAGAAATGCTACTTATGACGACGACCTATCACGACGACGAGATGTATAAAGGCAATCATACATAATCACGAATAAAACCGACATTGTTATTTGCACACCGTTAATGGACGATCATGAGTTCTAAACACAGGCTCTGATGCCAACTATAAGATTTATTTTTATAGATACGTAATTTAGGATCGTTGAACTTCATGATAATCACACAATAAAAATGCAAGAATAGTTTGTGAGGAATACTTGTAAAGCTAATCCGTAGTGTATCACCGATCATCTCACCAGTATCCGTAATACCTTGTGGAGGAACTCTTAGTTTCTCCTTCTTGACCCTTTTGTATAATGAATAATAAAATTCTTGAACTCTATTTTGATGGTTATAGAGTTCCTTTTATAGGTAGAAGGAGGACCAAGATTCATAGGATTTAGATTTGTCATTTAATCTCGACCATCCATCAAGGAAGAGGGAATATGAAAGGACCCAATATTTGTAACCAACATGTTTAGCCATATTCTAAATTAACCAAAGATATCACATGGCCCAACAAGATATTTCTAATGTAGAAATATTCTTACAATTCGAACTCACTCACTCATACGGATTCTCGAAAGAAACAATTCGGCAAGGCTCTGTCACACAATAACCTTGAATTATATGTTGTAGTTTGTGGTACATTCCTTGCACCATCTTCCATGGTATTAGGGAGGAAACTGAGAAAGAAACTATTTGCTTCCCATTACAATAATATTTCTATGGGTTAACAGCACATCCTTTACTTGTACTAGTAGTACCAGATGTACAAGATGTGAATGGTAATAAAGCTGTGTCAGTTTGCATAGCTTGAGCAAAAAGCAACCCGGAAATTTTTTAGACACGGATTAAAGTAACTGCTATAGCACCAACCTGTGTGTCCTCTTTGTCAGAGAGATCCAGAAAGAACCCCCGCCATATGCCGTTTAGCTTCCTGCTGATTCTGTTCATGTTTTGAGAATATTTGTCACTCAATTAACATGAAGCCCAAACATTTATATAAATTTGTCCACATCAACAAAACTTGATTGTTCGTTCACAATCCAAGTTTGATCCAAGGCCTGGTTGCTGTAAACAAACGCCTTGAACTTTAGAACGTCAGATTCCGAGTTTATAAAATAAGATAAACATTTATTAACCAAACAAACTAATCACATAGAATTAGGATTATAGGATTCACTCTTTAACTGTTGCAACAACTTAATAATTTTTCAAATAAGGAAAACTGTATTACAAGAAAATTATCATAAGAATACAATCTTAAATTTGTTTTACATCCTCCATTAATAAAATTGACAATAGTTACAAGTAGAGAAAACAGATAGGACACTAAGAACAGTGATTAGAATCTTTGCACGTTCAAAGAGGACAATTAGGTTTCTTCCCCGTACATTAATTCCCGCATGCACTCCTCATGAGAAATATGTGATGAAGACGTCGAATCTACAGCATCACCATCACCACCATGAATATATTGATCGCAAATTGGACACACTTCTGGATCATCTGTAAAAACTTTCAGGAACTCTTTAGAAACTTCACGGTCAATGTCCTTCTGTAACTCCAAAAAAGTTCTCGCAGTCGTCGGATCAGTTCTTGTTAACCCACATACTTTCGCAGCCAAATGCCATGTGCTGTCTTCCAAATCTGAAAAATCACTAGATGAAAGTGAGATCTTTAAAAGAATTTCTTTGTTCTTGTTTGCTAAGCCAGAAATCTCTGCTCGAAATCCATTCATGTTTTCCATTGGGATGACTAGAATACTTCGCGATATCTCTGTTTCTCCTCCTCTCTGATGAACCTGGAAAAGCTAAGCTTATGAATGAGATGGAACTTTGGAGGGCTTCTCTTATATAGGCAGGAATGGGTAATATACTTCGGTTTTGTAGTCTGGATGAGAAAAGGAAAGGATGACCGACGGTGGGAATATATTCTATTTTGCGTGACTTCCTTAATACGGAATTATGCTAATCTGGCCCAATGGATCCAAATTCACATTCGGGAAATATTATGAGCAGGCCCAAAAAAATAATATTCTCATTGTCAGGCCCATAATTAATTTTAGGTGCGGTGATACCCATTATTATTTCCGTGACACCCATAATTATATGAAATTATTAAAAATGTCTGGGGACGGATTATGCATCCGCATGACGGGTTATGCATCAGGGGTATAATTGACAACGCAACTTGGACATAACATATCTAAAAATCTGCGCCTTGGAATTTTACAAATTTTATATCGTTGGAAATCTTTTTAAGAAAGCGACGCAACGAGTACAAACAAGAATATCAAATTTTTGTTTTTCACGAAAAAAATCGGAGGTGATCATCATTTTAGGCAAAATTTTCGAAAACTTGATAAATAACTATTATGCAACCCACAAAAAAAGATGCATAACACATTCTCGCGACGCATAACGAATTATGCGACCATTCTCTCCACTTCATAACAAATTATGCATTTGGATAACAAAGTTATGCATCTATAATAAGTTATGTAACCTTTGTTTTGGTTGATTTTAGTGCGTACATAAAAAAATTGATGCATAATGCACTATGAATCTATATTTACGGATGCATATCGGGTTATGCATCTATTTTCTCGATGCATAAAAGATTGTGCAACGATTTTCTCGATGCATAATGCATTATGCAATCATATTTTCGGATGCATAATACGTTATGCATCCATTTTCACGATCGCATAACATGTTATGTAGATATTATTGTAGGTGCATGACAAGTTATGCAACCCTTTTTTTTTTTGTTGGTTTCAACACTAAGAAAAAGTAGCTGCATAACGTGTTATGCAACCGTTTTTCTGACCGCATAACAAGTTATGCAAAAAAAAAAAAAAAAAAGCTGCGAACGTGTTATGCAATCAATTTCATGAATGCATAACAAGTTATGCAACAAATTTCGAGAATGCATAACAAGTTATGCAAAAAAAATCTGCATATCAAAGAGACACCTTGATTAGTGTTAGTGAAAGCAACTCACGAGTGACAAAACCCAAGACCAATATTGTATAAAGATAGACCCACCAGTGGTGGTAGCGGAAGGTATAGCGGCTAGGCGCGTAACTAATTCCATGAAAACTAAGTATTTCATAGCCACTTATACTTGCTCAAAGGCTTCCTAGGATAGAATTTCCTCACTTTTCAATAGAACCCTCATTTTGCGATTATGGACCCGATGCCTCTGACCCACTGTCATCCAACAAGTAGAGACTGAGATTCACAGCTAGGTAATTGAAAGCCATCACTGACAAAACATTGCTAAGCACCAATTATTGGTGGCTCTATTGCCCGCAGTACATACAAATTAATACAAATACAAACTAGGTAAATTCTCCTCATATATGCAATTCTAATACAATCACTGTCGAACCAGCCACCGGCTTAACCTTGCTCAAGCTTTCCTATAACAGCTACTCCATTTCCTGCAATTCCAACTCCCATTGATGGCAGCAATGTTAAGTGCATATTTTGCATATATTTAGTGCCGAATCCATGCTAGTAATTGCTTAGTTTCTTGCAAAATTATTGTATATTACGTTTGTTTTTCTTTATTTGTGTTTTGCTAGGTGAATCATCCAAAAGAAGCGAATTGACACTTAAAAGTACAATAAAAGAAGTTAGCCAAATCGGAGAGGAGCCAAAGAACAAGTGTAACTCATTCAAATCAAGGAGTTCTTGATATCATCTCGAAGAGGACGAAAATACGAAGCAAATGGCGAAAGAATGGATTCGATCCGATGTCGTATGAAGAAGTTACGGGTGATTGAAGCAAAGCAAAGTTGTGAAATTGTTTACGCACAGAATTTATTAGGGGCGTCCATTCCGTTAAGGGGTTGCCATTTACAAATGAGCTACTAAAGGCAATTAGGCCATTTACTGAGGGGAAGCTAGAAATCAAATAGTGTTGAGAGCACCTGCTGGTTTTACTCAGGACACCATCATTTTCTCCATCGACTTTAATAGAGAAGTGAAGCTCGAAAACATGCAGTTGAATGGTTCTCAGTAATGCAGTGACGATGAGAATGGTGGGTCAGTAGATTGATGATGGACAGGGAAGAACATGGCAATTGCTCGAGTCTTTTAGGAGTCAGTCGTAATCAAAGGAAGGTTGGTTGCTGCCATTGAAGCTGTAGCTCGGCAAAAACATGGAGAGAACGAAAAGAAGGAGATGGCTTGAGGTTGCATTGGGTTACCATTTGCTGATGAGATATGGACTGAAATCTCAAGTCCGATGTGCCGTGATGATGTCTCGGTGATAATGACGAGAAGCTAATGGAACTATAAAAGAAAGAAGCTGTAGTTCATGGCAGTGAGTGCTGGAACCATGTTGATTGGTTGCCAGCGAATAATGGAGTTGTGCTGTGGAGAATGGGTTTTGTCTCGGGTTAACAATGATGAAGTTCAGCATGGATTTGGAGCTGTTGACAACCACAGGAGATGATGGCATGCATGGTTGATGGCGATGAGTTATTTGCAATGGTTGGGAGACTTGCAGCCGAGGAATAGAGAAAACGGGCAATAAATGATGGAACGTGATGAACATGGAGATGGTTCGAGTTTCCTTGGTGCTGGCATTTGCTGCTGTGATGGAGTGAGTCTTGGTGATGGTGAGCTCAATTCGATGGAGAAATGAATATGGAGCTCGAGCATGGCAGAGAGTACGAAAGATGGAGTTTGGTTTGCTGCTCGATGAAGTTGAGCTCAAGATGTGAACTGCTGCTGCTGTAACTCGAGAAGATCTCGGAGAAAAGATGGATTGCTGCCATCGTTAACGAGTTTTGCTGTGAGCTGCTCCTTGCTATGAGGAAGGGGTGGAGTTCCGTAATGCTGTTACAATGGGTTCATGGCAGAGATGGAGAATCATTGGCAGTAGCGATGGTGATTGAAGCTTGATGTTGCTTTACGGTGAAGAGCTCGAGTTTGAGAAAGGTTGCTGATGTGTTAATGGTGCTGGGATGCAATCTCAGGGATGACTGTTGGTGTTGTAATGACGCAGATGAATGGAAAAGGGAACTGGAGCTGACGATGGAGATGGTGCTGTTGTTCACGGGAAAAGAATGGTGAACTGATGTTGCATTATCTAGTACTAAAGAGAGAATGGAGCTGCAGTGTTGTTTCATCAATGGCATAGATGGAGGTGTTTCCGAGATAGACGAGACAAAGAGATATGGAGTAAGGCAGCTATGGAGTCGATTCTAAGCTACTGCCATCGATGGAGAAGAACTAGAAGTGAGTTTTGCACGAGAGGTTGTTGTTGTTATTTTAGATGAAGAACGAGAAGTGAGTTATCGTTATTTTGATGGAGATGGAGTTACGAGACTGAGCAAATAAAGAAAGTCAGGAAATTATCGGTGACAAGAGTGTACGTGGGAGTTCGCCGAGAAAATAAAAATCCAGGGACTTTAAAATTTCACGGTGGCAATAGTATCTGTGATACTGACGGCGTAAAAGAAAATCCAGGGGAAATTAATTTTCGCAGAGGGATGTGTGTCCGCGGATTTGAAGAGGAATGAATTGTACTGTCAGTAGTCTGTGACTGACAGGCTAATGAGTGATGATATTGGTGGACTGGACTTCTACAGAAGCAATGCGCAAGCCCAATAGCTGTTTGGGTTAGTTTTGACACGACCAGGACTTTGTGGCGTGGATTATTTGGTGCGTTTTTGGCAACTTGTCGACCACTTTCGACCGGGATTTAGTGCACGGGCGCAACTACAACTTGGATACCTATAAAAAGGGAATTTCTAATAGTATCATATAATTTTTTAATCAAGTTTTGGAGAGGAGAACTCAAGAGAACAAAAGCTAGGGTTTGGAGCTATTTCCATCACCGTAACTATTTCTTTACCATTTTATCATATGAAACTCATGGGTTTTGTTAGTACCATGAGTAGCTAAACTTCTTAGTAATTGGGGATGAATTCTAAGTTCTAGACATGATTTGAATTATATAAATCTATTTTAAAGTTCTTCACATGATTATTGATTGTTTATACTAATTAAAATAATTATGATTGATTGATAGATTGTTTAGGTGGCCAACTGAATTAATTTGTTGATTTAATCAACTGCTAGTATTGAGTTAGGAGATAAGTAATAGTCGAATGATTCATACAAAAGTAGAGAACACAAGACCTTGCGGAGGGATTCTCGTGCAACATTGTGTGTATAAACAACACTAGAAAGTGGACCTTGAGCTAAGAGTCTAACTACTAGGATCAATCTATAATTCACAAAAGATAAAGCATCCAGACAAATTACACCTTGAGTGAGCTACTATTAGGTGGTTTCGAAGAATAGAATCTAGTATTGGAGAGATTCCGTACCCAAAGATTTAAGGAATTTAGGGGATAGCACTTGAGCTAGCTGTTATTCCACGGTTGGTAATAATTTGTGATTAATTGTATTAATGGATGAATATAATAACTTGATGATGGTTTAGTAACGAAGAAGGATTCCCTGATCATATTTCTCTCCATTGCTTTCGAACTTTATTACTTTCAATTGTTTTGTTATTTACTTTGTTCTAAAATCAAAAATAGACCCCCATTGTGACATTTTTTGACAACTAAATCTCCACCGCTCTTCGTGGGAACGAACTTTACTTCCATTATATTCTTTTTAATTGAGTGGAAATAATATATTAATTTTATTGCACCTACGACACGCATCAAATTTGGCGCCGCTGTCGGGGAGCAGTCGGTAGCTTTAGTTGTTATTTCTTTTTGTTTTTAGTCTTATTTTTAGTTTTTGATTTAGCTTTTTGAGAATTTTGTTTCAGGTACTTAATCTCTGTCATCAAAGGATTGGAATTACCCAAGATGCGGAATTCAAACTCGCAAGAGAACGGTACTACAAGCACGTCCACAGTCGCAACAAGAACCCTCTACAGAAGAGATGGTTAATACAGACGACGAGAGAGATCCTCCACCTCCGGAGAGGAAGTTAGGAGAGTTAACATCTCCATGCTTAGATTCGCAACCACCGTGCATTTCAATCACTAACCCAATGGAGTCAAGTCGAATCTACTTCATCATCTACCAAAGTTCAAGGGACATCCAGGTGAAAATCCAAATCGACACCTTCAACAGTTCCAGAACACGATGACAAGTCTGAGGCATACAACCGCAGACAGAGATATGTCTATGCTACAAGCCTTCCCATTCTCATTGACTGACTTAGCAGAAGAATGGTTGTATTATCTTCCTCCAGGAGTGTTACAACATGGACTGAGATGAAAAAGCTATTTACGGAGAAATATTTTCCTGCTTCCAAAGCGGCATCCGTTCGTAAGGAGATTAGTGGCATTCTACGAGATGTCCGTGGAGTCTCTATATGAATATTGGGAGAGGTATAAGAAGTTGTTGGAAATCTGCCCACACCATAATATATCCTCAATACTTATCATTCAATACATCTACGAAGGATTACTCCTGAACGAGAGGAGTTTGATTGATGCGGCTGCCGGTGGTTCACTTACTGAGAAGACAATCTCGCAGGCAACCAGTTTGATTGATAGTATGGCTTCCAATGCTCAACAATTCTACACCAGAAACAACTCTAATGTCAGAAGAGTTAGCGAGATGGGAGAGTCCCGCACGTCGGATCAACGAGATGAACAACATAGATAAGGTAGTACAACGAATGGCAGCAGTGATTATTCTTTCTTATGAAGAAGAGTCTCATGCAGGTGAATGTTGTGTTCCCTAATCGAGAGGCCAAGGTATGATCCCTACTCTAATACTTATAATCCAGGTTAGAAAGATCACCCAAATTTCGATTATGCAAATCAGCAAAGTCAGCTCCTAATCCTTATGGGCGACAGAGTGGTTTTCAACAACCACGGTTCCGACCACAACCTCCACCTCACCTCAACAACAGACTCGAGAATTCCCGGTTTAAAAGAGATGATGAAAATGATGATGCAAAATCAAGATGCCAATGCTCGGCGTCAAGATGCAATCCTGCGAAACAAGATATGGATATAAAGGACTTGCAACTTTAAATGGGACAATTGGCTACAGACATGAATGAAATAAAAGCACAGAATTCGGCAAAGTTGCCATCACAACCTTTTGTGAATCCAAGAGAGAACGTCAATGTTGTAACTCTAAGAAGTGGGAAGCAAACGAAGAGCCAAAATAACAAGAAAAGGTTAGTCACGACTTGGAAGAGGAAGTAGAGTTGGAAACCTGTTCCAAAGGAAAAGCCAACCTCAACTGGGCAACCTAAGGACACAGTTCCTACTTTTACCACACCACCTCCTTTTCCTAGTCGTTTTGCCAAGTCAAAGAAGCAAGCTTTAGACAAGGAGATTATAGATATTTTCAGCAAGGTGCATATCAACATTCTATTTTTGAGGCCATCAGAACGGTACCAGGTATGCCAAAGTTCTGAAGGATTTGTGTACAAGGAAGGAGAGGTTGATTGCTAACGAGATCACTCAGGTGGGAGAAAGTGCTTCAGCTATGTTGCTAAAGAAGATGCCTGCAAAGTGTAAGGATCCTGGTGGTTTTACAGTGCCAGTTACTATTGGTGAAAAACGGTTCGAGGGTGCTTTGCTTGATTTGGGAGCCTCCATAAGTGTGATGTCAGCCGATGTTTATGATTCATTGAATCTCGGACCTTTAAAGGAGACAGGGATTATCATTTAATTAGCTAATAAGTCTAACATATATCCTAAGGGACTCGTGGAAGACGTGTTGGTGCAAGTGAATGAACTAATCTTTCCGGTTTATTTCTTTGTTGTGGATATGCAAAATGGGGACAATTGTTCGTCTACTTCATTACTTCTTGGGAGACCATTTATGAAGACTGCTAAGACGAAGATTGATTTTGATACTGGGACACTCACTATGGAGTTTGACAAAGAGGTTATACGCTTCAATATTTTTGAAGCCATGCGTTATCCAAGTGATATCCATTCCGCATTTTCTGTTGATGTTATTGGTTCGTTGGCACAACAGATGTTTGATTTGATCAACGAATATGAACTTGAATATGTGATACAAAATAGCATTGATTTGGACGTCCATGGCATGCCTAACTTGGACGTTGATATTTCCAAGGGATTTGTTGAGACATGTGGTGCTTTAACGGCATCACAAGAAGTTAGAAGAGGTAATATTTCATATATCTCTTTACCTCAGAATCGATGAAGTTCCTTTACCTTTTGTTTTGCAGGCACCTAAATTATAGTCAAAAACTCTACCTGATCACTTAAAGTATGCTTACTTGGGTGATGGGGAAGAGATTCCAGTCATTATTGTAAAGAATCTCACAAAGAATACAGAAGAACGCCTTCTTAGGGTTATGAAAGAGCACAAAACGGCTATTGGTTGGACAATTGCTTGACATCAAAGGCATTAGTCCATCCATGTGCATGCATAGAATCCTTATGGAAGATGATATCAAGCCAGTACGTGATGCTTAGAGTAGGCTCAACCCCCAATGATGGAGGTCGTGAAGAAAGAGATCCTCAAATTGCTAAGTGTGGGGGATTTACCCAATTTCGACAAAGAAATGGGTTAGTCCAAAGTGCAAGTGTTGCCTAAGAAATCAGGTGTCACTATTGTTAGAAATCAAGATGATGAACTTTTTCCTACAAGAGTTCAAACAGGATGGCGAGTGTGCATAGACTACAGAAAGCTCAATTCGGCTACCCGCAAGGATCACTTTCCTTGCCTTTCATTGATCGAGATGTTAGAGAGGTTAGCAGGACCTTCACATTATTGCTTTTTGGATATTTATTCGGGCTACAATCAAATTGTTATTGCACCGGAGGATCAAGAGAAGACTACTTTCACTTGTCCTTTCGGTACATTCGCATATAGAAGAATGCCATTTGGTCTTTGCAATGCGCCTGCCACTTTTCAGATATGTATGGTTAGTATATTTTCTGATTTTCGTGGAAAACATCATTGAGGTATTTATGGACGACTTCAGTGTTTATGGTGATTCATTTGATATTTGTTTAAATAATCTTGAACTTGTGCTTAAAAGATGCATAGACACTAATCTTGTTTTAAATCGGGAGAAATGCCACTTTATGGTAAACCATGGAATTGTACTTGGCCACATCGTGTCCTCCAAAGGGCTCAAGTAGACAAGGAAAAGATAGACTTGATTAGGAACTTACAATACCCCACTTCGGTGAGGGGAATTCGCTCGTTTCTTGGTCATGCGGGTTTTTATAGGAGGTTTATCAAAGATTTCTCCAAAATCTCAATACCGATGTGCAAATTATTGCAGAAGGAGGTTGCCTTTAACTTCGACCAGGAGTGCAAGGATGCCTTTAATAAATTGAAGGAATTGTTGACTAATGCACCAATTATTAATTCACCGACTGGAGTTTGCCGTTCGAGTTAATGTGTGATGCAAGTGATTATGCGAATCGGAGTCTGTTTTGGGTCAAAAAGTAGACAAGAGGTCACATGTGATTTATTATGCATCAAGGACCCTAAACGATGCTCAAATCAACTATTCTACTACTGAGAAAGAGTTGTTGGCTATAGTATTTGCATTAGAAAAATTCAGAGCTTATTTGGTGGGTACCAATGTGATTGTATATTCTGATCATGCAGCACTACGGTACCTATTGAAAAAGAAGGAGGCTAAGCCAAGACTCATACGTTGGATTCTTTTGCTACAAGAATTCAATATGTAAATTAGAGATAAGAAAGGTGTTGAGAATACAGTTGCTGATCATCTTAGTAGACTTGTTGTTTCCGAAGAAGAACTCCCATTACAGGATCGTTTTCCAGACGAACAACTTTTCTCGATTGAAGAATCAACACCTTGGTATGCTGATATCGTGAACTATTTGGTTACAAGGCAAGTACCTAGTACGATGTCTAATTTTCAAAAGCTAAATCTTAAGAAAATAGCCAAGCGAAAGTATGGGTGGGATGAGCCCTACTTGTGGAAATATGGTGTTGATCAGATTATCCATGAGGTGCGTACCTAACTCGAATTTCAGTAAATTCTATCTTTTTATCATTCTTATGCTTGTGGTGGTCACTTTGGTGCAAAACGTACCGCTCTCAAAGTCCTTGAGAGTGGCTTTTATTGGCCTACCCTATTTGAGGATGCATATGCTTTTGCAAATCTTGTGATAGATGTCAACTAACGGGCAATCTAGGTGCTCGAAATCAAATTCCACTCAATCCTATTCTCACTTTATCGAGATTTTGGATGTGTGGCGCATTGATTTATGGGTCCTTTTGTTAATTCGAATGGAAAATTTTATATACTTCTTGCTGTGGATTATGTTTCTAAATGGGTGGAAGCTAAAGCCACCCCTACTAATGATTCTCAAGTTGTTTGTGAGTTTGTGAAGGAATATATTTTCTCTAGACATGGTACACCAAGAGTGGTTATCAGTGATGGAGGCTCGCACTTCAAGAAATCCTTCCATGCTCTCCTCAAGAAGTATAACATTACACACAAGATTGGTACGCCGTATCACCCACAAACTAGTGGGCAAGCTGAAATTTCAAATCATGAGATTAAATCCATCCTTGAGAAAACCGTTAATGCTACACGGAAGGATTGGAGTTATAGACTCAACGATGCACTTTGGGCGTATAGAACAGCATACAAGACACCGATTGGTATGTCTCCATATCGGTTGGTTTATGGCAAAGCTTGTCATCTCCCAGTTGAACTTGAGCATAAGGCTTTATGGGCGGTAAAGATGTGCAACATGGAGTATGATAAAGCGGGAAAACATAGGCAACTACAAATCAATGAGCTAGAGGAGATACGTAATGATGCTTACGAGTTCTCATATATACAAGGAGAAGACTAAGCTTTTCCATGACAAGATGATTTCTCGGAAGAATTTTGTTGTGGGACGAAAAGTACTTTTATTTCATTCTCGTCTTAAGCTATTTCTGGTAAGCTAAGGTCCAGATGGATTGGACCATATGTTGTTATTAATGTTTATTCTCATGGTGCAGTTGATATCACTAGTCTTAGAGATGGGACTACTTCTAAGGTAAACGGCCATAGATTGAAGCCATACTATGAAAACATCACTTATGTAAATATGGAGATAGATCTTAAAGATTTACTCCCTCTGGAGGAGTAGCATAAGGAGAATGCCAAGTCGGGCTGACGACTTTAAACTAAGCGCTAAATGGGAGGCAACCCATAGGTTTTGTATCTTAAACCCTTATATTTTTGTTTTTTTATTGTTTTCATATCATATTTGCATCCCCATGTTTAATTTCATTGAGTCCGGAATCTATTTTAGAAGAAATTATAGACGAATACCTTTTCGTCGAAAAACTTCAGACTGCGCGTAGTTCAGTCCAGACACCATAACTGTCGAACGTTTATCGAAACACTGTTCCCTTTTAACACGTTGTAGAAAACACGTAGATGAACAACTTTTGTGGAATGGAGTTTTTCCAAATTCCTTACCAATTTGCACAGATTTTGCATTTTATCTGCTGTTACGTCAGAATTCAGAACTTTCGGTTTTACACATTGAGGACAATGTGAAGTTTAAGTGTGGGGGAGTATTTTGCATATAGATTTTTCAATTTCTTTGTTTATATTTGAATAAAACCTCCAACTTGTAGAGATTTTAGAGTCACTAGCATACTTCAAGGTATGTTTACATAGAGATTCATGACCACATAACTGAACTTGGAAGTGTTAGGGAACTACATTCGGATTTCTTACGAATTGGAGTGTTAAATAATGGATTTAATCATGCCGGTGATGCAAATTAGGAGCGAGGAGAAATGCATTATTAGAGTTGCTGATCAATCATTAGTGGAGACTACCCATTTTCATATCAACCAAGGCACCAGATCAAATTTTCTTTGTAGGTGACTAAATAGCTTTCTTTTGAGTGTATGTCACCATACGTTAATTCAGGTAGAATGGTGAGCTAACCAACCTCCCACCAATAGAAGCACTATTTTTGGATCTCTTGAGTGCTAATTTTTTCAATCATAAGGGTGACGTCTATAGACGAAAACCACCTTCTTGTAGTTTGATTTGCAGTTAGCACCATTCTCTCTCCCCGACAACAACATATCCATAGAAACACCGTCATCATCAACAAGTGGAGCGACATCAAAATCTACAAGGAAAGTTGAAAACGTTTGAGGTTTATAAGAAACAATACGAGGAAGAGCGAAATTTCATATTCAAGTAAAGCAACATATACATGAGCAGATTTTTATATACATGTTGAAGACTTACACATAAGGAGCGGAATTCTATATCTAAGTATGAAGACTTATTACAAGAGCGAAGAAAATCAAAAGATGAGAGTTATTGAAGTTTATGACACAAAGGCTTTACAAGTTGTGAAGAACAAAGTGGTAACGTACTTTTTTCATAGCCATGTTAATTTTATTTAATATTTATTGTTTTAGTTGCAATCTATCTTCAAAAAAAAAAAAAAAAAAAAAAAAAACGAAAAAGAAAAAGAAAAAGAAAATATATATATATATATACAAAGAGATTTGCATTTAGGTTGTTATTTGTTCAATAAGGCCACGTGGAAGAAAAATATATAAAGAAGTTTCAAGCAACAAGAAAATTGAGGAAAAGAGTACAAATTGTCGACGTTCTACAAGTTCAAGAGTTTATCATCAACAGTTGAAGACCGAAGACGAAGACCAAAAAGATGAAGAAGACGAGCCGAAGGAAGACGTTTCTATTGGATGCTGTGAGAGTGGTGCTTTCATCATTGCAATCGGATGTGAAGGTGGTAAGTACTCTCATCCTTGCTATAATGGTTGATTTCCTTTCGTAAAGATCATCAGAAAAATATCTTTATTTTCCACGATTTTGTGGAGTCCCCAGAAATACTTCGGAAGGTTTCCTTCCCACCATTCAACGTGTGTAGGATTCTCTCTTCATTCCTACCGCACACATGTGAGACCCATAAAAAAAGACGTCTTATTGAGTGCAATTATCATAAAATCCTTTTTAAGTGAGGCGAAGTCGAGGCGAAATGCTTATTGATCGCTCTCAAACACGAACGCATTCTCTCATTATGGTGTGGTTATTTCTCACTCAAGATTTAAGAATGAATATGTTCTTTGGTATTTCTAACTTCTTATTACTAGCATGCAGAAACTCTATGTCCTCAGCTCTTTGGATGCTTGGGAAGGCCGGAACGCTTTGAAGTTGGAGCTGGTTTTGTGGGTATACCTCTAGTAAGCCCTCACGAGACTATAACGTCTACTAGGGACACCTAGGGGTTTAAAGGCCTGTTATTCATGCTAAGAATAATCGTATCCTCGACGACATGGAGTTGTTGTATTTTAGATAGTTTGCTCGAGGACTAGCAAAAGCCAAGTGTGGGGGAATTTGTTAAGTGCATATTTTGCATATATTTAGTGTCTAATCCATGCTAGTAATTGCTTAGTTTCTTGCAAAAATATTGTATATTACGTTTGTTTTTCTTTATTTGTGTTTTGCTAGGTGAATCATCCAAAAGAAGAGAATTGACACTTAAAAGTGCAATAAAAGAAGTTAGACGAAAGCGGAGAGGAGCCAAAGACCAAGTGTAACTCATTCAAATCAAGGAGTTCTTGATATCATCTCGAAGAGGACAAAAAGACGAAGCCAATGGCGGAAGAATGGATTCGATCCGATGTCGTATGAAGAAGTTACGGGCGATTGAAGCAAAGCAAAGTTGCGAAATTATTTACGCACAAAATTTATAAGGGGCGTCCATTCCGTTAAGGGGTTGCCATTTACAAAGGAGCTGCTAAAGGCAATTAGGCCATTTACTGAGGGGAAGCTAGAAATCAAATAGTTTTGAGAGCACCTGCTGGTTTTACTCAGGACACCATCATCTTCTCCATCGACTTTAACAGAGAAGTGAAGCTCGAGAACATGCGGTTGAATGGTTCTCGGTAATGCGGTGAAGCTCGAGGGTCATGAGGTTGCTGGTTTTACTCAAGACCCTCGTTACATAACTCCACTGAATTAAATCAAGAGCAGAGATTAAAATATGAAATATACACTCGTTAAGGAGTGTGCACGATTCGCACTCCTATTAGAGTCCAAATCTGTTCACACTCCTCTAACGAGTGTATATTTCACATATTCTTCTGATTGGTTGATTATTTAACTGATGGCCCCATTACCCTTCATGTTTAGAATCATGACCCTCGTTACATAACTCCCTAAATTAAATCAAGGGTAGAGATTGAAATGTGAAATATACACTCGTTAATGAGTGTGCACGAATTCGCACTCAATTAGAGTCCAAATCTGTTCACACTCCTCTAACGAGTGTATATTTCATATATTCTTCTCGATTGGTTGATTATTTAACCGATGACCCCATTACCCTTCATGTTTAGAATCATGACCCTCGTTACATAACTCCCTAAATTAAATCAAGGGTAGAGATTGAAATGTGAAATATACACTCGTTAGAGTTGTGTGCACGAATTCGCACTCAATTAGAGTCCAAATGTGTTCTCACTCCTCTAACGAGTGTATATTTCACATATTCTTCGAATGGTTGATTATTTAACTGATGGCCCCATTACCCTTCATGTTTAGAATCATGAACCTCGTTACATAACTCCACGAACTAATTCAAGGTTAGAGATTGAAATGTGAAATATACACTCGTTAATGAGTGTGCACGACTCGCACTCAATTAGAGTCCAAATTTGTTCACACTCCTCTAACGAGTGTATATTTCACATATTCTTCCCGATTGGTTGATTATTTAACCGATGGCCCCATTACCCTTCGTGTTTAGAATCACGACCCTCGTTACATAACTCCCTAAATTAAATCAAGGGTAGAGATTAAAATGTGAAATATACACTCGTTAAGGAGTGTGCACGAATTCGCACTCGGGTTGAGTCCAAATTTGTTCACACTCCTCTAACGAGTGTATATTTCACATATTCTGCTGAATGGTTGATTATTTAACTGATGACCCCATTACCCTTCATGTTTAGAATCATGACCCTCGTTACATAACTCCATGTATTAAATTAAGAGTAGAGATTGAAATGTGAAATATACACTCGTTAATGAGTGTGCACGAATTCGCACTCAATTAGTTAAGACTAAATGTTACACATGTATACGGGTCTTTTTCACTCTCGAGAAAAACGCACTCTTTTCACTTTCCCCAGAATATTCAGACTAACGAATTCACTTGGTACACTACAGACTCATATTCCTGCTCTGTACAGTGTACATACTTGTCAGATAAACATTGAGAATAAAATTAACATAAACATTGACCAAACAAATGACATAGAATAAAATTAGGGTTCACAGATGCAACTCTCTAACTCCGCTGGGACAAACAAAATTTTTGATTTTTTGTTTTTTATTGGACTGAAAAGGGGAAATGTATAAAAAAGGGTTCTAAGTAACTAAAAGGGTGACAAACAACATCAAGTAATCGTGAAAGCCAAAAAGATAAGACTTCATCCGCCAGAATAGATTCTAGAATCTAAATCGACAACGAGTAATCCTAGTTTCCGGGGTTTAACTTCTTCTTCTCCATCATGGGTTAATAATCAAGTAATAACTTAATATCTTACGTTTGAGTTTTGTTGTCCATCAATCCGGATATCATGTCTACAAACATAACAATTAGGATTTTGCTTAGCCCACTTTAATATGCAATTCTCATGGAAAATATGCAAACACTTTAAACCTACTGCATCATCATCACCATCACCAATATTCATAACTTGAAGACAAACTGTACAAATTTGTGCATCAGCTAAAACAATTATCTTTACCATATGAATTCTAATGTCTTCTCCTTCTGATAACTCTCCGTTACTGCAAAAGATAGAATCTGATTCCATCGAATCTCGATTATTGAACGATGAGACCCTCTAAATTCTTGCCTTCGTCTTCTAACTTCTAACCTACTTCTCCTACTTTTTCCGTTCTTCTCCTAGTTTCTATCATTCTTCTTCTTCTTATTCTAAGTTCTTCGTTACTTCTCCTTGTTCCTTCCCTTCTTCTCCTACTTGCTTCCATGCGTCTAAGGAATGCCCTTGTTTCCTCTCTTCTCCTATTTGCTTCCATGCCTCGGAGAGCATGGATACTTTTGTGTTTAAAAATGTTCCACAAATGGCTATTCATCGCGGCGATTACAATCTCCCCCTTATCGATATTCGGTCCAAGTCGAAAACTCATCTGGTGTGGCCATATTGGGCAGCTCGAATACGCTCCAATCCCGACCATGTTGCTGCACTCCAAAATGTGGCCAACATCGAGGAAGCTATACTTTCATCTCTTAAGCGGAAGTGAACAGGTGCATCCGTGATATACCGCGGCTCTTCTCGTCGTTGGACTCCTCCGGTTCATACCCTTCTCACAGCATGGGAGAAGCGACCATCGCTTTAGAGGATGTAGTCGCCCTTACAGTGTTTTCGATCCATGGTAGTCATTCATATGAGGAGGCGGCTGTTTCGGAGCGTTAAATGATGAGGACAAGGAATTGTGTACTTATCTGGCTGAAGTGCAAGGACGACTCTCGTCAGAATCTGGTTCGAAGACCCAAGCGCCTCGGAGCGGGCCAAAGGTGAAGAGGCTGCGCCGAAAAGGAGACCCCCTCGTCGCCCAAGTGGGTAGAGGAGAAGAAAGCGCCTCTTAAACGCTCGTCCTGCGATCGACTGATGTCCAGCTCTTTTCGCGCTCATGAGGCAATCCTTGGTCCATCGATCCACTGGAAACTGATCCCGAGTGGGTTGTCAAGGTCAACCGTCGTGCCTCTTTCCCTCCATGGTTGAAGTATAGGGCTCCTCGGATAGTTGATAAAAAGCGTCCCTCGCAAGCGTAAGGAAGAGAACCCGCGCGGGTTTGCCACTTTTATCCTGACTCGGCTTTGTCATGATCTATTTGAGTACAGTCCCAAGATACCATTAAAGGTGAGCTCGTGCCGATGGCGGTGTTGTTATCCCGCAGTGTTTCTTTCCACTCGCACCGATATTTTTAGGCGGCTTGTATCGTCATCTTGACTTGTTCTGCCGGGATCTCTAGATGGTGGGCTCATCCCACAAGATCGAGACCTACATCCATGCTTTCTTCATGCACGCTTGGTACTAGGAACACGTCCCCCATGCGCGTCGAACCAAATGACCTCGCCATCCATCGTGAAGAAGATGTTAAACAGATGATAGTTCATTGAAGAAGCTTCATGTTGTCTATAGCTACCCCGCGGATGGCTTTGTGGAACATGAAGGGGAAGATACCGAAGGGTGATTTAGGCAAGCATTTGGATATAGCCAAGGATTTCGAACCATTTCCTTACCAAGATGGTCGTTCAGGTCCGGCATATTATGACTTTCTTGCTCATTTTGATGTTGAGTTGGATTCCTCAAAGCCTTTATCGGCAGCGAAACTTTGATTCGGTGATGGTCATGTGTTACCTAGTTTTCTTCCTGGTTTTTATGCCGGTAAATTCATCGCTATGTCGTATAATCCTGATCGCGCGGCTCGACAAGTTGGGTTTGATTAGGGGGTTCCTCATAGGTTTCCTCCTCCAAATAGTTCTAACGTTGAAGACATCGGCACCGGCTTCAACCGCTATGGCTTCAAAGGGGAGACATTTTTGTCTCGATTGTGGGATCGTTTTTCGTTCAAGCAACCCATCTCCACGCGGCCTCTGGCGTTTACTGAGAGAGCCCACAAGTTTCATGATTTTGTAAGGCGTCGAGCTTTGAACTTTCTTTTGCGCGAGTCTTCTCCCCCTCGTGCTCTGACTGTCCAACATCTTCGATAACTTCATGCGTCTGGTCGGGTCAAGCTTGATGATGCCGTGGCTGCTGAGCATCGTCTTGTGCCCGCCAAAAAAGGTTGCTCGGATCATGTGGTGACCTCTTGGGCCCCACCCGATGGTCATGAACCTGCGAAGCCAAAGAAAGGGGCGTTTTCTGACCGAAAGCCTCCACGATTAAACGTGAAGACGTCCACTAGTCCTTCGGCACCCCAGGTACTTGCTATATATATATATTTTTGCGCCTTTTTCTGTTTTGTCATTATGTTTCCACGCTTTATTTTGATTGAGATGGATGGAGGAAATTATTTCCCCAGGGAGCTCCTCCTTCCAATCGCTTGGGGTGGAAAGCTCCTTCTTACGTGATGGAGGAATACTTAAACATGCCCGAATGTGATTGGACTGAGAGTAGTTTAAAGAAGAAAGCCAGGCGGGAGGCGAATCAGTCTTCTGCTCCGCGCCCTTGTTCCTCTGCTAATACTGCGCCTTTTCAGTCACGTCAAAGTCATAGGAGGAGCGCATCGCAACCCCCGAGGGACGTGAGCGGCAGCCCAACTTTCTTGTGTGTGGACCAGTTGAGAGATTTGGGGTTACCCTCCCTACAGGGGCTGGCTGGGTATCACCGCGCCTTCACGTATCGTCAATTCACCCTCTTAGGGATGAAACTGCTCGTGGCGGGGGTGAACTTCGGTGTCTCCTGAAGCCGTTTTGCAATCGATGAGCCCTTCTTGGACTAGCCGTCGCTTTTTGGTGGGGTCCTCATCCCATGTGGCATTAGACGTTAATGCTCCTGCAGGTAGCTTCCTATTTAATACGTGTATTTGTTTTTGTAATTCCTCTCTCTTTACCTTCCTCTTCTCACTTCTCTTTTTTCTCTTTTTTTTCTTATAAATCAAAGTCGGCTTTGCAATGATGCTCATTTCTCGTTTGTCGGGTGATGTGATTTTGAAGTTGTTTGTAAAGTGGTAGTAAAAGTTCGTTCAACTCGGACTTGTAAAGATTAGATTTCAGACTTAAAAATATATAAAAAAGATGTCACAATATCGAGAGATACTAGGACTTCGGATTCCACCATTAATCACATTCAATTGGTTCATATAATGACTCATAACAATTCTAGCTCTTTTGTTGACTCTTTTCTTTGCCAAAAGTATATTTCTAAAAAGATTAGATGTAAATCACAAGCATGATATATCAAAAGCTCTTACATCTAAGCATACACCATCAAATGAAATCACAACTAATTAGTGAAAATCATAAATCAATTAAAATAAGTGCAAAAAGTCATAAAGAATCAATTATAGTTACCAAACAATTGTGATAAGGCTTCCTCTGTCATACCAGTGATGGGGTTTAGCTCCTCATATCAAAAACAGCTCAAAATAATAACGCATGGCTGAATAGGTGTTTTATTGAAGAAAAATTGAGTTTGTAACAGATATAATTGTTACTGAGAACTCATCATTTATTCTGAGAGAAACCCTAACAGAAAATGTTGCAAACTCAAAATAATTGTTGGAAAATTGTTGGAAAAATGTTACAAAGCTTTGGAGTTTGAAACTATAGGTCAAGGTTTCTCAAGATTGTCCAACCGGGTCTATTGTTCTTCACCTACGCCTTCTTCCCTGAAAGTGCAGAACTTGTCTGCAACTTTTTTTCTTCAAACCAGAGACGTTCTGTATTTACCCCAAACTCCCGACTCCGCTAGTGACTCCTTATCAACCTATATATAGGCAAAAGAATCAAAAATACTCAAAAAAATTATTTCTTCTCTAGCCACAAAAGTCACGGGGATTTCTCCCTTTCCTTAATTCAAACGCCCACTATTGATAGAAACAAATCTTGGGTAATCAAGGAAGTAATATCCCGTATATAACAAGCATATCGTACGCTGTATCTTCTTTCCAAAAACAATCCAAACCATTCCCGTATATATTTTCTCTCTGTTTTGTCGGAACAAATTGAGAACTTCTTTTTCTTCGATTGCAAGTCAACTATCCAGCCTGTTTTATCGTCACACGCCTATACCAATTCAAACTGTACCAAATCTCCACGAAAATCACGACCAAAATCCGTTCTCAAAATTCCGCAGATGAAACTAACTTTTCCCGCCAAATTCGGAAATTCAAAATGAAGGGGATGACCTCCCCTTATCCATACCTTGGGGTGCCTATAGCCGTGGGGTGGAAACAATAGCTCTGGGGTGCAAATAACGGTGGATGCCCCTTATCCAAAGTGAAAGGTCCGAATAGCAAGTGTCCTCCGGAGGTCCCTTTAGCAACTTTTCGAGCCGATTTCTCCAAAAACGTTTAGTGCCCAAAAATGCCTACAAACACATAAAATACGATAATAAGTACAAAAATGAGCACTATCAATATATAGAAGAAGGATACAAATTAGACACAAAAATGTGTCTATCAAATACCCCCCAACTTATTATTTTCTAGTCCTCGAGCAAATAAAATATAGAAAATAAAATCCTAACTCACTGTCGCAGGCATCATCGATTGCATTTAGCGTATGCAATAAGCCTTTAAACCCCTAGGTGGCCCTAGGGGAGAGTTATAGTCTCGGGAGGGCTTACAAGAGATATACCCACAAAACCTTTACACTCCAGGACCCTAACTATCTACGCAGAACCTTGGAAGGCACTAGAGAACCTCCTTGGGTGGCATACTTATTGATTACAGGAGGAAGTACCCTGATGTGAAATTCCAATTGATGTACACGAGTTTGCACTCAAGCATACTAAAATTCATATATAATTCACAGAGCTCTACTCAGATAGTCGCACTATGGACATCAATATTGAGTCAAAACTAATCACATGGAGAGATCAAGAAGATGGATATAGAGGAAAAACATAGATGGTTTTGATGTTTAATGAGTGAATGGTGTTTCCCATATCTGTCTGAAGGCCTCCGCCAAAATGAACCTATCCTAATGGACTGAGATACTGGTCTGACTAATATCAACACGACTGTCATATACAAGGGAACCAGTGGTCGATAATCCTAACTCTAGGTCAACTCAACTGGCATATACAAGGGTTCCAGTGGTCGACTTTATTGAATTTATTCCGGTTGGTCTGATGGTCTGGTCTTAATTTCTTTATTTATTTTTTATTTTTTTTATTTTTTTTTATTTTTTTTTGTATCTCAATCACTCTAATTCACCCTAGCATTGGTAACAACTTGATTCGTGAGCCCCGCCTAATCACTTAGAGAAACATAGGTTAAAAACAAAACAAAATAAAAACAAGTGAAAAGGACTCAACGAGATATGGTGAAACTATCATGTTATTTCTAACACCGAGCTCTGTGCTTTTATGAATAGACTCTTTAGATGTTTCCATCTAATCGATTGGTTCCTCAACTCCTAAAACCAAAATGCTTCCATCCACTTAGATTCGTTAGTGCCATCCTTAATAAGCATAAATTTCTAAGCTCTGGAGTTTAATAATGCAACTAAATCTTTCTCCCATACCCCCAAACTTAAATCTAACATTGTCCTCAATGTTCTAAAGATAAAATTAAAAGCATGAACAAGGAGAAACCATTTACCATTTGAAGCAAAAGAGTTAAGGAAAGATATTACCTTGTCGCATGAATATTGTGTTACCTCCCAAGAAGTGCTAAGTTTAAGTCTTCACCAGGACTAAGAAAGGATTAGTCACCTTACAAAATCATAAAGTAATAGCCGAAATATCTGTGGGTCATCAAAACCAAATAGAGCTATCACAAGTAAAAGGAATCTGCAACATGCCAAGAAAATTAACAAATAAAGCACACCCTTGTCTAGTTTCCTGTTTAAGACAACTACATCTAGTTGTGGTTCAGGTTCAGGTTCTATAACTGGGTCAAAATAAAATATTTTCATGTGCTGGAATTCCTCAAAGCTAACATCCGGTTCAGGTTGTAAAGTCTGGAAAAACTCAAATAAGAACTTAGAAGCACATAATAATAACCTGAATAATTGCGGATCCTTAAAGTCAATCAGTTTTGATTCACACAATTGACCACGATAAAACTGGCGGTCAATCATAATAAAATGTGTCGATACTAATTTCCTAAAGTACTTAGGTTTAGTCTCAAAACTAAATAATTGACACATCTGAAACTTATACGTTCCCACAATTGGTTGAAAAATATTTGGTGGGAAAACAAAGTCAATCTGTGTATCATAGCCTGGGCTAACCTGTAGCGCCCCCTAAGCTAGCAGCTGACTAATCCAAGAGATTAACTAAATAAAGAGGCACTAAGAATCTAAATCATTTACTTAAACATTCAACAAAGAAATGTGTTACAAAACTTAACCCAAAACTAGCCCCTCTCTGAAATATATATACAAAAACTCCTCTCAAATGATGCACATTCAATAGTGAATAGATTTATAAATAGAATTGTAGGACCAGAATATCGCAACAAAGAATACTTCGCGAGATTAATAAACAATCAAGTCGCGAAGGAGTCGCATGGAGGTAAATAAATGACGTAATAAATGACGACAGTCAGAACATGGGAAAAGTGTGACGACTTGGCGAGGTTTAGGAGTGTCGCGAGGACAAGCAGTTACACATTCGCGAAGATTCGCGAGTCGTTTCCGAAAATAAAGGAAAGCTTAGCTGTCATCCACTATGTAATACCCTATATAAAGGGTTGAGTAAGTCCGTTGCAGAGAGATCTTTTTCGAATTGTTAAGCAAGTCATTAAGAGAGAGAAAACACAGAGTAATTGTAATTGCTTTGGTTTTATTCTAATTGTATTTGTAAACATTTCAAGAAGATAATCAATCAAGTTCAAAATTAAACATCTTTCAAAGAGTTAATCACATTGAATCTAGTGAGGGGTGTAGTGTGGGATTTCCTGCAACTACATATGCGCTAGAAACAGGGAAATCACGAGTTATGTTCTTACCACCGCTTTCATGGGCACCTAACAAATGACTGCAGAAACATCAAGAGAATTATCCTAAGAATGATTGATCAAGGAAAGCTGAATCACTTTTTAAAAGAAGAAGCGAAAGTTCAACATTTACCACCACCACCAGCAAAAGGAAAAGAAACATTTGTTATAGAAGTTGGGACAAAGGCTAAAAATTTGTTTTGCAATTCCATTGTACACTCATACCGCACTATTGAAGATTTTCATGACAGTGTACTTAGTAGAGTTTTTAAGAGGATGCTTGATGATAAAGAAGTGATGAATGTTGCGAAGACATCGCAGTTAAAAGAGTGGCAACTGCAGATTATTTCTTTCTCGGCTGAAGAAATACCCAAAGGAAGAGAAACACATGATAACCCATTGGTTGTAAAGCTGGAAATTAATCCAAAACCTATTGATGGCGAAGATGATGAAGCGGAAAATTGTTGGGCAATCAATAGAATATTGATTGATACTGGCAGTTCAGTCAACATTCTTTTCTACCATACTTACAAAACTATGGGAGGAAAAGATGAAGATTTGATCCCTTCAACATACAAAATATATGGTTTCAATGGTACCGCGAACAAGCCCAAAGGAGAAGTACACATGAGGATACCCTTGCAGGGATTATCAACTGATATTTTGTTCTGTGTAGTTGATGTGGAATCTCCTTACAATGCATTGATTGGAAGACCATGGCTGCATGAAATTCTAGGTGTAGCATCGACATACCATCAATGCATAAAGTTTCCACATCCTAGCGGTGTCGGAATTATAAAAGGAGACTGGATGGAGGGGAAAAAATGTTATGAGGTCGATGTAGAGAGCTGCGAAGAGAGAACGGCAAAAAAGAAAGGTTGGAAGAAGAATGCAAAGGATGAGCAAAGAAAAGAAAGGCTAATGGTGGATACCATAGAAACAAAGGAAGAAGAGATGTTGCGAAGTGAATGCACAAAAACAATTGAATATCATAATGAAAAGGAGACATTGAAAAGTTTGACTGACGCGGAGGCAGAAGGAAGTAGGAATAAAAGGTGTAAAAAATGAATAATTGCGAGAAAAGATAACAATTTAGTGGTGAAAGCATGATAAGGATAAGAAGCAGAGATGATGGTTGCAGAAAAGTTGTGCGAGAATCTCGCCATGAAGAATGTATACAAATCTATTGAATAATTGAAATGAGATTGTGCGATAGCTTCGCAGACAAATATAAAAAAAAAATCAAAAATGAATGATTGAATAAATTGATAAAATGAATGAGTGAGTGAATGGGACGAACCTTTATGGCGTACACCCTAGTTCGCGAATGATATTTCGTAAGAGGCAAATGTAAGACCTAAAGTACGTCATATAAGGGGTATCTCTTGACATGGCTCAGGGAAAAGGTTACACCGCTCCCGGAACTCTGAGTCATGGAGATTTGAGGCCCATGAAAGCCTATCCTAAGAGGTACCTTGGATTCCCAACTATATATATATAAGGTTATACCCCGGTTGGGCGACCGAGGGTCTCTTCCAAGGAGTCGGCGATGACCAAGGCGCCGAGGTACACGGTTGAGTCAAGAGTGCGGGGAGCATGGAACTTCCTTACCACTCTTGAAAAGTCTTGGCACATGCTGCACTCGGCCCGAAGAAAACTCCACTTAGGGTGCAGTCTCGTAACCATAAACCCTATAGGTATAAGGGATAAGAGGCTGCGAAACAACCGCTTGCTGTTAAGACCGGATGGGAGGAGCTAGTCTTGTATGGCCGATGTACGCCTCCTTGAAGGGGCAACCAGGGAGAAAATAAGGGCGGCACCCTCCATTAGGGAGCTGATAAGTGTCAAAAGACGCAAATGTCATGAGGCTTTATTTTTGCAAGAAAATTTAGGATTGTCATATTTGTGCAATGATCCTGCAGAGGCAATAATACTAACGCGAGGGTAAGACGATATCAATGGGTTTTTACATGAAAGTGTAAGAACGTCCTGCGATTTCGTCGCAAAGACGACAATGTCACGGGATTTTATGGTCGCAAGAACATTTAAACCTGTCATATTGTCGCAAATATAATGTCCTGCAGAGGCAAAAATACTTAAGAAATGATAAGACAAGGTCAATGGGTCATTACATGAAAATGTAAAGACGTCCTGCGATCTTGTCGCCATGAGGGGTGGCAAAATAAGACCTTTACTTAGGAAGGCAAAATAAGACCACACAAATAATGATAAGGCAAGATCAATAGATTTCTTAATCCATGAAGATATCTTCCGATCTTGTCGCAATGATAAAGTTCAAAGTTAATCAAAAAAAATAAATAAATATATATATATATATATATCTCGCAAGAGTGATTAACTCGCAAAGAGTGATTAACTCATGGACAGAGGCAAGTGTGAAGTTATAATTACAAGGAAGGGTTGTTTGATTGATATATTTGAACAAAGGAAGCAAAAGTTGAATTCATATTCAATAATCAAAGAAATTTATAATAAGGAGTTACAGAAATGGAAGATTAACAAAGATATATATATGCAGATACTACAAGAAATGAAAGAAGAAAAAAGAAATTATTTCTTTGTTGATTCTTCTTCTTCATCTGATTCTTTGGTTCCATCACTCTCGTCGCCAGATTCTTCTTCTTCATTAGCTTCACTATCAGAAACATTTGAGACAGGCAAGTTTTCGGGAACTTCTTCAGTAAGAAAAGGATATGAATGAAGAGGGATGTTGTGATCATTACAAAGTATTTCCATAGCTTGATTGCGAAAACGAACAACATCATTATTAAAATTCGCCACTGTAGTTTGGAATTGCTGCTTCAATTTAGAATATATGTTTTCGCGAAGAGAGAGATCCTTTGCGAGTCGTTCTTTTTCGGTTTCAAGCTCTCCAATCCTTGTCTGAAATCTCTTTTCAGATTCTGAAAACATGAGAAAATGAGTTAATGATAATAGTATAAAAAGAAAAAGAACATAAAAGTAAAAAAGTATAATAAACAACCTTCTCTTTCAAAGATCATATCCTTGATCAAGGTAGTTTGCTCGGCGCGAAGAGTAACATCGACACCTAGGTTATTTCTAGCATTATCTAGAATCTTAGCAGCCCAGGCAAACTCATCATCATTATTTATGACAAAAAGTGAACGAATTTGATCTTCTCGCTCGCTAAGTATGGTATTCGACGAAGGAGTTCATCTCGCTCAACTTGCACATCAAGGAGAGATTTTTGAAATTTTGCTAATGCCTGTGCACCTCTCTGTTAGTAATGCGATCTTTTTCATCTATGAGATCACTAATTTTCTTCCTTAAGGTTTTGGTTTTCTTCTTGGAATCAAGGTACATTCGCTTAAATTGATTGGCTAAATTCAAACTGGATTTATGTTCAATCTCTAAGAGGCGATGTTTGGTTTGAAGTTCATTTAATGGAAGGGAATCGATTTTATTTGATGAACTACTTAAGGATTCGTTGATATGAGTAAGAAGAATATCATTATCCATAGGCTCGGGAAACGAATGAAAAGAATGGCTTCTTCGAGAGATTATATATGTCTCAGAGAATAATAAATCGAGAGTAGAAAAAACAAATGGAAAAATGAAAATGATTAGAAGAGTAAGAATTCTATACCATATAGTTGTTGATTTGCGCTTTGAAGAGTAGATACTTTAGTCTTTTGAGAAGAAAGCTCGGTTTCCAATTTTTGAATTCTCTCATCTTTATCGCGAGAAGACGCAACTTCAATTTCTAATTCTCGAACTTTCTTGTTAAGTTGAAGGTTCTTCTTTTCGAGGTTATTGCGCCTCTTCTCAAGGTCTGAGGCAACAACAAAAGAAGCTCTCCCTGACTATAAAAGAAAATAAAAAAATAATTCAAACAAGACTCAAAAGTGAAATCACAAAGAAACAAAGGAATATGAACATACCAAAGCATTGAGAGCATTTAAAAGGCTAGGAGTCATTGTTCGGGAAATTCCGCGAAAAGACTCAGTGTCCCCCAATAGTGGGGCGTCGCAGATTTTGGCGAGAGCTTCGCAAGTAGCGGATAAATTATCATCTCCCGCCCCTTGCATAGAATCGGAAAAATACCGGATAATAGCGACATAGCGATATCCAATGAGTCCCCTTAGTAGAATAAATACCAATCTCATTTTCATTTTCCTCGAGTTCTCATTGGATTGAGAATTAGAATGGGAAGGAGATTGAACTTTTCGTCTTTTAGAAGATGGACCAGAAGATTTGTCCTTGCGAGAAATGGCCTTACTCTTGCCTTTAATTTTCGCAGCATTAGCTTCTTCATCATCAATCTTTGCAGTTTCAACTTCTTCAACACCAACCTTCACACACGAATAAAGATAAGAAACAGAGGCAACAATATTGTTTAAAATAACAAAAGAAAATGTTTCTTACTTCATCCGTGAGCGATCGAAGTATCGCCAGGATACTCGGCTTTGGGTTTTCTTTATATTTCCTCCTCATTCTGGCGATCTAAAATTTTTGAAAGTTAATAGATAAAAGAGGAAGAAGATGTCGCAAAGCAAAATTGAAAAAAAGGAAATATACCTCATTTGACTCCTCAGGCCACTTAAACTCCCAAGGATGATAGTTCGCGAGGTGTGCAGGGAGAATATATGAACCTGCGATGTAAGGTCCACTCAAAAGTAAAGGAATAACCCACCATTTCTCATCTTTGGAATGACGAGGAGTACTATTGTTGCCCGAATGCCAATCAATATCTTGCATAAGCAATTTATCAGCATCAACGTTATCATTCTTTTTCAAAGAGCACCCCAACGAGACTTATCATTTCTCATATTTATAACGTAGTAATTCGCAAAGAAATTGTCCACGGTATACTTCTCGGTATCTATTTGTAAATCTACAAACCTAGGATCCCTAACATTATTAGGATATAAAGATCCTTTACCAAAGGCCACGATGGGCAAATTCAAGCATTAAACGGATGCGATCGCCACTCAACCGATAGACAGCTCACATGAGAATTTCTCATGAGCAAGAATTTCATAGAATAATGGCAACTCGGGATTGTACAAAGGAATGGGGAGTCCTGCGAGGAGTTGACCCAGTGAGATTATGATTTTATGATCATCACATTGATGATCAGAAAACAATTTTGCAGAAAGAATAGATGAAGATCCTTGATCGGGAATAGTTGATAAGGTGAAACCCTTTTCCCGTAATTTCTTTTGAACATCAATAAAAGAAGGAGTGTATGTACGACCTAGTGAAGCCATTATCAGAATATGAGAATGAAGGGAGAAACTTAAAATTGAAGAGGAAAGATTTACGGTAAACGGGAGCATAAGTTACGGAGAAGGAAGTTGAAGGAAAATTGCAGAGAGAAATAAAAAAGAAGAAGGGAAAGATGAGAAAACTATATATAGAGAGAGATTTTTGGGAAAGTAAGTACATTTAATGCGAGATGGGACGTGAATGGTCGAAATAAGCGGTTGGATGAAACGTGTCAAGAAAGGAATAGAAGAAAAGACATCTGTAATAAATTAATGTAAAAATTACGGAGTTAAAACAGATAAAGATGAAATATTGCGGCATTTCAAGATATCGATTCTCATGATACTCTCTTCTTCGCAGAGAATACATGAGAAGAGGCAAGATGTAGGACCATAATATCGCAACAGCAATACTTCGCGAGATTAATAAACAACTGCGTCGCGAAGGAGTCGTATGGAGGTAAATAAATGACGTAATAAATGACGACAGTCAGAACATGGGAAAAGTGTGACGACTTGGCGAGGTTTAGGAGTGTCGCGAGGACAAGCGATTACACATTCGCGAAGATTCATGAGTCGTTTCCGAAAATAAAGGAAAGCTTAGCTGTCATCCACTATGTAATACCCTATATAAAGGGTTGAGTAAGTCCGTTGCAGGAGAGATCTTTTCGAATTGTTAAGCAAGTCATTAAGAGAGAGAAAACACAGAGTAATTGTAATTGCTTTGGTTTTATTCTAATTGTATTTGTAAACATTTCAAGAAGATAATCAATCAAGTTCAAAATTAAACATCTTTCAAAGAGTTAATCACATTGAATCTAGTGAGGGGTGTAGTGTGGGATTTCCTGCAACTACAAGAATACAAACACAGAATAAATAATGCGAAGGCTAACTAACTAACGTAAATAATTCTTCGAAGCTTTCATCGTCACATGCACATCTTGATCTGTCTCTGAAACTGAAAGTGGGAAAGGGTGAGCACATCATCCCTAAAAGGGGTGCCCCGTAGGAATAACAACTAGCTTTCAAGTAAACATTAATATGATTCGAAGACAATGCAGGTTTTGTCGACACTCGTTAATACACGGAAAGACAGTAAAACACAAAGTAGAAACTTCTTCAAAGACATCCATAAATAACAGTAAACATCCATGTATGAGATGTGTGTTGCCGCACATAAGGGAAGAGTAATATTGATGCCAATTCCACACCGAATAGGTAATACCGCGGTGTATCGCCCTAGCCATAGAATACTGATATATATATAAAGGAAGAATAATATTGCGGTGTATCTCCCTAGCCGTGTAATATTGCGGTGTATCGCCCTAGCCATAGAATACTGATATTGTGTCGGCACACATCTCATACCACACAGAGCACACAAAGATATGCATGAATTTCACAACACCAAGATTGATTTGTAAAACAATAATGAATACAAGAGAGTTCGTTATCGATTCCCACCTCTTTTGATGACAAGCCTCACCTACCTCGAGATCCACGATCCACTGGTTCATCCTTTGAATCGATCGTTGTTAATAACTAACTGTTAATCACACGAGAACTCTAAGATTCTAGCCAAAATGACCCACACAAGAATTATACAAATCTAACTAATAGTCCTAAGACCATTAACTAAGTCGTATGAATATCTACAACTTTGTAGAAGAAACCAAAAGCTAATTCAGACCATAAGGGTCCAAACAATTAAAAATAGGAAAACTAATTCTAAGCCCAAGTTCACTAAACTCAGCCCAATAACACAAGGCCCGACCCAACCGGGTCAATCTAACGGTCATCACAGGTCAAAAGGGTTTAACTAACAGTCCACGTCCGGTCAAGGTCAACTCCGTGGTAATCAAGTCGGTCAAGGTCCACCGAGTCAACTCGGGTAACAAATCGGGATCACTGAGTCAACACAGGATTAACTCGGTCGGCTAGAACAAAATCGGTCGGATAATCTGACTAGGCCGAATGGCACAAGGCCAAAACGCACAACGGGCCGAGCCATTGCTCAGAACCAAGGAACACTAAAGCACAAACATTGTGCAACACAACTCTAAACTATAATTCAATTACATTCTAATTAAACAACATTCTATAAATCAATACAATTCTCAACTTGAAACTTCATAATCAAAATAAAAATACATCTAAAGTCTACCCGCAACTCAAATAGCCTCCCACTTCATCCCTTTGTTAAACACCAACATGTACAATTTTCAACAAAATCTGCATCTTCAACTAAACTCCATTTCAGTTCTCATATCAATTACAACAGCGGTTTCAGTTTCAGTTCCATTTCATTAAGCAGAACCATCCCTTGTATCTCCATCTCCTCTTTCTTGTACAACTCAACTGCGAGTCATCCAATCTCTTCTCTGCAAGTTCTGCCATTTCACTTTCCTCACCACCTACATCTCTAATAGCCTCAGCTCAACACAACATTCACTGCCAGTTCAAACTAAACAACAACATTTCCAACTCGTTACATATACACCAATTCTATTACTTGCAACTCAACACACTCCAAGATATAAACTTCCACTTCATTACATATCCTTCAACCTCTTCCCTGCAACTTAGCAATCATTCGACTAACTCAACATAAGACAATACTCTGTAATTCAAAACACATTCAAACTCCATTCCATCTCCCTTTTATTTCACTTACTAAAACCAACCTGCTACTCAATTCAACCATGTATGTCTCATAACTCAACCTCTACAACTCATCCAATTCACAACTCAGATAATGCCTGATCACCAAATTCATTACAACTCCTTATAGATCAGAACAAACTTCATCTATAGTTCTTATTTCAGTCCACTATTGACTTAACTTCAACACACAACCAACAACACAATTTCTCAGAATTATAACTTGAAGAACACCACAAACCCTAATTTAATTTCCAATTCAACTCAACCTCAATTAATTCAGCTTCCATTTAACAAACCCACAAAGTACTTTACCAATTCGAACTCAAAAACTTAATCAAAAGAATATAAATTTAAGAACTCTAATTTACCTCTTTATCCAACTTTTTGAACTGATCCAACTCCGGAATCAACACCAACACTAACACCATCATCTGCTCTTGATTCTAATCCTCTTAATCATCCAAACCCTTTTCTTAATTCAACTACCAATCTCATGCAAGCCTAAAATCGAACCCAAAACCCTAACTAAACTCCCTAATTTTCCTTTCTCTAATTCAAACTCAGAGCATCAATCACAATCTCCAAATCTAACAAACCCATCCGTTAATTCTTCTTAATCATTACTCAAATCAAACTCCAATTCAGTTCTCTGAGAAACCCTAACTTTCTCGATCTTCACTGAAAAAACTTCATAGCTTCAATTAACCACAACCCGTCTCTAATCTTCTCCTTAATTACTCTATTCCACCATCTACATACTCATAGAACTCATTGAGAAAACCTAATTCTTAATTCACTCCCTCCTTCAAGTCTGAATCAGTAACAGACACCATCACCATCACAATCAACTATTGCATAATCTTCTACATCTCTTATCGATCACAAAACTTCCATTTAATCTCTCGAATTCGACAGAGAAGGAATAACAGGAGAAGAAAAGAAAAGAAAAGAGAAAGAGAAGAAGAAGAAATCAATTCTTCTCGAGCGGTGCTGGGATAAGGTCGACCAGATTTGTTGAGACACCCACTTGCTCGACACGTGCAGCCACAAGAATAATATCCAAAATTACTATCTTACCCTCTGGAAACAACCTGATAAATTATCTTCATCCGGTATCCGAACGACACGTACGAGTAGCCTATTCCGCGTAACTTTTCGAGACCTATTCGATGATACTAGTTTCGTATCTAGATCGTTGTTAGATTAATTATTATACTAATTAACGTTCGTCTCTAATTAATCGAGTCATTCACGGTTAATTGTCTCTTGACTGGTCTAATAGCGTTGACGAGCTTGAGGCTCGTTACATTCTCCCCACCTTATAACATTTTCGTCCTCGAAAATCAAACCATTCTTCTGGTCTTCAAAAACTCCCCACCTTATAGAATAATTTTAACTCGTGCCTAAGCGCAAACAACATAAAACAAAGCACAAACCTAAATGGCTTCCTTCAACTAAAATTTGTGGCTCTAGGTTCAAAAGATTATTTTCTATTTCAATAAAATAATGGTTCTAATTAAGAGAGAAAATAATCTATAGTAAGGTTTCTAAGAAAAATTTGGGATCTATCAGTTCACTAATAGAAGCAAGTTTCCCTTCTATGCCTAGTGATACAAGAATGCAGCTTGCCTTGTCTAGGTTCATGACGCCTGACAGTGCCTACAACGTAACAAGTATCACCTGAACACACAAGAGTTACCAACCTCACTATTCCTCGGTGCTAGATTAACTAAATATTAATTTATTAAGATTAATTAGTCTTTAACTTCTATCTTAACTGGTGTAAGTCGATAAATTTACTTAAGTAAAATATATAAATAGTTCAGAGCATTTTAAACAATTTAATCATCAAAATTTATTAAATTTTAATTTTATTTATTATTTTATTTTATTTACCATTATAAGTAAACTAATTTTTTTGATTTCACGTCAATTTAGAACATCTGACATTTTAAGCTTAGTGTAATACCATATATAAATTTTCCAAATATTATATACCATTGATTGGCTATTAGCTTTCTTACAATAATATTATTATTAACTGTTTTATTATTCTCATTATTCTTAAGTTAATAGTTCAATGGGTACACTAAACCTTAATCTTGTAATATAATTCCACTTTTATGTATAGATTGATATAACAGATTTTATTTATTCTCGATTAAATCCGATTACTATATCTTATTAAATATTGACGTTGGTAACTTAATACGATTTAAATTTTGAATCTCGCATAAAATTTTAATATGTCTTAATAGTCTTTATATTTTGCTATTAATACGAAGTATATTATTAATATACGAATCTATTTTCTTTCAAGACTAATGTTGTTCTAAGCATTCAAATACTATTATTTCCGCTTCATGTGTATTTGTTTCATTTTGGAGATTTATTGGATCATTTGTTAGATTAAAATAATTTGGTACAAGATTACTAACAAGTTAATTCTTTTTATTTTATATATTATATCATATCTTTCTTAAGCCTAACACCTAATAAGTATTATATTGATTATCTAGTTTAATTGCAAAACATATATTTATAATTTGTCATTAATTTAATTTATAAATTTAACCGTAGACAAGTGTTATTAATTTTCCATAACTATTTAATCGTAATATCATTACTTTTTGTCGTTATATATCTTTATTGAAATTTTAGTTAAGTTAAAGTTCAATATTTTACTAATTGATAAATGCTAACATTACTTTATCAAAATTATTACTTTTATTATGCTTTATGATTACTATTATAATATTTTTATTATTAACATTGATGGTTGAACTATTATTCACTACTCTTTCAATTATTATTAAGTTCCAAGAATGTTATTAACATTTATGTGATTATAAATTGTTGATTTCTATGTGTATTTTTCAAGATTTATCAATTGTGTTAATCTCACTATTTTTCTATTGGATTATGAACGTGTTCATACTTTTTAGATTAATTATTATCAAATCCTAAAGTATAGGTGTACCCTACAATTTTTACTTCATTACAATTACAAACAATCAACAAACAAATCAAATAATTCTTTTAATTATTGATAGCTTTTAGTGATTAAGATTTATCTCACAAACCCAACCCAGTTCTAAGCTAATCTACTTCACTAACTGGCACTGGATATTCCTATCTTTTCCCATATAAGATCTAATAGTGAGCTCTGATACCAACTTTGTAGCGCCCCCTAAGCTAGCAAAATAAATTGACAGAGGCACTAAGAATCTAAATCATTTACTTAAACATTCAACAAAGAAATGTGTTACAAAACTTAACCCAAAAACTAGCCCCGCTCTGAAATATATATACAAAAACTCCTCTCAAATGATACACATTCAATAGTGAATAGATTTATAAATAGAATACAAACACAGAATAAATAATGCGAAGGCTAACTAACTAACTAACGTAAATAATTCTTCGAAGCTTTCATCGTCACATGCACATCTTGATCTGTCTCTGAAACTGAAAGTGGGAAAGGGTGAGCACATCATCCCTAAAAGGGGTGCCCCGTAGGAATAACAACTAGCTTTCAAGTAAACATTAATATGATTCGAAGACAATGCAGGTTTTGTCGACACTCGTTAATACACGGAAAGGCTGTAAAACACCAAGTAGAAACTTCTTCAAAGACATCCATAAATAACAGTAAACATCCATGTATGAGATGTGTGTTGCCGCACATAAGGGAAGAGTAATATTGATGCCAATTCCACACCGAATAGGTAATACTGCGGTGTATCGCCCTAGCCATAGAATACTGATATGTATATAAAGGAAGAATAATATTGCGGTGTATCTCCCTAGCCGTGTAATATTGCGGTGTATCGCCCTAGCCATATAATACTGATATTGTGTCGGCACACATCTCATACCACACAGAGCACACAAAGATATGCATGAATTTCACAACACCAAGATTGATTTGTAAAACAATAATGAATACAAGAGAGTTCGTTATCGATTCTCACCTCTTTTGATGACAAGCCTCGCCTACCTCGAGATCCACGATCCACTGGTTCATCCTTTGAATCGATCGTTGTTAATAACTAACTGTTAATCACACGAGAACTCTAAGATTCTAGCCAAAATGACCCACACAAGAATCATACAAATCTAACTAATAGTCCTAAGCCCATTAACTAAGTCGTATGAATATCTACAACTTTGTAGAAGAAACCAAAAGCTAATTCAGACCATAAGGGTCCAAACAATTAAAAATAGGAAAACTAACTCTAAGCCCAAGTTCACTAAACTCAGCCCAATAACACAAGGCCTGACCCAACTGGGTCAATCTAACGGTCACTAACGGTCAAAAGGGTTTAACTAACAGTCCACGTCCAGTCAAGGTCAAGTCCAGGGTAATCAAATCGGTCAAGGTCCACTGAGTCAACTCAGGTAACAAATCGGGATCACTGAGTCAACACAGATTAACTCGGTCGGCTAGAACAAAATCAGTCGATAATCTAACTAGGCTGAATGGCACAAGGCCAAAAACGCTTGCACAGGCGAGCCATTGCTCGAGCCAAGGAACACTAAAGCACAAACATTGTGCAACACAACTCTAAACTATAATTCAATTACATTCTAATTAAACAACATTCTATAAATCAATACAATTCTCAACTTGAAACTTCATAATCAAAATACAAATACATCTAAAGTCTACCTGCAATTCAGCAGTTCCCAAAATTTCGATCCTTTGTTAAACACCAACATGTACAATTTTCAACAAAATCTCGCATCTTCAACTAAACTCCATTTCAGCTTCTCATATCAATTACAACAAATGGTTTGATTTGATTCCATTTCATTAAGCAGAACCATCCCTTGTATCTCCATCTCCTCTTTCTTGTACAACTCAACTGCGAGTCATCCAATCTCTTCTCTGCAAGTTCCGCCATTTCACTTTCCTCACCACTCGCAGCTCTAATAGCCTCATTTCAACACAATATTCACCGCCGATTCAAACTAAACAACAACATTTCCAACTCGTTACATCTACACCAATTCTATTACTTGCAACTCAACACACTCCAAGATATAAACTTCCACTTCATTACATATCCTTCAACCTCTTCCCCGCAACTTAGCAATCATTCGACTAACTCAACATAAGACAATACTGTAATTCAAAACACATTCAAACTCCATTCCATCTCCCTTTTATTTCACTTACTAAAACCAACCTCGCTACTTAATTCAACCATGTATTTCTCATAACTCAACCTCTACAACTCATCCAATTCACAACTCAGATAATGCCTGATCACCAAATTCATTACAACTCCTTATAGATCAGAACAAACTTCATCTATAGTTCTTATTTCAGTCCACTATTGACTTAACTTCAACACACAGCCAACAACACAATTTCTCAGAATTATAACTTCAAGAACACCACAAACCCTAATTTAATTCCAATTCAACTCAACCTCGATTAATTCAGCTTCCATTTAACAAACCCACAAAGTACTTTACCAATTCGAACTCAAAAACTTAATCAAAAGAATATAAATTTAAGAACTCTAATTTACCTCTTTATCCAACTTTTTGAACTGATCCAACTCCGGAATCAACACCAACACTAACACCATCATCTGCTCTTGATTCTAATCCTCTTAATCATCCAAACCCCTTTCTTAATTCAACTACCAATCTCATGCAAGCCTAAAATCGAACCCAAAACCCTAACTAAACTCCCTAATTTTCCTTTCTCTAATTCAAACTCAGAGCATCAATCACAATCTCCAAATCTAACAAACCCATCCGTTAATTCTTCTTAATCATTACTCAAATCAAACTCCAATTCAGTTCTCTGAGAAACCCTAACTTTCTCGATCTTCACTGAAAAAACTTCATAGCTTCAATTAACCACAACCCGTCTCTAATCTTCTCCTTAATTACTCTATTCCACCATCTACATACTCATAGAACTCATTGAGAAAACCTAATTCTTAATTCACTCCTCCTTCAAGTCCGAATCGAGAATGACACACCATCACCATCACAATCAACTATTGCATAATCTTCTACACCTCTTATCGATCACAAAACTTCCATTTAATCTCTCGAATTCGACAAAGAAGGAATAACAGGAGAAGAAAAGAAAAGAAAAGAGAAAAAGAAGAAAGAAGAAGAAGAAGAAGAAATCAATTCTTCTCGAGCGGTCTGGGGATAAGGTCGACCAGATTTGTTGAGACACCCACTTGCTCGACACGTGCGACCACAAGAATAATATCCAAAATTACTATCTTACCCTCCGGAAACAACCTTTGATAAATTATCTTCATCCCATATCCGAACGACACGTCGAGTAGCCTATTCCGCGTAACTTTTCGAGACCTATTCGATGATACTAGTTTCGTATCTAGATCGTTGTTAGATTAATTATTATACTAATTAACGTTCGTCTCTAATTAATCGAGTCATTCACGGTTAATTGTCTCTTGACCGGTCTAATAGCGTTGATGAGCTTGAGGCTCGTTACATAACCACATCAACCGGAGGATGGGTTTCTAACAACCGAACTTCCCTATGGACATCACTAGGTTCAGAAAACGTGTATGAAGAGAATCTTGTAAAATGGTTGAGGCACAAATCTTAAGTCCCAAGTGAGGGACCTTTCTAAAAGTTAAGGCACATGGAGAATGATAATCACCCCTAAACTTAGAGTTTTCAGTGTATCTAGAAAGTCTAGTCACAACTTCCCTAATTTCAAGGTCATCTCGATTCCCGAAAATGGTCAATTGATTCTTCTAAGTCAAGTGCATCCTCACTCATCTCTACGAGTTTATTTTCTTTGTCTAAGACTAATGTTTCTAAATCGCTAGACTCTAAAATAATATTCTCAGAAGAAACTCGCTTCTCTAAACCATCATCGGCTTTGTAATCATAAGGAAATACTACATCGTCTAAAATGGTGGTATCTCTAGTCAAATCCTCGTCCTTTTGAATTGGTGAATAATTATTAAAATTATTTGGATTTGAATTAGAAATAATATTATCATTGTAAAGATCAATTGGAGTAGCAAATTCCTGATCACTGTGCCTATTTATTTCAAATTCTTCATCAACACTATCCTCATCATAATCATTATAATAACATGAAAATGGTTGAACCTCATCTAAACAAGTAGTGTTACCAATTATAACCTCGTCATCTTGATTATGTGAATAACTATCTTCATTTTCAAGGGTACTATTGGAAACACTATATTGGAAATTAAGATTATCTTGAGCAGTTCTTTCCTGAGCCTCCAACAACATTTTCTGAGTCAACTCACATGACTTCCTGATTTTATCTAGGAAAGAAGGTTCACACGTTGCATTGCTTTCGTCCATAACTAAGTTATCCATCTCAGCTGAACTACGTGTCGACTCAAGTAAATGTTGTGCCTACTCAGCTAACTTACGTGCGGACTCTAGTAGAGAGGAATTTTGCTTGTATGACCGGTGGGCGTATGGATAGTAATTGGGCTCACCATGGTATGAACCATAACCTTCAAAAGGCTGATGTTCCCAACCACTATTCACATTATGGTCAAAGTAGTAACGTCCATTTTGAAACTCGATCGGATATTCGTTGTATTGGCTATTGTAATACCAGTTCGACATTCTATTGCAGGGGTGTGAGTTGTCACACAGAATAAAACCCACTGACAGGGGATTCGTGGGTGGATAGAGTCTTACCTCCCGTACCAGACGGGCGATGAACCGTTGAAGTCGACTCAGGCCACCAACTCCGATGTCAGTGTACGAACCCGAGGGGCCGATACAGTATCGTAACTGTCGTCCTTCCTTGCAAACAATTTATATTTAATTTTAACCCTTCCTTAGGGTTTTAAAATAATGTCCAGTCCAAAAAAATAAAGTCCAAAAAGTGTCCAAAAATAAAAAGATTACATAAAAATAAAACCATATTTACAATTTCTAAAAATAAAAATAAATGAAACAACTATATACAAAATCTTATTCTTCACTCCTTTTGAATTCCTCTTTTATTTCCTTCTTTGGCGATTCTTTCCTTTTATAGCCCTTTTTTCTTTCCTTGTAGCTTCACTCCAAATCTGAAAAGAATCGAAAAATACCAAAACGCGTAAAAGGAACAAAAAAAATATAAAAAATAAAAATAGAAATAACTCTAAAACCTAAAACCTAAAACCTAAATACAAGTCCACGTCGGTGGCCCAAAAATTTGATGTGATTTTGAAGTTGTTTGTAAAGTAGTAGTAAAAGTTCGTTCAACTCGTACTTGTAAAGATTTGATTTCAGACTTAAAAATATATACAAAAGATGTCACAATATCGAGAGATACTAGGACTTCGGATTCCACAATTAATCACATTCAATTGGTTCATATAATGACTCATAACAATTCTAGCTCTTTTGTTGACTCTTTTCTTTGCCAAAAGTAGATTTCTAAAAGATTAGATGTAAATCACAAGCATGATATATCAAAAGCTCTTACGTCTAAGCATACACCATCAAACGAAATCACAACTAATTAGTGAAAATCATAAATCAATTAAAATAAGTGCAAAAGTCATAAAGAATCAATTATAGTTACCAAACAATTGTGATAAGGCTTCCTCTGTCATAACAGTGAAGGGGTTTAGCTCCTCATATCAAAAACACGCTCAAAATAATAACGCATGGCTGAATAGGTGTTTTGTTGAAGAAAAATCGAGTTTGTAACAGATATAATTGTTACTGAACTCACTCACTGAAGAAACCCTAACAGAGTCGTTGCAAACTCAAAATAATTGTTGGAAAAATGTTACAAAGCTTTGGAGTTTGAAACTATAGGTCAAGGTTTCTATGATCTGTCCAACTGGGTCTATTGTTCTTCACCTACGTCTTCTTCCCTAAAAGTGCGAGAACTTGTCTCGCAACTTATTTTTCTTCAAACCAGAGACGTTCGTATTTACCCCAAACTCCCGACTCTCCGCCGTGACTCCTTATCAACCTATATATAGGCAACAGGATCAAAAATACTCAAAAAAATTATTTCTTCTCTAGCCACAAAAGTCACGGGATTTCTCCCTTTCCTTAATTCAAACGCCCACTATTGATAGAAACAAATCTTGGGTAATCAAGGAAGTAATATCCCGTATATAACAAGCATATCGTACTGTTGTATCTTCTTTCCAAAAACAATCCAAACCATTCCCGTATATATTTTCTCTCTCGTTTTGTCTAACAATTTGAGAACTTGTTTTTCTTCGATTGCAAGTCAACTATCCAAATTTGTTTTATCGTCACACGCCTATACCGATTCAAACTGTACCAAATCTCCACGAAAATCACGACCAAAATCCGTTCTCAAAATTCTGCAGATGAAACTAACTTTTCCCGCCAAATTCGGAAATTCAAAATGAAGGGGATGACCTCCCTTATCCATACTTTGGGGTGCCTATAGCCATGGGTGGAAACAATAGCTCTGGGGTGCAAATAACGGTGGATGCCCCTTATCAATAGGGTACCCCTTATCCAAAGTGAAAGGTCCGACTAGCAAGTGGCCTCCGGAGGTCCCTTTAGCAACTTTTCGAGTCGATTTCTCCAAAAACGTTTATTGCCCAAAAATACCTACAAACACATAAAATACCATAATAAGTACAAAAATGAGCACTATCAATATATAGAAGCGAGACAAATTAGACACAAAAATGTGTCTATCATCGGGTTCCACTAGTGACTCGAATCTTCCTATAGTTCCTCCACGTCTCGTCCTAAAGTTGTTGATACTCCGTTAGGCTCGTCAATTCCCGAGGTTGGTTTTCCTCTTTCTCCTTCCCTAGTTATTTATTACATTTTTGTTGTTCATTTTCCTTTCCTTTCGTTGACATGTTGGTGTTGGTGTTAGGACATGGGTAAGAAAAGAAAGGAGGCCGCGAAACCCGACACGGACATTGCGAGGAGCGTGGTCTCTAGTGGCGACGAGTTCTTTAAACACACTAAAGTGGATGGGAAGTTCGTCTATTCTTACGAGAGAAGTCGGCTAACGTTCCTCCTACGGATGCTCCGACCAACCCTGTTGTAACAACAGACCCGCAGGACGCGCAGTTTCGTTGCCCTTCGGTGGTGAGTCTTTGCCGAGGCTGGGGTGGATCCTTTTACCTACAATCTTGTTCACGCTTCCGGGTTCCAACTACTCTTCTTGCTACTTATAGAGACATTGTCGAGCGGGCGGCGGTTATATGGCAAAGGTGGGTCTATTGGGTATTCCTATTTTGGGCTACATGACTAGGAATCTCCTAGAGATTGCGGACCACCTTTCACATGTAGGCGATGATCCTATCGACAAGGCAAGGCCGCGTGGCTGGGAGGCTTCAGTACAATCTGCGCTTAATGTCAATTTTCCCGTGGCGTGGTTAAAGGAACTGTTGGTAAATGTGAAGAGCCACAATGATCCTCGCAGTCGTCTTACCAGCCAAATTTCTCAACGTGGAGGAGAAGCTTCAAAAATGCTCGGAGACGACCGATAGACGCATTTATGTGTCTAATTTGTCCTCAATGTTTCGTATTGTTAGTACTCGTTTTTGTCTTTATTATGATGTTTTGTGTGTTTGTAGGTATTTTTGGAAATAAATATTGTTGGAAAATTCGGCTCGAAAAGTTGCTCGGAACACCCGGAGGACATTTGCTATTCGGACTCTCAATTTTGGATAAGGGGCACCCAATTACTAAGGGGCACCCTATATGCTATTCGCACTCCACACCTGGATAGGGGGACACCCATCTTCCTCACGGGAGAAACATTTTTTTTGGCGGGAAAAGTGCAGGTTCAAACTTTGATAACAGAGAGAATTTCTGATTTGCTTTTGCGAGATTTGTTAGGAGATTTAATCGCCCCAATGAGTTGATACCAACCTGTTACAATTAAACAAGGTTGGTAAATCCGTTAGAATCAAACAAACAGGATTGGTACGTGGATTTTCGGAAAAACAGGGAAGTAAGATAAACTCGGGAGTCTGTTGGATTTGTTTGTGGAGATTACGTGTATATATACTCCCTACACGGGTTCTAATCCATCTGGGAGTGTGTCTGCGATTAATATCACACGAACGTAGACAATAAGGAAGGATTGACAGCTTCGGAAGACGAGAAGGGAAAGAAAATATTCCGAGAATATTTTTCATTACTACGATGTGACTCAATAATGTTGTAGTAATAGGTAGGGGTTGTCATTCACTCGGACTTGTTGAAATCGATTTTAGGATTTAAATAACTAAAATAAAAGAAAAATATATACAAAAATTGTCACAAGACGAAGAGAGTTACTTGGACTCGGGATTCCACCAATTCTCACATTCATGCGGTTCATCTATTAATTCCGGACAATTAAAGCTCATAAAATAACAAACATCGACTCTAATTCTTTGCCAAGGTAGATTTTAAAAAGAATTATATGTAACTCACAAGCATGGCGCATCTAAAGTACCTAAGACTAAGCATGCGACATCTAACGAATTCACAAATAATCAAGAAAAATCATAAATCAATTATAATAGTGCAAATAGTCATAAAGGAATTAAATAGAATTACCACATGGGTGCAAGACAGCTTCCTCCGTCGTCCCAGTGATTGGTTCTAGCTCCGCATATTGAAAACACACTCAGAATAATTTTTCATTGCTCAAAAGTGTTTACAAGAGGCGAAAATGGAATAAATATTGAAAACCGGGTGTTTGCAACGTTTATAATTGTTGCAAAACACACATTGCAGAACGATAATTAAGAATCAAGTTTGCTTGTTGTCCATCGCTCTGCGACCCACGTCTGGAAGTCGTTTATACGGTACCATGAACGACATCGTTATTGTGCGTCGTTGTTCTTCATGTTCTTCCTTCACAATGAGCGAGAAAATTCTCTGCAAATCGATTTTCTAAGCTCTGTAATGCTTTCCAATCTCCCAAAATCTCCGTCCCCCTTTTCCTGGCATATACCTTTACTATTTATACCTTTCTGCAGCAAGAATATCACCGAAATAACTCCAAATATTCTCCCATGATTCGGCAGTAAAGGAAAATATTGTGGAGATATTTTTTTCTTTCCTAGTTTATCTTCTCAGGCTATTTTCTCGTGTAAAAACACTCCAAACACGTTCCACGGAGAGTCAACATCCCAGCAGCCACACGCAATCATGTTATGAACACGCTATAACTCAAACAGAACCCATGAGAACTCGTGTCCTCTGTTTTTCTTTCCTCACTATTATTCAGACAAATCTAATCGAATCCAAGATCATTACCATCCTGTTTGGTCCAAACAGGCCCAAAGCAACCAATTCCATAGCTCGAGTCTCACTGAAACTTGTCTAAATTCTCAACAGTGTTTCCGCGGGAAGATAAACCCGAGAATCTGTTCAAATATTAAATCCACCATTCTAACCACTTCTGGCCCAAACGAATACCATCACTAGCCCTGTTGAGTCAAAAGAAACACACTCAAAGAGTTTCGGCCCTTGAATCTCCCTACAACGTGATCAAAATTCGAATCCAAATCTGGTCGTTTCTTCCCATAATTTCCCGCCAAAATCAGATTTGAAAGGTAGAAGATGGTTAGCCCTTATCCAACAGCTGGGGTGCGAATATCAATTGGGTGCCCCTTAGTAATTGGGTTACCCTTATCCAAAGTGGGAGTCCGAATATCAAATGTCCTCCTGGGGGTGTTCCGAGCAACTTTTCGAGCCCAATTTTCCAACAATATTTATTTCCAAAAATACCTACAAACACACAAAACACCATAATAAGGACAAAAACGAGTACTAACAATACAAAGCATTGAGGACAAATTAGACTCATAAATGCGCCTATCAACTACCGGAGCTATGAAGATTATTTGGAGTAATGGGGTGAGATTCGAAAGCCTGTGTGGGTTTATATAGGCTGCTAGCATCACGGAGAAGGGGCGGAGAGAGTTTGGGCCAAAAGATAGAGTGACAGTGAAGAAAAATCAAGTTGCGTATTCTTTCGCTGCGCTTTGTTGGGAAGGAAGAACGAAGAACATTAAGCTGCCAAATCATGTCGTTAAAAACCGTGGTTTATTCTCGGTTTTGCAACAGTCTTTGCAGCGACATATCAACAAAGGATTACAACACTTTTCTTTTATCGTATCTTTAACAGCGTTTTAAACACCTTATAAGTGTTGCAAATACTCGATTTTCATCATTTTTCTCTCTATTTCATCTTTGTAAACAATTTTTGAGCATGAATCAATATCTTGAGCAAGTTTACACCATGATGAGCTAGAACCCATCACTGGGACGACGGAGGAAGCTGTTTTGTACCCATGTGGTAATTCTATTTAATTCCTTTATGACTATTTGCACTAATATAATTGATTTATGATTTTTCTTGATTATTTGTGAATTCGTTAGATGTAGCATGCTTAGTCTTAGGTACTTTAGATGCGTCATGCTTGTGAATTACATATAATTCTTTATAAAATCTACCTTGGCAAAGAATTAGAGTCGATGTTTGTTATTTTATGAGCTTTAATTGTCCTAATTAATAGATGAACCGCATGAACGTGAGAATTGGTGGAATCCCGAGTCCCAAGCAATCTCTTCATCTTGTGACATAAGTTGTATATTATCTCTATTTTTATTATTTTTTTTATTAAATCCTAAGATCAATTTCAACAAGTCCGAGTGAACGACAACTCTACTTATCACTATTCTAAATTTTATCAATTTTTGGCGCCGTTGCCGGGGACTTGTGTATAGATTTGTTTTTAGGTTTTTATTTTTATTATTTTTGTTCCTTTTTATGCGTTTTGGTATTCTCAGTTTGCTTTCAGACTTGGTGCGGAGCTTATGAAAAAGAGAAAGTGCTGAAAAGAAAAGCAAAGCCAAAATAGGAAAGAAAATAGTGATCCGAACGGAGTGAAGAAGAAAATTTTGTATATAATGTTATTATTTTATTTTTATTTTTTTAGAAACTGTAATTAGGTAATTATTTTTGTAATAATTATTTTTATTTTTGGAATTTTTAATTTTCGGACTTTATTTTTGGACTATTGGACATTATTAATTTTAAACCCCGAGGAAGGGTTAAATTAAATATAAACTGCTTGCGGGGAAGGACGATACGATTCACATCGTCTCGGCCCCTCGGGTTCGTACACTGACATAGGAGTCGGTGGCCCGAGTCGACTTCAACGGTTCATCCCCTGTCTGGAACGGGAGGTAAGAATTCTAAACACCCGCGAATCCCCGTCGGTGGTTTACTGGATGATTTTGTATGCATATATATGTTGAGGTCTTGAATACGGCTGCTTTAATTTCCTAGTAAAGGGCAAGGACTGGCCATACAAGATAAGAGTTCGGATTTCATCACTATTCTCTTCTTGCCCGCCTTAGGAAAACAAAACCAAACACGAACCTAAGCCTAAAAATACCGACTAGAACGAGACCGATAGGGTAACGAGTTTAATAGGAAAGTCATTCGAAAATATTGGTTACTCTTTAAGCATACTTGAAGTTCATGATGGTTTCGTGAGTTGAATGCGTGACTGCGCCGCCTTGTAATGCGGTGAGGCCTTCGGTATCAAAGCTCCACGCATCTTCCCTTGCCTCTATTCAACTTACTTAAACTCGGATTGATTCCACAGGGGTTTGCTTAAATTGTAACGAATTCCCTTTCGAAGGATTAGAAGCTAGTTTAGAAACAATCTAAGTGGAGCCATCATGCTTTTTGTTTGCTAGAAATCGCAGGTTTATTGTGGTCGAGTCAGCCTTGTTTGTGTTTTTGTAGAATTCCCTTGCGGTTAGGATGTCAAACTCGGTATTACAATAGCCATCACATTAATGAATATGAATATCCAATCGAACAATATGGACATCACTCTTTTTATGACCATAGTGTGAATAGTGGTTGGGAACGCCAAACTTTTGAAGGTTATAGCCCATACCATGGTGATCCCAATTACTATCCACACGACAACCGGTCATACGAGCAAAATTCCTCTCTACTAGAGTCAACACGTAAGTTAGCCGAGTCGACACGTGAGTTCGCATAAATGAATAACTTAGTTATGGACGAAAGCAATGCAACGAGTGAAATTTCTTTCCTAGATTCAATAAGGAAGTCATGTGAGTCGAGTCACGATACAATAAGGAAATCATGTGAGTCGAGTCACGATACCATAATGACGTCATATGAGTCGATTCGAAAGCTTTTGTTAGAGGCCCGTAACGGAACCGCTCGAGATAATCTTAGTGTTTCCAATATTACCCCCGAAAATGAGGATAGTTATTTACATAATCAAGATGACGAGGATAAAATTGGTAGCACTACTTGTCTAGATGAGGTTCAACCATTTTCATATTATTATGATTATGATGAGGATAGTGTTGATGAAGAATTTGAAATAAGTAGGCATAGTGATCTTGAATTTGTTACTCCAATTGATCTTAATAATTATAATATTTCTAGTTCAAATCCAAATAATTTTAATATTTATTCACCTATTCAAAAGGATGAGGATTTGACTAGAGATACCCCGTTTTAGACGATGTAGTATTTCCTTTTGATTACGAAGCCAATGAGGGTTTAGAGGAACGAGTATATTTTGAGTCTAGCGATTTAGAAACAATAGACTTAGAAAAAGAAAATGAACTCGTAGAGATGAGTGAGGATGTACCTGACTTAGAAGAATCAATTGACCATTTTCAGGAATCAGATGACCTTGAAATTAGGGAAGTTGTGACTAGTCTTTCTAGAGACAATGAAAATTCTAAGTTTGGGGGTGATTATCATTCTCCATATGCTTTAACTCTTAGAAAGGTCCCTAACTTGGGACTTGACATATGTGCCTTAACCATTTTAAAAGATTATCTTCATACATTTTTTCCCGAATCTAGTTGTGTCCATAAAGAAGTTCAGGTTGTTAAGAACCCATCCTCTGGTTGATGTGGTTAACCTGTGCTATGATACCACGATTGATTTTTTTTCCCACCAAATATTTTTCAACCAATTGTGGGAACATATAAGTTTCAAATGTGTCAATTATTAAGTTTTGAGGCTGAACCTAATTACTTTAGGAGATTAGGGTCGACACATTTGCTAAAGAATGACCACTCTTTGTGGTCACCGTGTGAGTCAAGTCCGATTGACTTAGAGGATCCCAGTTTATTCGAGGTTATTGTTATGTGCTTCTAAGTTCTTAATTGAGTATTTCCAGGACTCTAGAACTCGATCTTAAGAATCCTTCTTTTGAGGAAGTCCACCCATGAAAACATTTTATTTAGACCCTTTTATTGAGATCAACCCGAACCACAACTAGATGTAGTTGTCTTAAACAAAACAATATATATGGGTGTGTTGGATATCTTCCTAGTCTCGTTGAAGTTTCCTCTTCTTGTGGTTAGCACTTTTGATCCGGATGACCCGCAGATTATTTCGGCTGCTACTATATGATTCTTCGAGGTGATTAATCTCTTGCATTGTCTGTTTGAAGACTTTAAACTTAGCACTTCTTGGAAAGGTAACCCAATATTCTTGCGACACGGTAATATCTTTCCTTATCTCTTTTGCTTCAAATGGTAACAGTTTCTCCTTGTTCATGTTTTTAATTTCATCTTTAGAACATTGAGGACAATGTTAGATTTAAGTTTGGGGGTATGGGAGAAACCTTTTAGTTGCAGTATTAATAAATAAACTCCAGAGCCTAGAAATTTATGTTTATTAAGGTCAACACTAACCAATCTAAGTGAATGAAGCATTTTGGTTGTAGGAGTTGAGGAACCAATCCGATTAGATGGAAACATATAAAGAGTCTATTCATAAAAGCACGAGCTCGGGTGTTTGAAAAATAAAACATGGTAGTTTCGCCATATCCTCGTGATGGAAACATCGAAAGAATCCTGCTCACTTCTTTTTTTTTTTTTTTTTTTTTACCATTGCTAGGGTGAAATAGAGTGACTGAGATACCAAAAAAAAAAAAAAAAAAAAAAAAATTGAGACCGGACCACTAGACCAACCGGAATAAATACAATAAAGTCGACCACTGGTACCCTTGTATATGCCAGCTGAGTTGACCTAGAGTTAGGATTATCGACCACTGATTCCCTTGTATATACCAAAGTGTGTTGATATTAGTCCGACCAGCATCTCACCCATTAGGATAGGTTCACCTTAGTCAACATCATCCACGTTTTTCTACATCCATCTTCTTAATCTATCCATGTGATTGGTTGACTCTCGGTTTATGATGTCTAGAAACTTTTCGAGTAGAGCTCTGTCACTTTATATGAATTTTAGTATGCTTGAGTGCAAACTCGTATACAACAATTGGAATTTCGCATCAGGGTACTTCCTCCTGTAGTCAATAAGTATGCCAACCATGGAGATTCTTTAGTGCCTTCCAAGGTTCTCCGTAAATAGCTAGGGTCCTGACTAAAGGTTTTGTGGGTACACCTCTGGTAAACCCTCCGGAGACAACACTCTCGTCACTGGGGCCACCTAGTGAGTTAGAATTTTATTTTTAGTTTTGCTCGAGGACTAGCAAATAATAAGTTTGGGGGTATTTGATAGACGCATTTATGTGTCTAATTTTAACTCAATGTTTCGTATTGTTAGTATTCGTTTGTGTCCTTATTATGGTGTTTTGTGTGTTTGTAGGTATTTTTTGAAAATAAAGATTGTTGGAAAATTCGGCTCGAAAAGTTGCTCGGAACACCCCTGGAGGACATTTGTTATTCGGACTCTCAGTTTTGGATAAGGGGCACCCAATTACTAAGGGGCACCCTAGCTGTTATTCGCACTCCACACCTGGATAGGGGGACACCCATCTTCCTCGCGAGAGAAACATTTTTTGGCGGGAAAAGTGCAGGTTCAAACTTTGTTAGCAGCGAGAATTTCTGATTTGCTTTTGCGAGATTTGTGAGGAGATTTAATCGCCCCAATGAGTTGATACCAACCTGTTACGATTAAACAGGGTTGGTAAATCCGTTAGAATCAAACAAACAGGATTGGTACGTGGATTTTCGGAAAAACAGGGAAGTAAGATAAACTCGGGAGTCTGTTGGATTTGTTTGTGGAGATTACGTGTATATATACTCCCTACACGAGTTCTAATCCATCAGGAGTGTGTCTCATGATTAATATCACACGAACAAAGACAATAAGGAAGGATTGATAGCTTCGAGAAGAAGAGAAGGAAAGAAAATATTCCGAGAATATTTTTCATTCATCGCTACAGGAGCTATGAAGATTGTTTGGAGTAATGGGGTGAGATTCAAAGCCTCTCGTGGGTTTATATAGTCTGCCGGCATCACGAGAGAAGGGGCGGAGAGAGTTTGGGCCAAAACATAGAGTGGCAGAGTGAAGAAAAATCAAGTTGCGGTATTCTTTCTGCTGCTGCATTGGGAAGGAAGAACGAAGAACATTAAGCCGCCAAATCCCGTCATGAAAATGTGGTTTATTCTCGGTTTTGCAACAGTCTTTGCAGCGACATATCAACAGTGATTACAACACTTTTCTTTTATCGTATATTGTAACAGAGTTTTGCAACACCTTGTAAGTGTTGCAAATACTAGATTTTCATCATTTTCTCTCTATTTCATCTTTATAAACAATTTTGAGCATGAATCAATATCTTGAGCAAGTTTACACCATGATGAGCTAGAACCCATCACCGGACGACGGAGGAAGTCGTTTTGCACCCATGTGATAATTCTATTTAATTCCTTTATGACTATTTGCACTAATATAATTGATTTATGATTTTTCTTGATTATTTGTGAATTCGTTAGATGTCGCATGCTTAGTCTTAGGTACTTTAGATGCGTCATGCTTGTGAATTACATATAATTCTTTATAAAATCTACCTTGGCAAAGAATTAGAGTCGATGTTTGTTATTTTATGAGCTTTAATTGTCCTAATTAATAGATGAACCGCATGAATGTGAGAATTGGTGGAATCCCGAGTCCCAAGAAATCTCTTCATCTTGTGACATAAGTTGTATATTATCTCTATTTTTATTATTTTTCTTTATTAAATCCTAAGATCAATTTCAACAAGTCCGAGTGAACGACAACTCTACTTATCACTATTCTAAATTTTATCAATTTTTGGCGCCGTTCTAAAAAGGGACTTGTGTATAGATTTGTTTTTAGGTTTTTATTTTTATTATTTTTGTTCCTTTTTATGCGTTTTGGTATTCTCGCTTGCTTTCGGACTTGGTGCGGAGCTTATGAAAAAGAGAAAGTCTTGAAAAGAAAAGCAAAGCCAAAATAGGAAAGAAAAGAGTGATCCGAACGGAGTGAAGAAGAAAATTTTGTATATAATGTTATTATTTTATTTTTGTTTTTTTAGAAAGCGTAATTAGGTAATTATTTTTGTAATAATTATTTTTATTTTTGGAATTTTTAATTTTCGGACTTTATTTTTGGACTATTGGACATTATTAATTTTAAACCCTAAGGAAGGGTTAAATTAAATATAAACTGTTTGCAGGGAAGGACGACAGTTACGATACTGTCTCGGCCCCTCGGGTTCGTACACTGACATAGGAGTCAGTGGCCCGAGTCGACTTCAACGGTTCATCCCCGTCCGGGAACGGGAGGTAAGAATTCTAAACACCCGCGAATCCCTCGTCGGCGGTTTTCTTGGATGATTTTGTATGCATATATATGTTGAGGTCTTGAATACGGCTTGCTTTAATTTCCTAGTAAAGGGCAAGGACTGGCCATACAAGATAAGGTGTTCAACTTTGTTGGCTTGGAAAATGACGAGGTATTGCGAGCCGAGGATGCCGAAGCGGAGATCCTTGCTGCGCTCGAAGAGAAACTAAGGGAGTTGGAGAAGCTTTGATTTATTTATTTTTTTCTTTTGTTGGACTTGATCTTTGTTTGGACTTGGTGTTTATTGTGGGATGTTGGTGTTTGGATTATTTTATTTTGCTGGTATTTCATTATGGGATACTTCATTGGTGTTTATATTAATTTCTCTTGCTGCTAGCATTTTGTTGACTATTTTATATTCATGAATATGCATGTGAGGAAATAGTCAGAATTGTTGTTTTTAGCTTGCAGGTGTTATTATGTTCGTTTGTAGAAAGGATTGTTGGGTGGGGTGGACGCGTCCCTTTTTTTTTTTTTTTTAGAGTGTTGGGTGGGGCTGGCGTTGTTTAAACGCGCCTATTCCTCCCTTTTTTTTTTCAATGGATAAGGGTAGGGCGGGCGTTGTTTAAACGCGCCTATTCCCCCTCTTTTGTTTTATTATTTTCAAGGGGTAAGGGAAGGGCGGGCGTTGGTTAAACGTGCCTACTCCCTCTCTTTTTTATTTTCAAGGGAGAAGGGTAGGGAGGGCGTTGTTTAAACACGCCTATTCCCCTCTCTTTTTTTTTTTTCCGAAGAAACCGGTAGGGCTCGCGTTGTTTAAACGGGACTATTCCCCCTTTTTTTTTTTTTTTTTTCAAGGGATTAGGGTAGGGCGGGCGTTTCTTAAACACGCCTACTCCCTCCCTTTGATTTTCAAGGAATAAGGGTAGGGTGAGCGTTGTTTAAACTCGCCTATTCCCCCTTTTTTTTTTTTTTTTTTCAAAGGAACCGGGGGCGGGCGTTGGTTAAACGCGCCTATTCCCCCTTCTTTTTTTTTTTTTAATTATTTTCAAGAAATAAGGGTAGGGCGAGCGTTGTTTAAACGCGCTTACTCCCTCCCTTTGTTATTTTCAAGGGAGAAGGGTAGGGTAAGCATTGTTTAAACGCACCTATTCCCTCCCCTTAAAGGCGTTGGTCGGAGCGGGCGTTGTTTAAAGGCGCCTACTCCCGCTTTTTTATTTTTGTGCTTGTTGGTCGTTCAGATGATTTTGGAATTCCTCGTACCTTTGTGGTCTCGTCAGTTGATTAGGCTCCTTGGGCGTTCTTGAGGTTTTTATGAAACTTGGCGGTCAATCGCGCCTTTGGCCGTCCTTAGACCTTTCGTAAACTTGTCAGGCCAATCGGGCGCCATTAGCATTCGTGAGAGCTTTTGTGAATTTTGTCAGTCGATTAGGAGCCTTTGGCTTCTCTGGGAGCTTTTGTGAACTTGTCAGTCAATCAGGTGCCATTGGCATTCCTGAGACCTTTTGTATGTCAACCGAGCGCCTTTATCATCCCCGAGACCTTTTGTAAATTTCGTCACCAATCAGCGCCTTTGGCTATCCAGACCTTTTGTCGGCCAACCGAGCGCCTTTGGCATCCCCGAGACCTTTTGTAAATTTTGTCACCGATCGAGGTTCCCTTGGCTATGCCGAGACCTTTTGTCGATCAACCGAGCACCTTTAGCATCCCCGGACCTTTTGTAAATTTAAATCGACCAATCAGCGCCCTTGGCTATCCTGAGACCTTTTGTCAGTCAACCGAGCGCCTTTGGCATCCCCGGGACCTTTTGTAAATTTCATCAGTCAATCAGGCTCCCTTGGGTATTCTGAGACTTTTTGTCGGGCCAACTTTGCGCCTTTGGCATACCCGGGACCTTTTGTAATGCTAACTCATTGATTATGAAAGCGATTTTTTTTTTTTTTGAAAAAAAATAAAAACAAAGAATAAATAAAGTTGTTTATAATTTGCTAGCTCATACTCTGATTCTTCCATTTCTTTCCTCCTTTGGGTTAGTGACGGGAAACGAATCATGCACGATTGTTTGTTTCGTGTTTTCGAGCTCCCCTACCCGCTCGTTCAAATATGCCTCTACTGACAAAGCATTCTTCCTGTCGGTGTCCCATCCTCCAATGATAATGACAATAATTAGGCGAGCTCATAGTAGTCGAAATCGCTCGACAATCTTGGAGCGAGGAGCAATAAGATCGGACTTGAAATCTCCATAACTCCTAATAATCGGAATATATTTATTAATAACTTATATATAGCTGCTCATAAGTCATGATTTTTACCTAATTAAAATTAAAATTTTACACTATCATGTAATTAAGATAATATTATTATATTTAACTTATTTATCATGTATTTAAAGGTTTTTATATTTTATAACTCCCATGCAAGGCCACCTCAGAAAGATCATTAACTCTTTTTGCTCGAAAATCGATCTCAACCGGCACCTGTAACCTTAATCACCGATATCAAATGGTTTGGAATCGGAAATCGCCTCGGTATATATCCCGTAACGATTACAAGGCGAGTAATCGTCCTGAGAGCGATTTTAACTACACTGGGTGAGCTTTTGGCCATCTTGTTGATATCCACCGTGGTTGAGGGCAGTTGAATTTCTCCTTCGGACATCCATTGTTTTAAAAGTTTGATTACGCGATCTTTGCTACAAGGGAGAGCGGGTGGTACTTTATGGTTGTGTCTCCCTCTTCCACCCCTTCCTTGGTTCTTGTCGTCACTTTGGGACCGACCCCTACTTTCCCTGCTGATATTTGGCCTTGCATGTACTGAGGTTTCTGCCACGGCACCAATCGTAGTATGCCAGATATAGTCTTTGGGTGCTTCTTCTACGCAGTCGGCGATCCTATCACCCGCTATTCTATTTTACAAAGGTCTGGAACTTGAAATTAATCGGACCCCTTTGAAGGTCGGGATCGTTCGTACACAAATTTCCGACGAGTGCTTCCTCTTTGATGTCTTCGTGAAATCCAATGTCAATCGTCTGAACCGCACAGATGTAATTTCCTACTTCTTCTCCTACCCACTGTCCATTCTTGCTTAGGTCTATTGTCGTAATCTTTCTTTTCGCCGAATAAAACTTTCCAAGAAAGAGTGCACAAGGTTTTCCAGAATCCACTCTCTCTTCTTTTAGATTATCATACCCGAGAACGTTACTCGCCCCGTGAGTGACTTGGGAAATTCTTTTAAGCATAGTTTTTCATTATTGGCTCTCTGCTCATGGTCGATAAAAATCCAAGATGTTCCCGCGCGTTTCCCCGACCTTCGTATATTTTGAATTTTGGGGAAGTGTATTCTTCGGGGTATGGGTACCCTCGGATGTGTGCGGGATATGTGATGTGACTCAATAATGTTGCAAAGTGGTAGTAAGGTTGTCGTTCACTCCTGACTTGATGAAATCGATCTTAGGATTTAATAAAGAAAAATAATAAAAATACGTAATATATACAATTTATGTCACAAGACGGAGAGAGTTACCGGGATTCAGATTCCGCCAAACTCATAACAAAAGGTTCAAATATTAATTCTTTTAACAATTATAGCTCAACAAATAAAAACATGGACTCTTATTTTTGCCAAAGTTGATTCTCAAAATATTAGTTATAAATCGTAAAGCATGGGACATCAAACATTTAAGCAAGCATGACCCATCTAATAAAATAATAACTAATTTTATCAAATCATAATTCAATTTTTAATCAGCAAAAGTCATAAAAAGAATTAATTAAAATTACCCATGTATGAAGTTCTGCCTTCCTCCGTCGTCCCGCTGATGGGTTCTAGCTCATCATGTTAGAAACACGCTCAAAATCCATTTTTATTGCTCAAAAGAGGGTTACAAATGATGCACAAAAGGAGAAATGATAAAAACCGGGTTTGGTAATGATTATAGTTGTTGCAAACTCACATGTACTACGATAGATATGAAGTGCGGTCAGCTATGCATAGCCGCGACCCACGTTCGGTAGTCCTTTTCACCGTTGAAAACGATTTGTCTTGAGAGTCAGTTCTTCACGTTCTTCACGGATGCAAAGTGAGAACCCGATTCTCGAAACTTGATTTTCCGCTCTTGTAGGTACTCAAATCCTCCCAAACTCTCCGTCATCCGTTCTATGCTATCTCCCCCACTATTTATAACCCAACAGCCTCGATATATATCGTCATAACGTCAAATAATTCTCAATATTCTTCACTACTGCTTTAGGAAATAATCTCGATTTTTGATTTCTCCACGCGTTTTTAAAGCCTCCAAATTACTATATTTAACTCCTTCACACCCATAGAGTTGTTAGGATCCGCCGATACGTGCAAACACCTCGTTGCTCGTGAAATCTCGTGAATATCTCCTCCGGCTGTGCCGCCCCGATTTTCTTCTCGCGGAAATTACAGCCAATTTGGATCGAAACCAGCACTCTATACCAGCCCCGTTAGGCCCAAAGAAGATACCCAATCAATTCCAGCCCTTTAGTCTCACGAAGAGCTCCAAATTCGCAACCCTAATGCCCGTGAAACCAAGCTTTTCCCGCCAATTTTAAATTTTGAAATGGAGAAGATGAAGTCCCCTATCCTGTTAAGGGTGCGACAAGAAGTGCCTCCTTAGGGGTACCCCTTAGCAATCAGGTTACCCCTTATCCAAAGACGAGTCCGAATATCAAATGTCCTCCTGGGTGTTCCGCGCAACTTTTCGAAATGATTTTTCCAAAAAATATTTATTTCCCAAAAATACCTAAAAATGCATAAAAACACAATATTAGTACAAAAATCGAGTTCCAACAATACCAAAGATCGAGGACAATTCGTACACAAAAAAATGTGTCTATCAAATACCCTCAAACTTATTATTTGCTAGTCCTCGAGCAAATTTATTCTAAAAATAAAAATCATTTGAACCCCTGTGGCCCTAGTGGCGTGAGTGTTGTCTCCTGAGGGTTTACCAGAGGTGTACCCACAAAACCTTTACCTGCACCCTAGCTATCTGGGCTACGTAACCTTGGAAGGCACTAAAGAATCTCCTTGGTTGGCATACTTATCGACTACAGGGAGGAAGTACCCGATGCGAAATTCCAATTGTTGTTTGAGTTTGCACTCAAGCATACTAAAATTCATATAAAGTGACAGTTTCTACTCAGATAGTCACACTATGGACATCAATACCCTGAGTCAAAACTAATCACATGGATAGATCAAGAAGATGGATATAGAGAAAACATAGATGGTTTTGATGTTTACTAAGTGAACGGTGTTTCCATATCCTGTCCAAGGCCTCCGCTAAAATGAACCTATCCTAATGGATCGAGATACTGGGCGACTAATATCAACACACCGGCATATACAAGGGAACCAAGGGTCGATAATCCTAACTCTAGGTCAAGACAACCGGCATATACAAGGGTTCCAAAGTGGTCGACTTTATTGAATTTATTCCGTTGGTCCGATGGTCCTGGTCTCAATTTTTCAACTTTTTTTTTTTTTTTTCAACTTTTTTTTTTTTCAACTTTTTTTTTTTATCTCAATCACTCTAATTCACCCTAGCATTGGTAACAACTTGATTCGTGGGCCCCACCTAATCACTTAGAGAAACAAAGTTTACAAAGAACAAAACAAAATAAAAACAGTAAGTGAAAAGGACTCAACGAGATATGGTGAAACTATCATGTTATTTGTAATACCCGAGCTCGTGCTTTTTTATGAATAGACTCTTAGATGTTGCCATCTAATCGATTGGTTCCTCAACTCCTACAACCAAAATGTTTCCATCCACTTAGATTGGTTAGTCCGACCTTAATAAACATAAATTTCTAGGCTCGAGTTTATTTATTTAACTAAAAAGTTTATCCCATACCCCCCCAAACTTAAATCTAACATTGTCCTCAATGTTCTAAAGATGAAATTAAAAGCATGAACAATGAGAAAC
>JAJJWW010001160.1:0-21018 GCA_023531295.1 Papaver armeniacum | reverse complement strand
GTTGTTTATTAACCCCGCGAGCCTGTACGTTGCGATATTATGGTCCTGCGAAACACAAAATCCGAGTACGAGAACATGGCGAAGAGGAAATAGAAGATCGTTACATTCCTCACCTCAAAATCTTCAAAATGAGCTTTAATAGGGAAAATCAAGGAAACATGCAACTCAAGAACCGAATGACCCAGCTGTGCCGAAAGGGAGAATAATCTTGCACTCAGAGAGAAGAACCGAGAAGAAACCGAGAGATTGAGGATGACATTGAGAGACACTACATTGAACAAGCGCGGCTAGCTCAAGAGAGAGAAAGGATAAGAGAAGAAATGGAAAATCAAGAGATGGAAGAAGCGATCCGGCAGAATAACCATGACAACCGCGAAAAGAAGAAGGAACAAAATCGTACCAATAGAAATATTAATGAAGAATATGAGAGGTGCGAGATGAGAGCCGAGAGACAACCAAGAAGAGAGAGAACAACCGATATAATGGCATGCGAATTGACGAAAGAAACGAAGAAGAGCGTCGCAGGAAAGTTAAGAGGGAGAAAATAACGAGCGGAAGGTCAAAATAGGCACGAGCGAAGAAGGAGAGAAGCGAAATTAAAAGACCAGTGAGAATCAAACTACCTCAGGCAAATGAACAAATCTTAAGAGAATTGGTAAATGAGAGGATTACTTGAATGATAGAAGGAAGGAGGAAGGAGACAATTAGACGAAGCCATCATGTCGAAGCCGCGAAGAACCCCTTCACGCTAAAGTACAGATGGGAGGAATACCTCTAAGTGCAATCTACTGCGTTAACCAACATCTTTGATGGAACAACTTGTGCGGCATTTTAACATATCAAGGCTTACATGAGATGTATGTTACGATGGGAGAATCATGATGCTATACTATGCAAATATTTCGCATCAAGCCTAATAGAAAGCACTAAAATGGTTTGAAGGTCTGCCAAGGAACACAATCACATCATTTAACCACTTGCAAGCCACATTCCGGGAGCATACATAAGTAACAGCTCTTCACGACCAGGTATTGAAGATGTATTCTGGTTGAAACAAAGTGTTGGCGAGAGCTTAAGGCGATTGACAATAAGATGGAGAACCATGTGTGCGAAATGGCGTGACGGGTTGAAGAAAGATATCTCATCCTCTCATTTGTGAATGCTCTCTTTGCGACTAACTTGTTGTACATCCAAATTTTTAGAATCAAAATACAATCACAATGGCGTAATCATGAGAGTTACAGAAGAATATATTGCTAGAGAGAGACAATGAAATGAATTCTTATCCAATCGCGAACACAAGCTCGAATGCGAACGCAAGTTTGTTGCCTCAATTCATAAATACATGGCCGTGTATCAAAAGGACAAGCTAAGTAAGGAAAGCGATGAGGGACAAAGCAGAAGATAAGTAGCCATGGGAAGTCACGATCAAGAGGAATTTGAACGAGAAAGGAACTATCACAATCGTAATGTTAATAATAAGATTCAGAGGCTAGATCATGTGCAAGAAACATACGGTGGACGAAGGCAAAATAACCGTGGAGGCGGGAGAAGTCGAGAATAGTATGGGAAGAGATTAAGATGCCTCCACCGAATGCTAGTGTGGAAAGATCTGGGAAGCTATACTTGTGATGGAAAATGTACCGGCACCTGGAACGGGGAATGGAACCACCGCCAGCGACAGAAGTCATGAGTTTTGTTCTTACCATCGCTTCCATGGCATCGACAAACGATTGTAGAAACATAAAGAGAATTATTCTCAGGATGATTGATCAGAGGGAAGCTAAATCACTTTCTAAAGGAGAAGAAACAGGCCAAACATTACCACCACCACCGAGATGCACATGACAGGTGTCGTGAAAGGAAAAGAAACATTTGTTATGAAGTTGGAACAAAAGCTAGAAATTTAAATCGCAACTCTATCGTCCACTCCTATCGCACAATCGAAGATTTTCATGACAACGTGCTCGCAGTCTTCGCGAGAGATGCTAATGATAAAGAAATAATGAGTCCACGAGAACGACGCAGTTAGAAAAGTGGCAGGCTGAAGACTATTTCTTTCTCTGCAGATGAAGTGCCAAAAGGAAGAGAAACACACGATAGCCCGTTGGTTGTGAGACTAGAGATTAACCCAAAACCAGTCGATGGAGAAGATGATGAGCGAAGCTTGTCAGGGCGATCAACCGAATTCTAATTGACACCGGAAGTTCTATGAATATTCTCTTCTACCATACTTACAAGACGATGGGAGGAAAAGATGAGGATTTGATCCCCTCGACATACAAGATATATGGCTTTAATGGCACCGCAAAACAAACCAAAGGGAGAGGTTCACATGAGAATACCTCTACAAGGATTATCAACTCGATATTTTATTCTCGTGTGGTTGACGTGGAATCTCCCTATAATGCGCTGATTGGGAGGCCATGGCTTCTATGAAATCTTGGGAATCGCATCAACATATCATCAATGTATAAAATTTCCACATCCAAATGGTATCGGTATCATACAAGGAGATTGGAAGGAGTCGCAACAATGTCATGAGGTCGATGTAGAAAGCTGTGAAGAAAGAAATACCAAAAGAAAAGGATGGAAGCAACATGTGAGAGATGAGCAGAGAAAGGAAAAACTAATGGTGGATGCTATAGAAGTAAGGATTTGAACATACCTCCTTGAGATGAATGCCTAGAAATAGGCGAATGATATGATGATAAAGAAGCAAAGGATATGAGGAACAAAAGGCATAAGAAATGAATAATCAACAAAAGCGGAGGAAAAGTAGCGATTGAAGTAATATTGTGCGAAAATCTCGCAGCCAAGAGTATATGGGAATTCAGTTAAAAAAGAAAAATGAAAATACAGAATTGTGCGAATACTTCGCAAACAACTATCAACAAATGATGAAACATGAATGATTGAATGATTTAACAAATATGAATGAGTAAATGAATGGGACAACCTTTATGGCGTACACCCTAGTTCGCGAATAACATTTCGTAAGAGGCAAATGTAAGACCTAAAGTGCGTCATATAAGGGGTATCTCTCGACATGGCTCGGGGAAGGTTACACCGCTCCGGAAGCTGAGTCATGAAAATTTGGGGCCCATGAAAGCCTATCCGGAGGAGGTACCTTGGCTTCCCAACTATATATGTAGGTTATACCCGGTTGGGCGACCGAGGGTCTCTTCTTAGGAGTCGTTGTATGCTCAAGGCGCGGGGTACACGGTTGAGCCGAGTGCCCGGATGGATGAACCTACCACTGGCCATTCTTGGCAAGTCTTGGCATATGTTGCACTCGCCCAAGAAAACTCCACTTAGGGTGCATCTCGTAACCATAAACCCTATAGGTATAAGGGATAAGAGGCTGCGAAAACAACTCGGTTGTTGTTAAGACCGGATGGGAGGAGCTAGTCTTGTATGGCCGATGTTTCGCCTCCTTGAAGGGGCAACCGGGAGAGGATAAGGGCGACGTTCTCCATTAGGGGAGTGTCAAAACAGACGCAAATGTCATAAGGCTATGTTTTCGCAAGAGAATTTAGGCTTGTCATATTTGTGCAATTATCCTGAGGCAATAATACTAACGCGAAGGTAAGGCGAGATCAATGGGTCTTTACACGAAAGTGTACGGACGTCTGCGATTTCGTCGCAAGACGGCAATGTCATGGGGCTTTATGTTCGCAAGGATATCTAGGCCTGTCATATTGTCGCAACTAAAACATCCCCGCAGAGGCAAAAATACTTGGAAAATGATAAGGCAAGATCAAGGGGTCCTTACATACAAGTGTAAAGACGTCCTGCGATTTTGTCGCGATAAAAGGTGGCAGGGGAGGACCTCTAATTAGGGAGGTCTGACTTGGAAGACCACACAAAAATGATAAGGCAAGGTCAATGGGCCATTGCATGAAAGTGTAAAGGCGGCCTGCGACCTTGTCGCAATAAGAAAAAATAAAGTGAAGACCACCCAAAAGCATAAGGCGACATTGTCGCAACGATACATTTCAATAACAATGAAGTTATTACTCAACAAAATGAATGATGACAAATAAGATCTTTCATCCGAAGATAAAGAACAGAGGCAAGTATGGGAATGGGAAAAGTGAAATATTGTTATTCATCTTCCCATGAAAGAGTTATGCATCAATAAGAGTTACAAGCAACAGAGATGTACAGATATGTAAAGAGATACAGAGATGTACAGATATTACAAGCAACGAAAGAAAACAAAAAGAGTTATCTCTTTGGTGATTCTTCTCCTTTATCTGATTCTTCGGTTCTATTATTTTCATCGCCAGAATTTTCTCCTTCGCTAGCCTCGCTATCAGAAACGTCTGAGACAGGCATATTCTCAGGAACTTCTTCAGAAAGCCAGGAATATGAATGAAGTGGGATTTTGTGGTCATTACAAACATACTCCATGGCTTTATTGCGAAAATGAACTGCATCATTATTAAAATTTGCCACTGTCGTTTCAAATTGTTTCTCCAACTTGGAATACTTATTATTGCGAAGGGAGAGATTCTGGGCGAGCTGTTGTTTTTTAGATTCAAGTTCTTCAATTCTCGCTGGGAAATTTCTTGCGAGCTGCTCTTTTTCGGATTCAAGCTCTGTAATCCTAGCCCGAAATCTTTTCTCGGATTCTACAAAGAGATAACCACAAGATTAATAATTTACAAACGGTACAACAGAAGTAAGAAACAACAAGGTATAATAGGCAACCTTCTCTGTCAGATATCATATCTTTAACCAAGGAAGTATGCTCGGCGTGAAGACTAACATCAACACCTAGGTTATTTCTGGCATTATCTAAAATTTTTGACCAGTTTCGTCACTATTTATAACAAGGAGAGAACGAATTTGATCTTCTCGCTCACTAAGCAAGGAATTCTGGCGAAGCAATTCATCTCGCTCAATTTGTAGTTCAAGAAGAGATTTTTGAAATGTTGCTAATGCCTGTGCACCATTGTTAGCAATGCGATCTTTATCATCTATATGGTCACTAATTTTCTTCCTCAAAATTTTGGTTTCTTTATGGGACTCGAGAAACATTCGTTTAAATTGGTTGGCAGCACTTAAACCAGATCTATGTTCAATTTCTAAAAGACGATATTTGGTCTGAAGTTCATTTAATGAAAGGGAGTTAATTTTGTTTGATGAACTACTTAAAGAGTTGTTGAGGTGAGCGAGAAGAAGGTTATTATCCATAGGATCAGGAAATGTATGGAGAAGAATAGCCTCATCGGAGAGATTATATACATCTGCGAAAGTAATAAGTTAGGTAGCAATATGCGACCGATAAAATAAAAATAGTAAAAGGAGGTAAAATTTTATACCATAAAGTTGCTTGATTAAGCGTTTTGAAGAGTGGACACCTTATCCTTTTGGGAGTCAAGTTCAGTATTTAACTTTTGAATTCTCTCGTCTTTATCGCGAGATGACGCAGCTTCAATTTCTAACTCTCGAATCCTCTTGTTCAATTGGGAATTCTTCTTTTCAAGGTTGTTGCGTCTTTTCTCAAGGTCTGAGGTAACTACAAAGGAAGTTCTTCCAACCTATAAAAGAAGATAGAAAAACCATTAAAACATGTATATATTTAAACAATTTAAAGTTAGCAGGGAAGTATGACTGCACACATACCAGAGACCCAAGTGCATTCAAAAGGTCAGGAGACACAACTCTAGAGACTCCATTGAATGAATTGTTGCCTTCCAAAGAAAGCAGCATTACACACGTTCGCGAGAGCTCCACAAAGGGATGCTAGGGGAGCATCTCCCATTCCCTGGAAAGAATCTGAGAAGATGCTGGACAGTTGGTCCATAGGAGAACTGGCCGGTTGAGCCTTATCTCGAAAAGTTGGGTTTGTATCATCATCATTATCATCAGAAGAATCAGAACTTGAGCTAAGGCGAGAAGAAGACTGAGCCTTTCGTTTCTTAGATAATGGAGCGGAAGATTTATCTTTGCGAGCGACTTTTTACCCCTTACTTTTAATCTTCGCAAAATAGTTTCTTCAACTCCAACCTTCGCATACGCGTAAAGATAAGAAACAGAGGCAACAATATTGTTTTAAATAAGAAGAAAGGAAGTGTTTCTTACTTCACTCGTAAGCGATCGAAGCAATGTCAGAGTATCCTCCGACGGATCCTTTTTGTAGCTTCTTCTCAATCTGGTTATCTGAAAGATTTCACAAACTCAGCAATTATAGAAAGGAAGTTGCGAAAGCAAAATTTGAAGTCGGAAACATACCTCTTTCTTCTTCTCAGGCCATTTGAATTCCCAAGGATGATATCCTGCGAGATTAGCAGGAAGAATATGCGAGCCCGCGATGTAAGGGCCGTTTAAGATCAAGGGTACGACCCACCATTTCTCATCTTTGGAATGACGAGGAGAAGTATTATTGCCTGGGTGCCAATCAATGTCTTGCATGAGTAATTTATCTTCAGGGACATTATCCTTTTTCTTCATGAGCCCTGCAAATGTAGATTTTACATTCACCATAGTTATCACTGTGTAATTTTCAAAAAAGTTTTCCACAGTGTACTTCTCCGCAGCTATTTCCAAATCTGCGAATTTGGGATTTCTGACAGAGTTAGGGTATAAAGATCCTTTGCCTGCACCACGGTTCGCGAACTCAAGCATCAGGCGAATGCAATCGCCACTTAATTGATAAACAGCCCGAGAGAATTTTTCATGGGCCAAAATTTCATAAAATAAAGGCAACTCAGGATTGTATAAAGGGATGGGGAGTCCCATGAAAAGCTAACCAGAGAGACTATAATTGTTTGATCATCACAATGATGATCAGAAAACAATTTTGCAGAAAGAATAGATGAAGGTTCTTGATTGGGAATGGTTGACAGAGTAAAACCCGTCTCTAGCAACTTCTGTTTAACTTCTTCAAAAGAAGACTTGTATGCGCGACTCATAGAGGCCATTATCAGTATGGGAATGAATGGGAGGTAGGAAATTAAGATCAGTGTTAGAAAGGATGAAGAAAAGATTTGCAGTAGCAGGAGCGCAAATTGCGGAAGGAGAGGGTTGAAGGAAAATTTGTAGAGAGAAACTAAAGGAAGAAAAGGGGAGGAAAAGAAAACTATATATAGGAAAAATAAGGTCCTCGAGAAAAACGAAGGCATTTAATGCGAGAAAAGACATGAACGGTCAAGAATAAGCGGTTGAAAGAGACGTGTCAAGAAAAGACATTAATAATCAAAATCCGTGTAAAAGTACAAAACTGAAACAGATAAAGATAAGCAGTGGCGAATCAAAAGAATCACTCTCATGATATCCTTCCCTTCGCAGAGGAAATATGAGGAGAGACAGAAGACGATACTTCATATATATACCTCAAAGAGGATCCAAACATCGCACAGTGTATTTCCTAACAGGCGAGAAGAGCTTGCGAGATTGATTATCTCCCGTAAACTCATGAGGCAAAGAAGCACCGGAACTTCGCAAAAGAATAGAGGCAAGTACGTACTTTTCAAGTCCAATATTCTTCCGCTCGTTCCTTCACCAACAAAGATCAAAGATTGCAGCTACAACAGATTTTTCCTTAAAGATCGCTCTACAAGCAATATTCAAGGAAAAAGAGGCAAGATGTAGGATCATAATATCACAACATACAAGACTCGCGGGATTAATAAACAACGGTGTCGCGAAGGAGTCGCAGGAGCTAAAATAAACGACGCAATGAATAAACGACAAGTAAAACATAAAGAAGACGTGAAACCTGGCGAGGGCTAAGAAGTGTCGCGAGAATGAATGCTTGTGCATCTGCGACACTTCGCGGGACATTCCCGAAAATAAAGGATAGCTTAGCTATCATCCACTATGTATTACCCTATATAAAGGGCTAAATGAGTCTGTAAAAGAGAGAGATCTCTTTGGAATGGTTGGGCAAGTCATTAGGAGAGAAAGCTTAAGAGTGTTTTAATTTCTAAGTGTAATTCTATGTTCTTGTGTAAACAATTCATGGATTCAATCAATAAATATTCTTGATCTTACATCTTTCAATGGATTAATTAAGCAAAATCGAGTAAGGGGTGTAGTGTGGGAAATCCTGCTACTACAACTGTCTTTGTCACAATGTTCTTCGTCCCTTTCTTCTTCAAAGGCGTGAAGAACTTCTCTGCAATTATTGTTCTTCGCTCCTGAGCCCTCTCGTTGGCTCTCCCAACTTCTCCCAAAGTCTCGACAACCCCATGGCTTCTACCAATTCCTATTTATAGATAACAAAAACCTTATGAATCGGTTAATTCCTTCTTTCTCTCCACTCTTCCTTCCGCAAGTCACGGATTTTTTTTTTCACGCGGCTTCGTGATATCATCCAACGTCCCTCAACTCATCTCGTGATAGAATAAATCTCACGAGAATATATTTCCTTCAATGAAACTCAATCCACTTTCCAAAAAAATATACAGCCAAATACCCGATATCTTTTCTCCTTCCTGTTTTATCAAATCATGCTCGAAATCCTCTTTTCTTCCATTACAAACATGTAGCATCCCCGGTTTATCGTAATGTGATATATCCAAATCAATTCCCATGAAAATCGACGACCGAAACCTACAAAATCTCGCTGGAAATCTTGCAAAGCGGCGAGATTACATTTTCCCGCCAAATTTGGTGTTTGAACGTGGAGAGGACAAGTCGCCCCCTAACCGAAGATGTCGGGTGCCTTTAATAAATGGGTGCCCCCGGAGTATAAATAACAATTAGGGTGCCCCTTATCAATGGTGTACCCCTTAGTAATTGAAGTGCCCCTTATCCAAATGAGGGGTCCGAATAGTAATTTTCTCCACGAGCGCAAATACCACTTTTTCGAGCCAATTTTCCCGCAAAAGCTTATTTCTCCAAAAACACCTACAAAGACATAAAAAGCCATAATAAATACAAAATCGAGTACTAACATTACATAGAATTGAGACTAAAATAGACACATAAATGTCTATCAAATACCCCCAAACTTATTATTTGGTAGTCCTCGAGCAAATCAAATCTACAAAATAAAATCCTAACTCACTGTCGCAGGCATCGTCGATTGCATTTAGCGTATGCAATAAGCCTTTAAACCCCTAGGTGGCCCTAGTGGCCGAGTTATAGTCTCGGGAGGGTTTACAAGAGATATACCCACAAAACCTTTACACTCCAGACCCTAACTATCTACGCAGAACCTTGGAAGGCACTAAAAATCTCCTTGGTTGGCATACTTATTGACTACAGAGGAAGTACCACGATGCGAAATTCCAATTGTTGTACACGAGTTTGCACTCAAGCATACTAAAATTCATATATAAGTCACAGAGCTCTACTCAGATAGTCACACTATGGACATCAATACCCGGAGTCAAAACTAATCACATGGATAGATCAAGAAGATGGAAATAGAAAAACATAGATGGTTTTGATGTTTACTAAGTGATCGATGTTTCCCATATCTGTCTGAAGGCCTCCGCCAAAATGAACCTATCCTAATGGACTGAGAGACTGGTCTGACTAATATCAACACAACTAGCATATACAAGGGAACCAGTGGTCGACAATCCTAATTCTAGATCAACACGTCTGGCATATACAAGGGAACCAGCAGTCGATTTATTCACTGAACATTAATATTTTTTTTTTTTTTTTTTTTAACTGCATGATTAGATCTTTTGGATCCAAGCGCATGCTTCTTGTCAGCAGATTACATGATAGTTCACGTGGATCCTGCATTCCACGCTTGTTTAGGCGACGGAAACAGGGAAAACACACACATATTGCTATTCCCAAGTGTTAATTTTATTCCGTTTGGTCTAATTGGTCTAATCTTTTTTTTTTTTTTTTTTTTTTTTTCAACTTTTTTTTTTTTTCACTTTTTTTTTTTGGTATCTCAATCACTCTAATTCACCCTAGCATTGTAACAACTTGAATCGTGGGACCCACCTAATCACTTAGAGAAACATAGTTTAAAAACAAAATAAAATAAAAACAGAAGTGAAAAGGACTCAACGAGATTGGTGAAACTATCATGTTATTTCTAACACCTGAGCTTTGTGCTTTTATGAATAGACTCTTTAGATGTTGCCATCTAATCGATTGGTTCCTCAACTCCTACAACCAAAATGCTTCCATCCACTTAGATTGGTTAGTGCCATCCTTAATAAACATAAATTTCTAGGCTCTGGAGTTTAACAATGCAACTTAAATTTCTAGCATTGGTAACAACTTGAATCGTGGGACCCACCTAATCACTTAGAGAAACATAGTTTAAAAACAAAATAAAATAAAAACAGAAGTGAAAAGGACTCAACGAGATTGGTGAAACTATCATGTTATTTCTAACACCTGAGCTTTGTGCTTTTATGAATAGACTCTTTAGATGTTGCCATCTAATCAGATTGGTTCCTCAACTCCTACAACCAAAATGTTTCCATCCACTTAGATTGGTTAGTGCCATCCTTAATAAACATAAATTTCTAGGCTCTGGAGTTTAACAATGCAACTAAAATGTTTCTCCCATACCCCAAACTTAAATCTAACATTGTCCTCAATGTTCTAAAGATAAAATTAAATGCATGAACAAGGAGAAACTGTTACCATTTGAAGTAAAAGAGTTAAGGAAAGATATTACCGTGTCGCATGAATATTGGGTTACCTCCCAAGAAGTGCTAAGTTTAACGTCTTCAGCCAGACTCACGAAGGATTAGTCACCTCATAAAATCATAAAGTAATAGCCGAAAAATCTGTGGGTCATCAAAACCAAATAGAGCTATCACAAGTAAAAGGAATCTGCAACCTGCCAAGAAAATTAACAAATAAAGCACACCCTTGTCTAGTTTCATGTTTAAGACAAGCACACCCTTGTCTAATTTCCTGTTTAAGACAACTACATCTAGCTGTGGTTCAGGTTCAGGTTCTATAACTGGGTCTAAATAAATTTCTTTGGGCTTGCGTTCCTCATAAGTAAGATCCAAATTATCAAGTTGTAGAGTCTGGAAAAACTCAAATAAAAACTTAGAAGCACATAATAATAACCTGAATAATTGAGGATCCTCTAAGTCAATCAGATTTGACTTACACAATTGACCACGATGAAACTGGCGGTCAATCTTAAGCAAATGTGTCATTTCTATTCTCCTAAAGTAATTAGGTTTGGTCTCAGAACTTAATAACTGACACACATTGAACTCATACATTCCCACAATTGGTTGAAAAATATTTGGTGGGAAAACAAAATCAACTGGGTATCATAGCCTCGGGCTAACCACATCAACCGTGAGGATGGGTTTCTAACAACCGAACTTCCCTATGGACATCACTAGGTTCGGAAAACGTGTATGAAGATAATCTTTTAAAATGGTTGAGGCACATATGTCAAGTCCCAAGTGAGGGACCTTTCTAAGAGTTAAGGCACATGGAGAATGATAATCACTCCCAAACTTAGAGTTTTCAGTGTCTCTAGAAAGACTAGTCACAACTTCCCTAATTTCAAGGTCATCTAATTCCTGAAAATGGTCAATTGATTCTACTAAGTCAGGTTCATCCTCACTCATCTCTACGAGTTCATTTTCTTTGTCTAAGACTAAGGTTTCTAAATCGCTAGACTCTAAAACAATATTCTCATAAGAAACTCGTTCCTCAAAACTATCATCGGCTTCGTAATCATAAGGGAATACTACATCGTCTAAAACGGTGGTATCTCTAGTCAAATCCTCGTCCTTTTGAATAGGTGAATAATTATTAAAATTATTTGGAATTGAACTAGAAATAATATTATCATTGTAAAGCTCAATTGGAGTAACAAATTCCTGATCACTATGCCTACTTATTTCAGATTCTTCATCAACACTATCCTCATCATAATCATCATTATAATAACATGAAAATGGTTGAACCTCATCTAAAGTAGTGTTACCAATTCTAACCTCATCATCTTGATTATGCAAATGACTATCCTCATTTTCAAAGGTACTATTGGAAACACTATATTGGAAATTAAAACTATCTTGAGCATTTCTTTCCTGGGCCTCTAACAGCATTTTCTGAGTCGATTCACATGACTTCCTGATTTGATCTAGAAAAGAAGGTTCACACGTTTCATTGCTTTCGTCCATAACTAAGTTATTCATCTCGTCTGAACTACGTGTTGACTCAAGTAACTTTTGTGTTGACTCAGCTAACTTACATGCGGACTCTAGTAGGGAGGAATTATAGGAATTTTGCTCGTATGACCCGTGCGTGTGTGGATAGTAATTGGGCTCATCATGGTATGAGCCATAACCTTGAAAAGGCTGATGTTCCCAACCACTATTCACACTATGGTCAAAGTAGTAACGTCCATTTTGAAACTAAATCGGATATTCGTTGTATTGGCTATTATTATACCGCTTTCGACATTCTATTCGCAGGGGTGTGAGTTGTCACACAAAATTAAAACCCACCGACAGGGATTCGTGGGTGGATAGAGTCTTACCTCCCCGTACTGGACGGGCGATGAACCGTTGAAGTCGACTCAGCCACCGACTCCTATGTCGTCGTTGTACGAACCCGAGGGGCCGAGACAAGATCGTGAATCACTGTCCTTCCCCGCAAACAGTTTATATTTAACCTCAACCCTTCCTTAGGGTTTTAAAAATATTGTCCAAGTCCAAAAGAAAAAATAAAGTCCAAAAAGTATCCGAAAATAAAAAGAAAAATTACAAGAAATACAACCCTATTTACGCTTTCTAAAAATAAAACAAAATAATTATATACAAAATCTTCTTCTTCACTCCTTTTGGATTCCTCTTTTATTTCCTTCTTTGGCGATGCTTTCCTTTTATAGCCCCTTATTTTTTTCCTTGTAGCTTCACTCCAAATCTGAAAAGAATCGAAAAATACCAAAACGCGTAAAAAAGAACAAAAAATAATAAAAAGAAAAAGAAACCTAAAACAAATCTAAATACAAGTCCGCGTCGGCGGCGCCAAAAATTGATGTGATTTTAACAAGTTGTAGAAAAGTGGTAAGAAAGATTCGTTCAACTCAGACTTGTAAAGATTTAGTTTCAGAAAACTCTAAAAACAAAGAAAATATGTACACAAGATTGTCACAAAATATCGAGAGACTGAGACTCAGGATTTCACCAATTCATATATTCATGTGGTTCAACTATTTATTCTAGACAATTATAGCTTACAAGATATTGACTCTTTCTTTGCCAAAAATAGATTTTATAAAGTATTAGATGTAAATCATAAGCATGATGCATCAAAAGTTCTTAGACTAAGCATACACCATCAGACAAAATCACAAATAATCAATAAAAATCATAAATCAATTTAGAATAGTGCAAAAGTCATAAAAGAATTAATTAGAATTACCACATGCGTAAAGAATGGCTTCCTCCATTGTCCCAGTGTTGGGGTTTAGCTCCTCATATTATTCACGTGCTCAAAATAGGTGTTCATAGCTCAAATAGGTGAAAAACAAGAGAAAACTAATGACTCGGACAGTTTGCAACGCCGTATAAAGCGTTACAAAGCATTGTTACAACACATATTCTATAAACGATATAGGTAAACGAGCTTTATAGAAAATAAGGCTGCCCGATTTAGACTGCTTCCTCTCGTCGTGATATTACGATATTGTTTCGCGATTTGTCTTTGTCGGTTCAATGTTCTTCGTCCCTTTCTTCTTCGGCCAGAGAAGAGAACTTCTCTGCAATTATTGTTCTTATCTCCCAGAGCCCTCTGTTGGCTCTCCCAACTTCTCCCAAAGTCTCGACAACCCCACTGGCTTCTACCAATTCCTATTTATAGATAACAGGTACCTTATGAATCGGTTAATTCCTTCTTTCTCTCCACTCTTCCTTCCGTGCAAGTCACGGATTTTTTTTCTTTCACGCGCTTTCTCGTGATATCATCCAACGTCCCTCAACTCATCTCGTGATAGAATAAATCTCACAGAATATATTTCCTTCAATGAAACTCAATCCACTTTCCAAAAATATACACCAAATACCCGATATCTTTTCTCCTTCCTGTTTTATCAAATCATGCTCGAAATCCTCTTTCTTCCATTCAAACACGTAGCATCCCTGGTTTATCGTAACGTGATATATCCAAATCAATTCCCATGAAAATCGACGACCGAAACCTACAAAATCTCGCCTCGAAATCTTGCGTGAAATGCCCAGATTACATTTTCCCGCCAAATTTGGTGTTTGAACGTGGAGAGGACAAGTCGCCCCCTAACCCGATGTCGGTGCCTTTAACATTTGGGTGCCCCTGAGTATAAATAACAATTAGAGTGCCCCTTATCAATGGTGTACCCTTAGTAATTGAAGTGCCCCTTATCCAAATGAGGGGTCCGAATAGTAATTTTCTCCCACGAGCGCAAATACCACTTTTCGGGCCAATTTTCCCGCAAAAGCTTATTTCTCCAAAAACACCTACAAAGACATAAAAGCCATAATAAATACAAAATCGAGTACTAACATTACAGAATTGAGACTAAAATAGACACATAAATGCGTCTATCAGACACTAGTGTAGATTACTCGAGCATTGATCTTTATAACGATCAAGAACCTATTCAAAAGGTAGAGCTTGAGGAAGATGCAATGAGTGGTCTAAAAAAGTTCCTTATGGACAATATTGCATCCGCAAAAGAGTATGTGCCTTACAACAAAGAGGAGTGTGTTGAGAATGAGACCGTTTGACCAATATTGTGGAAGACCCAATTGAGCTTGCAAATGATTGTAATGATGATGTTTATGTCGAGACTTTGGTTACGGCAGAAACGGACGAAGAATGGTTGCAAGGTTTGATAGAGGACCATGATATACAAGAGGTGAATAATTCACTTGAGTTTTTCAAGGATGAAGAGGATTCCGTAATACAAGAGATTGTGCAAGGTTTATCTAACCCTTTGCCTATTGTTTCTTCTCCTTTACCTCTTATTGGTTTGAATGTATGTGCTTCGAGAATATTGTTGAATGACTTTATTTCTCGTTTTCCGCCATTAGAGATACTTGATTCTCATACTATGCAGGTTTTGGAACAAGAAACCGTGGATGTACCCGACTTCTATATTCTTTATACACTTCCAAGTGTGGACAAGAATAAGTGTGGGGGAAACTTTTATCGGTTAATAGCTTCACTTTTGCTTTATATTACTAATATTTGTGTGAAGCTAGTGTTTGCAAAACAGGTTCTATGGAAGGATCCTCAACTTTTCGTATTGTTGATATATGGGGAATGAATCTTGCAAGGATATAGTCGAGGCCGACGACTTTAAACCAAGCGCTACATGGGAGGCAACCCATAGGTTTTGTATTTCTTATCTTTTAATTTTTCTTTTCTTGTTTTTATTTTTTCTTGTCGCATATTGTTATAAGATTTCTCACCTTGACTTTCTTTGGACGATTCAATTTACATTGAGGACAATGTAAAGTTTAAGTGTGGGGGAGTGGTTAAGCATTTGCGTTGTAAATTTTTCAATTTTTTTTCAACTTTTGTGTAAATTAGTGAATAAAAACTCCAACTTGTAGTTAGTTTAGAGTCACATAGTATACATGTCGCTAAGAGTACATCGAGAATCTCATAATAGTGACTGAACTTAGAGATGACAGAGAACATGATCGGGTTTCTTACTTGTATGAGAGTTAAAGTTGGATTTAACCATGCCCGATGGCAAATAAGGTGCAGACTGAATTCGGTATTAGAGTAGTGATCCCCTATAGTGGAGACTACCCATGTTACATCATGTGAGGCACCGACCTTCAATTCTTTGTACCTGTCTAAATTTGTGCTTTTAGAGTGTGAGTCACCGTATGTAAATTCCCGGGCGAATGGTGAGCTGTCCAACCTCCCACCATAGAAGCACTATTTTGATCTCTTGAGTGCTATTTTTATCAACCATGTTGGTGACATCGAATTGCTAACTTACATACCACTTGTAATCTTGTTCGCTGTTAGCACCATCCACCTTATCTCTCTCTACACCAACAGGTCCATAGAAACACCATCATCATCAACAAGAGGAGCATCACAAATTTGAAGGAAAGTTGAAGACGTTCAAGGTTTACAAGCAACAATACGAAATGAGCAGATTTGATTCAAGTAAAGCAACAAGACAAGGAGAGAATTTTTTATAAGTTGAAGACTATTATACAAGAGTGAAAATTATCAAGGATGAAAGTTCGAGAAGTCTATGATATCAAGACATACAAGTTGTGAAGAATCAAGCGGTAAAGTACTTACACCATGGCATTGTACTTACATTTTTATTTTTTATTTTATTTGTATTTTACTTTCTCTTGATTCAAAAAAAAAAAAAAAAAAAAAAAGACAAGAGAAAATTTTTAGGTTTGTTATTTTGTATTTGTTTTATTTCTTATTTCTTTAAAAAAAAAAGAAAAAAAAAAGAAAAAAAAAAAAAAACGAAAATTAGAAAAAAAAAAAGAAAAAAAAATTTAATTTTGGGTTTGTATAGTTCGTTTTTATTTTTGTATTCTTTCAATAAAGCCAATGGAAAGAAGGAATATCTATAATGAAGTTTCAAGCAACAAGGAATTAGAGGAAAGAATCACATTGTCAAGATTCTACGAAGTTCGAGAGTTATCATCAAGAGTTGAAGACCAAAGACGAAGATGAAGACACCGATTGAAGACCGAAGACGTTTCTATGGATGCTGTGAGAGTGGTGCTAGCTGCACGCCGAACGGATAACGAGGTAAGTAAGCATACTCCCACCTTCGTTAAATGGTTGATTTCCTTTCGAAGAGATCGTCAGAAAAATGGGTTTTCAAAAATATATAAAAGATGTGGGTTTTCAAAAACATTCGGATGGTTATGCCTTCCTACCATTCAACGTGTCGCAGGATTCTCTCTTCATTCCTACCTGGACACATGTGTGACCCATAAAGAGATGTTTATTGAGAGCAATATCATAAAACCCTTTCTTGTGAGTGAGTCGAGACTTTTGATCACTCAGAACACGAATTTCTTTCGAGAAGGGATGGTTATTTCTCTCTCAACTTTTAAGAATGAGATTGTGTTCATTTATGTGTCTAACTTCTTATGACTAGTGTGCGGAATCTCTATGTCTTCTTAGTGCTTGGATACTATCATTTCGGAGAACTAGTAAGTTGGAAAAATAGGTTTTGTGGGTATATCTCTAGTAAACCCTCACGAGACTATAACTCGTCCACTAGGGACACCTATTGGTTTAAAGGCTTGTTATTTATGCTAAAAGTGACCGTAGCCTCGACGACACGGAGTTGTATGTATCTTTTTAAATTGTTTTGCTTGATTTGCTCGAGGACTAGCAAAGTCTAAGTGTGGGGGGAATCGATAGGTGTCTAAAACACCTAATTTACTATCTAGTAGTTACGCTTTCTTTGCTATTTTTCTTGTGAATTTTGTACTTTATGTGTGTTTTTGAGTTTTGTAGTTACTTTGGAGTCATTGGAGCAAAAAGAAGTGAGACTCGCTCAAATCCGGGATTTCTTCTCATCGTCTTGGAGAGAATGAAAAGGCGAAGCCCACGGCGAAAGAAAGAGATCATTCCAGGAGCGAAATCAATGATTAAGCTTGTCGGTCCCCGAAATGACAATACAAGAATTATGCGGGACATCCCTTATCCAAGCAAACAGTGCCTAAGTAAATCCTATCTACTACAATACTAAATCCGAGGAGAGATATGTTTCTCTCATTCACTTTGAAACTCAGACAAAAGAAAAACAGCAGCGATTCCTGCTGTTAAATCGAGAGACATTCGAGCTAACAAACTAAGTTATATAACGAATTACAGAGTAGGGTTTGAGGCAAGCTCGCTAGCATTCGAGTACAGGGAACTCATTGCTAAGGAACATATGAAGTTTGGGTTTGATTATTCTCTGATTTGGATACGAGTTTGTTTGATGAACAGAGATGAAATTAAAGTGGGTTTCTGAGTACTGTGAATGATGTATGAGAACGGGTTTCTTCTATACTTGAATTCTGTAGAGAAGGAGTTGATGTGTGATTTTCAACTACAAGTTCACAAATGGCACACCCACTGTTTGACAGAATGCCTGAACGAGCAATTCTTCACTACAAGTTCAGCTGTGATTCGATAGTGGTCTGTGGTTGGCTTTTAATGGTTCTGGCGACGGGATATCGAAAAGCTCAAGGAAAAATAATGGAAGCTACTTCCATTGAAATGATCATAGAAGTGATGATAAACTAGAGGTTGTTGTTGCAACCGTGACACTTAAGCTCAAAACAGGACGTTCTCTTGATGGAGAAACTCGTGGTGATTGAGTAGAAACATGGGAATGTGTTGTTGCTGCTAAGAAGAGTTGGAGCTCGGGTTTGGCTATCTTTGGTGGAGAGATATTAACCTAACGAGGAGGATGGTTTGGCTGGTAATCAGTGTGGGGTGGTCTATTGGTCTTGAGCCTGTGGTTCGTTTCCATTGGTTTGCATTTGAGTTCAACAGAGTCGAGAGCAGGGAAGCTGCATTGCATTGGATCGAGCGGATGGAGCGATCCCGAGTTGAAGTCAGTAGATGTGCGAATTGAGGGAGGAGTGCTGGTTCTAGTGGTGACTGCAATAGCTAAATGAATGTCAGAGCTGCGGGTGTTGATGCTGAGATATTGCAGCTGAGTTGAAGTGCACAGCTGGTGTATCGGATTGAGTGGTTGCATCTAATTGAGCTTGAAGGAGAATTGTGCATATGTGATCCCATTTCATGGACGGAAATCGACTTATCAGTATTAAACCAGAGGAAAACTAAGTCTTTGGGTAAAGAGGCACACTTGTAATTCTTTCGAGGTTTGGTGAAATATCCAAGTCCAACGAGGACTCACGGCGAACAAGATTACGACGAAGTGGTTAATTACAAGAAAGGCGAGTTGTTTGGTGTATCGCAGGAGGTTGCAGGTATGAGCTTGAACTGAAATGGAAGGCTGTATCGCAGGAGGTAAAGTGTTGCTGCCATTGAGCCGAAGGGAATGAGATAGCTGTGGTTCGATGGGAGCAGTCCTGGCAAGATGGAATTAAAGTTGCAGCTACAAGTGCAAGTGCCGTTGGTTGGATGAATTGACTGGGAGGAGATTGAGAATAGCAATGAAGATGAGCTGGTGTTGTTAGTGTCAATGGCAAGGACCTGGAGTTAGGATTCGAGTTGAATTGCAGGGAGCGAGAAATTATGCGGATGTTCACAATGTCTTTGTCTTGCTGATTAATTCTAGAAGAAAAAGGAGTCAAGGCAATGAAGTATATCGTGAATCGTATCACTGTCTCTTGGTTATGGAGGATAAGAAGCTGAGAAGAATAAAGATGCTGATGCTAAGTGGCAAGGGTGGAGTTGCGGTTGCGGTTGTAGTTGGAAAACGAGAGATGTATTTGGTCTACAGTGCATTGCGACATTAGAGTTGTGTTGCACTGCGAGTGATGGAATTGCGCCGAGAAGTGCAGGTAATGACTTGTGGGTCACCGCTGCCGGCTGAATTACTGCTTGCGATGCAAGTTTGGAGGCTTAAGAGCAACTAGTGATGGATGGGGCTGAGTACTTGCGAGAGAAGTATGGCAATGTGCGGGAATGGATTTTGAAGGCTGCGAAATTGTGCAGCACTGAGGCGAGGTGGTGCACCGGTGGTACTAGCAGGATGCCGGATTTCGGAAGTTAAAATGTGAATCATAATATTTCAGTGAATCACGAAAGGGGTATGTGTTGGATGCATGATTCGACATCGGATATATGAGCTACGAGTCGCGCTTTTGATGGTACGTTTTCGCAAGAAATGAGAAGTTGGGTTGGATGGTTCTTGTGAATGTATGAACTATAGAGAAGCGAGAGATGAGTTCTGGGAATACACACTTGCTGGCGACAGTTTCCGATGACAAAAGCGGCTGGAGATAGTTTCACAGTGGCCGGATTCCGGTGACCGGTGACCGGTGATCGGATTCCGGCCGATTTCCGGCCATAATCCCAGTTTTCCGGCGACCAGTTTTGGACCCAAAATTTCCAGAGACTTATTTTCACACATGGGCTTGGTGGACTACTTGGAGATGGGTTTTGAGAAGATTTGACCTAAATTTGGAAAGAGTATCCTTTTGGAATGGAAGAAACATATAAATAGAAAAGTCTTTCTCAAACCTAGATATATCTCCATGAGGGAGACTTCTACTTGTTGTCTAGGGTTTCACATGATAGTTTTCTTCTTTGCTTTCTATGATGATTTCCAAAAACACAAGTAACTAAGTTTTTATTATTGGTTGAAGATGTAGTTGGATTTTGCAACCAAGTTATGATTTTTATGAATTAGTTTTCTCTCAATATTATCGTTTGATTTCTACGGTTTATAATAATTGCATGATTGATGTATTGCAATATGATTGAATGTTTGTTTAGTTAAGTCTAGAATTGATTGAACTCACATCCATATCTATAGATATTTTAGGGTTTTTCATCAAGCGATAACCTTGAATACGAGTAGCATGATATGATTCTAGGTTGTAGTGATACATCCTTGTAGTCATATGTAGAAATTGACCTTTGTTCGAATTGTTTGCGCAATGTATTTCAATTGCATTGATTAGCCTATTTACAAACTTAATGCTCATAGGAATTGAACTTGATTAGCGCATGGCGTTAGGTTATTCTTTAGGTAGAATTCACATACGCAACTCTAATGTGTGTGTTGATGAACTTTGGAAATTTACTTGAGTATTCTTGCAATAAGGTATTCTATGGCTTTTGATGATAAGCGAGATTAAATACAATTCTATTCATATATTCATAAACTTGTTTACAATTGAAGATGAAACCTTTATCCAATATTTTCACATCCTTGATTTGCGTGTTTACTTTTATTTGTTTTGCTTTTATTTTATTTTCGTTTATAAAAATCAGAAAATCCCCCGTGTTACTTATAAGATACCGAAACAATTTGACAACCTAGACCTCTCTGTGGGAACGATCCTTTCTTGCCCTTGCTTCATTATATATTTTGAGTAGTAAGAAAGTGTAATTTATTTTTGACGCCTACGACAGCGATCAATAGTGGAA
>JAJJWW010001157.1:0-41740 GCA_023531295.1 Papaver armeniacum | reverse complement strand
ACCAACAATTTATTGAAAGATTATTTCGATTTCCAAACATAAGTTTATGAGATTAGGGTTAAGGAGAGATAGATTTTGATTTCTGAATACTTGGTTTCGGTTCGAAAAAAAGGAAAAAAGAGGAGAGCAAATCAGTTTTGGCTAAGGGAGACAGAGGGTTTTGATGTCGTAGATATCGATTTTGAGAAGAAAAAAAATGGTGGAGAACAAGATAAGTTTTGGGTGAGGGAGAGGGAGAGGAGAGGGACGGAGAAAAGAAAGAGAGATTAAAAGAAAAAGGAGAATAATTAGGTATTATCACTTTTGATAGACATTTTAGCCTCCAACTACTCTAACAAAGGCAAGCGTGTCCCACTTTCATTTTTTATTTCTAGTATTCCCGATTTGGTGCAACGCATTTATGGTTACGAGCAACTTATTAAGGTCTAAGAGTTGGTTTATTTGCAATTGAATATTTGCAAACTCAACATTCGAATCCTTTTGAAAGCGAATTAAATCCTTGAAAGATTCACCCATCCAGGATTTGTGTTCCTTCCTTGCAAGCATCTTCTTTAGAACCAGCTCTTGAATTGAATCACATCCTTGAGTGTCTTCCTCCATATCAAGATGCACAATCTCTTGAGATTTTGCAGAGTTCTCCATATAGCCTTTTTTTTGTTAGGGAAGGATTAATACAATATAAGATGTATAAGTGTTAAGAGAAGACACTTCTCATTAAGGAAACCCTATTAACTCAAAGGAGTAAGACACGGACGTTCACAGACCGTTCACAGGAGAAGGATGGATTAAAAAAAAAAACACAATGTTTGTCAATATTGCTCAATAATTCTTAAAATCGGAGCCTGAGTCATGAAGCAGGCTTGCATAACTCAGATTGATTGACAAAAGGAAACATCATGCAAAAATGTACAGTAAATCTTAAGACTCCCATAGTCATCATCCTTGTACCTCTCAAGATAGATTCAAGGATGAGTTTACCTAGAGTTAGGTAAAGGAGTGAGAGGTGATCTCACTACCAAACATGGGAGAGGAGTTGTACAAGTTGTTTGAACGTTTTACTTGTATATTTCCTTCTTTCCATCGATTACAACGTATTCCAGAGGAATTTGTCATAAACCTTTTCAAAAGTCCATCTGAAGGATTTTTCTGAGGACTGAGTCTAGGACCTCTAGAAATCGGTTCCAGAATAGGAAATTTGGAGGATTTCCATTTTCTTGATCTAGACTTACCAGACTTGTTCTTATAAACACAGGAAAAGTCTTCATTAGTGGCACAAGAGTTTATACCGTAATGAGGAACATATAACCTGTAATGATTTCTTGAAGAGGGATCATTTTTATAAGATTTCTGGTTTTCTGCAGGCAAGAGATTCACTGAAGATGTCGTCAGACGATTTTCTCCATTGACAGTAGAAAGAAGCAAATTACAGAGATTAGTAATTTGTTTCCTCCTAGTAAAACAATGAAGAGCATAGTGATTCTTTTTCCCACAGAAGGAACAACATCGTGGAATTGAGACATGATTTCCTTAACCCAACACTTCCACCTGCACATGCAAATTTTGCAAGTGATTCACCGTAGGTAATTCCTTGGAGGAATTTTTCTTTACGCTAGGTAAAATCTTGTGAGTATTAGGATAAGGTGTAGAAGATGACTTAATCATCAAGACAGAGTTTTTCTTTTTCAAGGTGTTAAAAGATGCAACAAGTTTCTCTTTTTCGACACGATAGTTGTTTATTTCTGATGAATGAGCCTTGACTAAACGTTTTTCTCTAATCGAGTCTTCTCTAACAGTATATTCAAGAGTACTAATCTTTTCACGCTGTAGAGTAGTTTCTTGAACCAATTGTTCGATGTTGTTAGAGAGAGATTCAATGAAGATGTAGAGTTCACGTTCCCTTTCAAGAGATTTCTCAAATTCATCCATAAGCTAATCATTCTTTTCTTCAAGAATCTTAATTTTAGAAGCTTGAAAGTCAGCAAAATTTTTTAATGATCTGGTGAGTTCCATTTCATATTTTGACACGAGCTCACAAAACTTGTTTTTCCCTCGGGATTCGGAAGAATCTACTAAGGAGCTATCCTTTGAAGAAAACCCAAGTTTTTTGTTGTAATCAGAATCTGTTGAAGACATATCAATATGCGTTATCTTGTGAGATATTTCTTAGGTCCTCAGAAAACAGATTGCTACAAACACAGACTTATGAGGTCTTTAATGTGTTTGCCTGCTCTGATACCAATTGAAAATGCGGGGGTCTAACAACCACACCCAACAATTCGTTTGGCAATCTAAGAGGACTTACTCTAATACACTTTCTAAAGAATCAACTAGACAGTCAGACTCAATCTAGAGTAAAGTATATCAAAGAGTTTAATATCTCGGATTCACAATGTAATCAGCAAATCAAACAGATAGAAATCCACGAGCCTAATTGTTATGTGAAACAACTTGAACGGTACCTAAAACCAATGTTCAAGTGTCAATCAATGTAAATCAACAAACAAAGGTTGGATATTCTAATTGATTGATCTAAACGCACAACCTGTGATATTTCAATTATATAACATAATATAATGCGGAAAAGAAATAACACAGACACCAGAATTTTAATAACGAGGGAACTACAAATGCAGAAAAACCTCGGGACCTAGTCCAGATTGAATACCACACTGTATTAAGCCGTTACTAGACTCTAGCCTACTACCAATTAACTTCGGACTGGACTGTAGTTGAACCCTAATCAATATCACACTGATTCAAGGTACAGTTGCGTTCCTTACGTCTCTGATCCCAACAGGATACTACGCACTTGATTCCCTTAGCTGATCTCACCCACAACTAAGAGTTGCTACGACCCAAAGTCGAAGACTTGATAAACAAATCTGTCACCCACAGAAAGTCTATAGGATTGAATAAATCTGTCTCCCATAGAAATACCCAAGAGTTTTTGTTCCGTCTTTTAATAAATCAAGGTGAACAGGAACCAATTGATAAACCGGTCTTATATTCCCTAAGAATAGCCTAGTATTATCAATCACCTCACAATAATCTTAATCGACTAGTGAAACAAGATATTGTGGAATCACAAACGATGAGACGAGGATGTTTGTGATTTCTTTTATCTTGCCTATCAGAGAAATTAATCTCGAGTTAATTATTTCAATTGTACTCAATACAATAGAATCGGGCAAGATCAGAACACGCAACTACAAGAGAAAATAATTGGGTCTGGCTTCACAATCCCAATGAAGTCTTTGAAGTCATTAACCTACATGGTCTCGATTAGAAACCTAAGGTTAAAGGAGAATCGACTCTAGTTATGCAACTAGTAGCACACAAGAGGTGTGGGGATTAGGTTTCCCAGTTGCTAGAGTTCTCCTTTATATAGTTTTCAAATCAGGGTTTGAAATCTAAGTTACCTTGGTAACAAAGCATTCAATAGTCACCGTTAGATGAAAAACCTGATTCAACCAAGCTAATATCTTTCAACCGTTAGATCGAACTTAGCTAGTTACACACAAATAAAATGTACCCTCATTTAGGTTTATGTAACCATACCTAAACGTGTACACCATGTTGGTTCACAAATAGTTAACCGAGGTTAGCCATATGATGACTCTCATATCAACCTTATTCATCTTAACCATAGCCAGTTCAAATGGCTCAAATGAAACTAGTTAAAGAACCGTTCAATTGCTATATTCTCATAGAAGTATACAAGAACACAATTGAAGCAAAATCGGTTTGATTCACTCGAATCAATACATGAACATTATAGCCACGGTTTGCAAAGATTGCATTACTTATTTTATAAATATTTAGGTTCATGTACACCACCGATTTTAGAAAGTAACCACTTAAGTATGCGTACTTAAGTAACCGGATTTGAGTTTGTTTTGGTTTTCAAACTCAGCAGAAATTCACGGACATGAACTTTCCGCCAGTATGCGTACGCATACTTTACCAGTCTCCAACAACCATTTAGTACACACAAGTATGTATACATTTGGTTCCCGGTTTTGGACTTATACACAAATGTGCGAACACACTATATGCTTATATCCAAAGGTGGTTACATGATTCTAAGTTCTTTATTTCAATCATTGAAACATTCTTAGAAGATGACAATAGCCATTTTCACACACTATTAGCATCAAACCAATTTTCAAGATATTGAAATAATCATTATCGAAACATTCCAAGTCTACACCAAATGATTGTATTACACAAACTATGTAAGATGTTACTCGGTAATGTTTTCATGATATAAGATGAACTTGGTCGAAGCTAAAGCTTGCCAACACATATTTCGAGAAATATGTAAGCGAGATAAACTCAGCTCGAAATCTCAAATGTGTATATAGAAAACTATATCGTAATACGACTTATGTCTCAATATAGGAGATAGAATAGAAATAGACTTTCCAAGTGATAGATGAGTTCAAGTCTCCACATACCTTTTGTCGAAGTTCCACAAGCTACCCTTAGTAGTTCTTCGTCTTCAAATGATGAACGCCGTGAAAACTAAGCTCAACTAAACAATCTATGTCCTAGTCCGAGACATCTATAAATAGGCTAGAAATCAAGACTTATAGTTTTGATCACTAACATTGACAAACATGCTTGAGATAGCAACACATGCGAGTTTGACCGAGCAGTGCTTTAACACATATCACTGAGATTGAATAGAGTTGTTACCGAACAGATTTGTTATTCCTTTACTGTTTGGAATAAGATCTAAAGTAATTGTTCCAGTGCGTGCACTTATTGAATGTCGGAAGCGCAGGAATACTGAAGAAACTAGGTGAACTATAGGTTTAGTTGCTTGGTCTCAACTATACGAAGTTGGTTTGATTTTGTATAACGGCTTAATTCTGAGAGTATTCAATTCTGGACTAGGTCCCGGGGTTTTTCTGCATTTGCGATTTCCTCGTTAACAAAATCTTGCTGTGTCATTTACTTTTGTTTTCCGCAATTATAATTTAGTATAATTTAAAGTAAATTACACAAATGTTAACTCCGTATTACTTGATAGTGATCCTATAAAGTTTTGTTAAGTCCGGACCTATTACCAAGTAATCACACTTTACTCACATACGTATTGAGCAATTCAGTACATTTATATGAAATTTATTCAGAATGGTGCATGTAGCAACAATCCTAAACATTCTATAAATTTTATTAATCTCTTGCCTGCATTATTTATTAATGTGCGGCTTATTGAGTATTTATCATATGCTATGTTCCCCGGCTGAACTCTTAATATTGGTATGACATGACAATTAGTGTTCACTCGCGGCTGAGTAGCATGAATTTCCCGAAGTATCAAGATTAAGGTATGCATGAAAGTACTCAGTCAGAAGACGCACTAACTGCTCTCTGAGAATAAAATTAAAGAATTTTGTGTCAACACACAAAATTTATCAAATTTGATCAATTTTGTGATAGCTCGCAAAATTCAAAATTTTGACCTAATTAATTTGCAAAAACTTAAGATTTTTGCACCCTGCACAATATCTCTAACCCTATTGGTCGAGACCAAACCTAGGTAAGCTAGGAAATTAATCCTCCATGGACTAGTAGGAGCAAAATCCTACCAAAAGTAGAAAACAAGAAGTAAAAGAGGAGCTGCGGTAAATAAAAGTAACAACAAAAGGAGGCGCGGCCACGCCACCTGGCTGGCCAGTTCGCCCTAGCAGGCACTGCCCGTGGCTGGCCGGCCACGCCCCATAAAATTGCTTGCTGGCCGTTCTTCCCCATCGACCAATCAGATCGCTTTAAATACGCAACACACACTTTTGAGTAAAAGTGGAAGTTGGCTAGGCGCACATTGAAGTCCTTAAGGAATTGAACATAGGCTACCCATATCAGTCTTAAAACAATCACGGCCACATGATTTGGCCGGCCAACTTAATGAGCTTGGCCCCCTCTCAACGAGACCAAGCAAACTACATGATGTCCACCGGCGGGCCCACCACCATTCCAGCCAATCGGAATCCTCTTAGCACGCCAGCAACAACCCTAATCACTAGCCGGAGCTAGGCTAGTTGCGCTGCTGAAAAGAAGTTCAACGAGTTAAGACTGGCCATGGAAGTCTCAAACTCATCCCATCCTTCCAACTTCGTCAGCCGAATTGGATAGCTTAGATTTTGTTTTGGACGGCCAACGAGGTGCCGGTATGCTCGCAAGCAACCCATCTCCATCCCTGGCCGGTCGAACTGCCCACGACATATCAGGAGCACACCAAACCGATTGCTCAAAAGAGGCTAGCCGTGCGGGTTATAAAACCCTAATTTATGTTAGCAGTAGTATATAATTGCCACAAAACGATCTTGGCCGCTCAACTTCGCCAGCCGGATTGACCATCCTAGATTCAACCTTAATCAACGTGCAAGGAGCTGATACGTTCACCAGCGGCCCGACTATTGTGCTGGCCGATCGAACATCTCCCAGCACCCGCCAACATCGAAATACGTTGGACTAAAATGGATTGGCCACACGCCCTTTTAAAACCTAAATTGAATCAACGACAACTATTAACTGTTGCAAATCATCTCGGCCGCCCAACTTTGCCAGATGAATCGGCTGGCCCAACTCCTATTTTACGCAGCCAAAAAGATGTGGCCATGATCAACGGCTACCCCCTTTCATAAGTTGCAATCGGCCAAGCCGCGGCCTGCCCATATGGCTCCTAAACGATCTCCCAAAGATGGTTGGCCGCACTTCTTATAGGAATCTTAAATAAATTTAGCGGCAACCAATAACTGCCGCAAATTATCTCAGCCATTCAATTTGGCTAGCCAATTTAACTGGTCGGGATTTAACTTGGACCAACCAATAGGATGTCAAAATGGATACCAGCCACCACTCTCCTAAAGGGACCGACCGGCTTACCTTTGGCATGCATAAATAGCTCCCAGCAGCTTCCTGAAAATGGCCGATCATTCTCCTTTTAAGACACTAGGTCTTGCGACCAACCAAGGCAGGCTCAATACAACAATGCTTCACATGCATCGATTATTCTGAGCTTCTTGTTTAAAAGCGATGATTTAAATGCATTGTGTAGGATTAGAATATCGCAACACCAACACCCTTGCGAAATCCATAAACGACACATTGCGAAGACATCGAAGACGAGTAATATAAATGACGCAACGGATGACGACATCCAGAACACGAGAAAGATGTGAAGGCCTAGCGAGATTTAGGAGTGTTGCGAGGTTTTATATTTATACACTTGCGAGAATGTCACAAGTCAGATCCGAAGATAAAGGATAACTTAGCTGTCATCCATTATGTAATGTCCTATATAAAGAGCCGAATAGGCTTATAAAAAGAGAGAGATCTTTTTAGAGAGTGGAGAGAAAGTTTAGAGGAGAGAGAAAGTCTAGAGTAGCAATAATATTCTTGATTTCACTTCCTTCTTGTAAAATTTCTAACTCAATTAATAAAGAGATTGGTTATTGATCTTAAATATGTGTTAGATATTATGAATTCTTGTGAGGTGTGTATTGTAGGATTTCCTGCAATTACATATGGCGCTAGAAACATGGACTGATTGAAGATAGATATTGTGATTTGAAAGAATTTGGAGTAAATTTCTTATAATTTTCAACAATTCATTAAAATTGAAAAATGGCTAGAAGAAGACATGCATCAAAGCAACCAACAACCGTTAGAAGGAGTAGGAGACTTGCTGGAGAAAGGAGAGACGAGATAGGAGAATCTTCAAGAATGAATACAAGGAAAATCAGAGAAAATCAAACTCAACCGCCAGTTCAACCGCCAATTCAACGTACACCACAAATACATAATAGAGTTGTGGATTATGATAGAGTGAGTGTACATACTTGGCGATCAGACTTTGCAGATGAAATGGGAGAAGAGCAGCAATTCGGAGACAATGGACAAGAGGAGAGAGATCAAGAAATAATTGGAGGAATAATTCATGGAAATGAAGAGATTGCAGCATTAGAGACATTAAGGCAAACAATACGTGAAGAAAGGCAGTTGGAAGCAGAAGAACGTGCGAATTTGACAAGGCAAAACCATGAATTGAGGATGGAAAACATAAGATTACAAAATAGGAGGTCAAGAAGCATTACAAGATAACGTTCAAGATCATTTAAAGAAGAAATAAGACAAAATTTGCCTATAGAAAATGCTAATGAAGAAACTCGAGAGGAAATACAAAATCCAGGCGAAGAATGTTGCGAAGGAAGACAAGTATTGGAAGATCGTTATATTCAACGTGCTGAAATTCTTCAAAATGAGCAGAATGATAGAATTCAAGGAAATAGACATCGTCAGGGGCGAAATAATCGAGATGGCGAAGAAAATCAGGAAGAAGGAAGGAGAATTTTACATGAGATAGAAATACAAAGAAATGAACGAGCAATTGAGGATGAAATTGAAAGACACTATGCTGAACAAACACATTTAGCTCGCGAAAGAGAGAGACTAAGAGCATAAGTGGAAGAACAAGAGCTACAAGAGGCAATTCGACAGAATAACCATGATAATCGAGAAAGGAGGCGTGAGCGAAACCGCAATAATTCTAATTTCAATGAAGAGTATGATAGAGTACAAAGGAGAATTGAAAGACGGCGAAGGGGAGAAAATGAGAGATATGACGGTGTGCGAATTAATGAAAGAAGTGAAAGCGAAGATCACAGAGAAAGACGAGAAAAAAATGATGAACAAGGAAGTCAAAATAGAGATGAGCGCTGGAGAAGAGAGGCAGAGTTGAAAAGACCAATGGATCCAAATTCTGGTATTGATAAATAATAAGATAGGAGGAGGTAAGAGACAATTAGATGAAGCCATAGAGGAAGCTGCGAAAACTCCATTTACACAAGAAGTACAATTAGGAGGAATACCCCCAAAATGCAATTTGTCTGCGTTAACCAAAGATTTTTGATGGAACAACTTGTGCAGTCCAACACATCAAAGCTTATGTGAGATGTATGCTACAATGGGAGAACCATGATGCAATATTATGCAAGTATTTCGCATCAAGTTTAACAGGAGAGGCATTAAAATGGTTTGAAGGTCTGCCAAAGAATACTATAACCTTTTTCAACCACTTGCAAACTATATTTTTAGGGGCATATATAAGTAACAATTCCTCGCGACCTGGCATTGAATATGTATTTGGGTTGAAGCAAAGGGTTGGCGAAAGTTTGAAGCATCTAACTGTGAGGTGGAAGACAATGTGTAGTGATATGGATGGTCGTGTGGACGAAAGATATCTCATTCTATCATTCATCAATGCTATGTTCGCAACCAATCATATATACATTCGATTTTCGAATCAAAAATACAATCACAATGACCGAGTTGCGAGAACTACAGGAGGAGTATATTGCTCTTGAGGAAAAGAAAAAACGAGATGGAATCATACCCCATTGCGAACACAAGTTCAAGAGCAGCGAATGCAAGCTTATTACCCAAGTTAATAAATACAGTGGCGAGCACCTCGCAAGGACAACAAGGGAGAGTAATGGGAGATGGACAGCAAAAGCTAGTAGCTATGGGGAGCCGTGATCAAGAAGAATTTGAGAGAGAGAGAAACTTCTATAGCCGTGGTGGAAATAACAAAATCCAAAGACTTGATCATCCACAAGAAACTTATGGAGGTCATCAACCGCAAGGAACTTATGGAGGTCAGAGGCAAAACTTTCACAGAGGACAGCGAAATCCAAAAATAATATGGGAAGAAATCAAAATGCTACCTTTGAATGCTAGTGTGGAGAAGATATGGGAAGCTATAATCCTAATGGAAAACATACCTGCACCATGGAACATGGGGAGTGAACCACCTCCAAGCTACAAAAGTAATGAATTTTGCTCTTATCATCACTTTCATGGACATATAACAAGTGACTGCAGAAATATAAAGAGAATCATTCTCAGGATTATAGATCAGGGAAAATTAAATCACTTCCTGGTAGGACAAACGCAAACTCAAGCATTACCACCTCCTCCAGATATTCACAAACCAAATAAAGCAAAAGAAAGAGAAACATTTGTGATTGAAGTTGGCATAAAGGCAAAAAATCTGTTTTGTAACTCCATCGTACACTCATACAAGACAATTGAAGATTTTCACGATAACACTCTCAGCAGGGTTTTCGCAAGAGATGCTGATGATAAAGAAATAATGAACATTGCGAAGACATCGCCACTGGAAGAATGGCAAAAGCAGACTATCTCTTTTACCGCAGAAGAAGTACCTGAGGGTGGAGAAATACATGAAAACCCATTGGTGGTAAGATTGGAGATCAACCCAAAACCTAGCGAGGATGAAGATGATGAAGCTGAGAATTCATGGGCAATCAATAGAATTTTGATTGATACTGGGAGTTCCATGAATATTCTTTTTTATCATACTTATAAAACTATGGGAGGGAAAGATGAAGATCTAATACCTTCAACGTACAAAATCTATGGTTTTAACGGTACTACAAATAAGCCAAAAGGAGAAGTTCATATGCGAATTCCACTGAAAGGATTATCTTTTGAAATTTTATTCTGTGTAGTTGATGTGGAATCACCATACAATGCGCTGATCGGACGACCATGGTTACATGAGATCTTAGGTGTGGCATCGACTTTCCATCAATGTATCAAGTTCCCTCATCCCACTGGTGTTGGCATCATAAAGGGAGATTGGGTTGAAGGAAAGAAGTGTTATGAAATTGATATAGAATCCTGCAAGAGGGAGTGCAAGAAGAAGAATTGGAAACACAACATCAAAGAAAAACAAAGAGATGAAAGATTAATGGTAGATGTAATAGAACAAAGAGAGGAAGAAATGCTGCGAAACCAAAAATAATGAAGATAGGAGGTAGCAAAGGCCTCGTAACAGACAAGAAAATGACAGGAAAATTCAAAAATGCAGAGGCAGAAAGTAGCAGAAGTAAGAGACTCAAAGAATAAATGTAGTTGTTGATTGTCAAAGAAAAAATTGGGAGGAAGACGAGAAATGTAGGTTGGGTTTTTAAAAAAAAAAAATTTTTTTTTTTTATTAATAACAGAGATGAGGTTGCGAAAGGAAGTTGATATACAGAAGAAGAGAATATATTATGAAATATAAAGATATGATTGCGAAATTACAAAAGAATTTACATGCAAAAAATCAAAAAATTAATCAGACAGAGGCAAACCAACTATGGCGTACACCCTAGTTCGCGAAATCAAAATTTCGTAAGAGGCAAATGTAAGACCTAAAGTGCGTCATGAAGGGGGTACCTATTGCATGGCTCGGGGAAAAGGTTACACCGCCCGGAACTCGAGTCATGGAGAATTGGGGTCAATAAAGCCCATCCAGGGGAGATACTTTGGATTTTCAATCTAAGCTTAAGACTTGGATTGGACGACCGAGGGTCTCTTCTAAGGAGTCAGCATTTGACCAAGGCGCCAAGGTACACGGTTGAGCCAAGAGTGCCCGGGGGAATTTGAAGTGTCTCGGACATTCTTGGCAAGTCTCGGCATATCTTTGCTCGGCCCGAAGAAAACTCCACTTAGGGTGCAGTCTCGTAACCATAAGCCCTATAGGCAAAAGGGATAAGAGGGCTCATGAAAACAACCGGTTGTTGTTAAGACCGGATGGGGGAGCTAGCCTTGTATGGCGAAGTACGCCTCCTTGAAGGGGCAACCAGGGAGATGATAAGGGAGGCACCCTCCATTAGGGAGCTGATAAGTGTCTTAAGACGCAAATGTCATGAGGCTTTATTTTCGCAAGAAAATTTAGGCTTGTCATATTTGTGCGACAATCCCAAGAGGCAATAATACAAAAAATAAAGATAAGACGAGATCAATGGGTCGGTACATGAAAGTGTAAGGACGTCCTGCGATTTCGTCGCAAGACTAACAATGTCATGGGGCTTTATATTCGCAAGAATTTTTAGGCCTATCATATTGTCGCAACAAAAATATCTATGCAGAGGCAACAATACTAAAGAAATGATAAGGCAAGATCAATGGGTCATTACATGAAAGTGTAAAGACGTCCTGCGATTTTGTCGCAACGATAAGGGGTGGCACAGTAAGACCTTTAACTAGGAAGGAAAAATAAGACCACATAAGAGAAAAAGAAAACAGGAAATCTTGGAAGAAACCAAGATTTCCTTACTTGCGAAAATTCAGCAGCAATAGTTGCGAGATTGAGGCATGAACACATATCACTATTCGAAAATAACTTGCTTAATCTCTCATTTGAACGCAAATAATAGAGGCAAGTATGGGAATGTATAGAATAAAAACATGTTATTTGTCTTCATATGATAGATTTACGCGCTCATAAAATGAAAGGTTGATAATATATTGACTAATCAGTATTGCAAAAAGAATTGTTCTTTTAACATGTGCAGAAAGGAACAACAAAGGTAGAAATAATATTTGAAGATCCAAGAAATTCGCAACAAAAGATTACAAAAATAGAAGATTAAAAGAAGGAATGTACAAATATTACAAAAAGAGAAAGAAGAAAAAAGAATTATTTCTTGTTTGATTCTTCCTCTTTATTTTCTTCGTCTTCATCAGATTCTTTTACTTCTTCACCTTCATTTGATTCCTCTTCTTCGCTAGCATCACTGTCAGAGATATCCAAAGAGGGCACATTCTCAGGGATTTCGTCAAGGAGACAAGGGTATGAAGAATGAGTAATGTTGTTGTCATCGCAGACTGTCTTAATAGTCTGATTGTGGAAGAGAACAACATCATTTTTGAAATTCGCTACGGAATTTGTAGTTGCTTCTTCAATTTGGAATATTTGTCATTTCAAGAGAGAAATCCTTTGCGAGCTGTTTCTTTCTCGGACTCAAGTTCTTCAATTCTTTTGCGAAATCTCCTTTCGACCTCTGCGAAACATATGACAATGAATTAGTAACTTAATGACAGTTTCATAAAAAATAAACAAAAATAAAGAAGAATAATTAACAACCTTCTTTATCGAAATCATATCCCTAATCAAGGCCGTATGCTCGCTTGAAGGCTAACGTTAACACCTAAATTATTTAAGGCGTCATCTAGAACTTTCGCAGCCCAAGCGAATTCATCGTCATTGTTTATGAGAAGAAGGAGCGAATTTGATTCTCTCTTTCGCTAAGTATAGCATTTTGGCGGATGGATTCATCCCGTTCAACTTGAACTTCAAGAAGAGTTTTTGGAATTTCGCTAATGCTTGGGCACATTGACTAGCGATGTGATCTTTGTCATCTATAAGATCACTAATCTTCTTCCTTAAAGTATTAATTTTCTCTTTGGAACTAAGATACAGACGTTTAAGTTGGTTGGCTAAGCCTAAACTAGATCTATGATCAATTTCTAAGAGGCAAAATTTGGATTGAAGTTCGTTTAGAGGAAGAGATTTAATGTTGTTATTTGAAAAGCTATCCAAATAATCGTTGAGATGAGCAAGAAGAGTATCATTATCCATAGGTTCAGGAAATGAGTAAAGAAGGATGGCTTCATCAGAAAGGTTATAAACGTCTGCGAAAATGGTAAGTTAGATAAGGGAAGATAATGAGAGAACAAAACGAAGGAAAAAGAGAAGAGTCTCATACCATAAAGTTGTTGATTGGCGCTTTGAAGACTAGATATCTTATTCTTCTGAGTAGAAGAATTAACTTCCAGTTGTTTGGTCTTCTCGCGAAGAGTAGTAGTTTCATTTTCAAATTCTTCATTTCTCTTGCGAAGAGCAACAACTTCAGTTTCCAATTCTTCATTCTTCTTGCGAAGTTGAAGATTCTTCTTTTCAAGAATGTTGCGCCTTTTCTCAAGATCTGAGGCAACAGCAAAAGACGCTCTCCCAGACTATAAAAGAAAATAAAGAAATTATCAAGATATAATTTAAAATCGAAATTATGAAGAAGTAAGGGAATAAAGACACACCAAGACACCAAGTGCATTTAGGAAGCTGGGAGTCACCAATCTGGAGACCCCATGAAGAGAATCATCACCCTCTAGTAAAGGAGCATCACAGATACTTGCGAGAGCTTCGCATGTACTATAAAGACGATCATCTCCAATTCTTTGCCTGGAGTCAGAGAATATGCTAGAAAGTTGCGCCATAGAAGATTCAGTTGGAGAATTCTCCTTTGCGAGAGAAATATCAATATCATCATTATCTTCACCAGAACTTTTGCTGGATTGAAGACTTGAAGGAGAAGAGGAATGGATATTTCGTTTCTTAGAAGGTGGGACAGTAGACTTCTCCTTGCGAAGAGAACCTTTACCTTTACCTTTGGTCTTCTTAGGATTTTCTTCCTCTCCAGCAATCTCAGCACAAACCTTCGCACACAAATGAAGATAAGAAACAGAGGCAACAATATTGTTAAAAATAATAAAGAAAAGTATTTCTTACTTCATCCGTGATCGAACGGAGTGCTGCTAGAGTACTCTCCTTAGCATTTCTTTTATAACTCTTCCTCAACTTGATAATCTGAAAAATTTCGCAAGGTTTGTAGGTATAAAAAGGAGAGAAGATTTCAAATTGAGCAAAATTTAGGAAGCATACCTCTTTTGCTTTCTCATGCCAATTAAATACCCAGGGCTGATAATTGGCGAGATTCGCAGGGAGCACATTTGAACCTGAAATATAAGGTCCATTCAAAAGTAGCGGAAAGACGCACCATTTGTCATCTTTGGAATGGCGAGGAACATTGTTCTTGCCAGAATGCCAATCGATATCCTGCATAAGTATTTTGTCGCTGGGAATATTTTCTTTTCTCTTCAAACGTGCACCCCAGCGAGTTCTATCGTTCTTCATATTTATTATTTCATAATTTTCAAAGAAACTCTCTACTGAATACTTTTCAAGAATATCTCTAAGTCCTCAAACTTAGGATCTCTGACTTCTTTGGAGTAAAGGGATCCTTTACCGGCACCACGGTTGGCGAACTCAAGCATTAAGCGGATACAATCCCTGCTTAATTGATAGATGGCTCGCGAGAATTTTGCATGAGCAAGAATTTCATAAAACAAGGGAAGATCAGGGTTGTAGAGAGGAATGGGAAGACCTGCGAGAATCTGACCTAGCGAAATTATGATTTTTTGATCATCACAATGATGATCAAAAATAATTTGGCAGAGAGAATGGATTTAGATTCTTGATTGGGAATAGTGTATAATGTGAAACCTTTCTCTAGCAAATCTTTTTGAACTTCTTCCAAACGGTGTTCATATCTACGACCAACTGGAGGCATCTTTCAGAGTATGGGAATGAAGAGAAGATGGAAGATCAAAAGAAGTAAAAAGAAGAAGATTTACAGTAGCAGGAGCGGAAATTACGGAGAGATGAAGAAAACAAATTGCAGAGAAAACAAGAAAGAGAGTAAAAAAGAAGAAGAGAGGAGTAAGAAAAAAATATATAGAGAGAAGGATTCTCGAAAAGGCAAACACATTTAATGCGAAGAGTAGACATGAATGGTTGAGAGAGGACGGTTGAAAAAGACGTGTCAAAAAATGGATGGAAGAAGGGATACGTGTAATAAATTTTGTGTAAAAGTACGGAGTTATGTCAAAACAGATAAGAATGAAAGAATGAACAGTTGCGGCATTTTGAATAGATTAGTTCTCATGACATTCTCTCCTTCGTAGAGAAAACATGAGAAGAGGCAAGATGTAGGATCAGAATATCGCAACACCAACGCCCTTGTGAAATCCATAAAAGACACATTGCGAAGACATCGCAGACGAGTAATATAAATGACGCAACGGATGATGACATCCAGAACACGAGAAAGATGTGAAGACCTAGCGAGATTTAGGAGTGTTGCGAGGTTTTACATTTATACACTTGCGTGAATGTCGCAAGTCAGATTCGAAGATAAAGGATAACTTAGCTGTCATCCATTATGTAATGTCCTATATAAAGAGCCGAATAGGCTTATGAAAAGAGAGAGATCTTTTTAGAGAGTGGAGAGAAAGTTTAGAGGAGAGAGAAAGTCTAGAGTAGCAATAATATTCTTGATTTCACTTCCTTCTTGTAAAATTTCTAACTCAATTAATAAAGAGATTGGTTATTGATCTTAAATATGTGTTAGATATTATGAATTCTTGTGAGGTGTGTATTGTAGGATTTCCTGCAATTACACATCGAATACATATGATATCAGGTTTGCAAATCAGGTTTGCAATTCTTATAAAATCTTTCAAAATTTAAATTACTCTGATTCGGTTATATTTGAAATTTTTATCCCTCATTACTGTGTTTTGAATTAATGGGTTGATTTTAAAAAAAAATTGGTGTCAGATTGTTTATACCCTAAAAAAATTTCAAACTTTTGAAACTGATAGTCAGAGGATGAAAGTCTTCGCTTGGAATGTCCAAGGATTTGGGAATAAGGATACTAGGCAGCATCTAGGAGAGTTAATTAGAGCTAAAGATCCTGATATTATTTTTTTGTGTGAAACCAAATTGATGAATGTTAAAATGGAAAAGCTTACCTATAGGTTTAATTATATGAATTACCTATATGTGAACCCAATTGGAGTCTCTGGTGGTCTATTTTTATTATGGAAAGATGGAATACACATTGATGTTGTGGACATGAATAAAAATTTCATCTCTGTTTTAGTGAATATGGATTCTAGAAGTGGGCACACTCTCCTTAACTGTATGTATGGAGCCTTGGATGATTTAGGTTGGGATAGACAATGGGACTATTTGGACCAACTAGCAGGTAGGTATACTTGTCCTTGGGTAATCATAGGAGATCTAAACTTCGTTATTAGACAGGAGGAAAAAGTTGGTGGCAACAAAATTCCTCAAAGCCAGCTTGATAATGTTAATTTCCATCTAAATCAACTAGACCTCTCTGATTTGAACTTTGTAGGGAACCCATTTACCTGGAGTAACCATAGAAGTGGGGAAGCTCTCATTCTTGAGAGATAGGATAGGGTTTTAGTAAACTCTGAGTGGTCAGAGTTGTTTCCTAAAGCTATAGTTTATCATTTGGTTGAAGTTGCTAGTGATCACAGTCCCATTTTGTTAACTACTTCTAGAGAGGATAATACTTCTAGAAGACCTCTTAGGTTTAATAGGTGTTGGTTCAGTGATAGTTCTTGTAAAGATATTATTGCTAGTAATTGGAACACTAATGAAAGAGGTTCTAAAGCTTTCAAGCATGCTAAATGTCTGTATAATGTGAAGGTTGCTCTTAGAAATTGGAACTTACATTCTTTTGGGAATTTTCAGTATCATATAAATGCTATTCAAACAACTTGAAGATGTCTCCCTAAATATGCATGATACTGCTAGTATTACCTTGAAAAAAAGTCTAGATGAGTCACTAAAATATTGGTATAGTGTGAAATAGGATTACTATATGCAGAGAGCTAGAGAAAATATCTTAACCTTTGATGATAAAAATACCAAATATTTTCATGATAAAGTCAATTATAGGAAAAGAAGGACTCAAATAGATAGTTTGCTCAGTAGTATTGGTGTTTGGTTGACAGATAAAAATATGATAGCTAATGAGCTTAGAGAGCACTTTAGTAAAATTAGTAGAACAACCAATCCTCCTAGGGACAGGGGTCTTCTGGATGTTCTGACTCCTTGTATTACTCCTGAAGAAAATGCTTTTCTTATCAGGCCTCCTACTGATGAGGAAATTAGGGCCATTCTTTGGCAAATGCAGCCATGGACTAGTCCTGGACCTGATGGATACCCACCTGGATTTTATCAACAGATGTGGGAGACTGTTGGTGCTGATATTGTTGATATGGGCAAGAGCTTCTTTCACTCTGGTCATATGCTTAAACAAATGAATCATAATTTTGTTTCCTTAATTCCAAAGAATAATGCTCCTAGAACTCCTGCTGATTTTAGGCCTATAAGTCTTAGTAACGTAAGTTATAAAATTATATCTAAGCTTCTTGCTAGTAGGCTTAAAACTGTTATGGATAAGTTTATTTCTCCCTATCAAGCTGCTTTTCTTTCTTCTAGGCAGATAACAGATAATATTGTTATTGCTCATGAAATAGTAGATACTATGAGAAAGAATAAAACTAAATCTGGTTTAATGGCTATTAAGTTAGACATGTCCAAAGCTTTTGATAGGATAGAATGGCAGTTTGTTATTGATATTTTAAGGAAACTTGGTTTTCATGATCATTGGTGTCAACTTATTGAGCAATGTATTTCTACTATGTCAACTTCTATACTTTTAAATGGTGCTCCAGGAGAGGTGTATTATCCCACAAGGGGTCTTAGGCAGGGAGACCCCTTATCAACCTACTTGTTCATTATTTGTATGGATGTTTTATCTAATATGTTTATTAATGCTGAGTCCAAAAACAATATACAAGGTATCAAGGTTACTAAGTCTGCTCCCTCTGTTAGCCATTTATTCTTTGCTGACGATTGTCTTGTGTTTACTAGAGCTACTATCAAAGGAGCTAAGCATCTAGAGGATATGCTAGCCAAATTTAGTAAATACTCTGGCCAGGCCATCAATTTTGAAAAGTCAGGTTTAGCTTTCAGCCCAAAAACTGAACCTAGAACTAAGTCTCAAATTTTATCCATTCTTAGAATTAAAAATCTTGGTCTTGCTGATAAATATTTAGGTGTTCCTTTGTTACTTCAAAGGAATAAAATGGAGACTTTTAAACACCTAGGTGAGTCGTGTGAAAATAGGCTTGCTATTTGGAAAGGTAAATATGTGAATCAACCTGGTAAACCTGTCCTTATTAAGTCTACCCTTGGAACTCTTGCTTCACATTATCTTTCTGTTTTCCCAATGCCAAAAAAGTTGACTGATAAGCTTGACACTATCCAGAGAAGGTTCTGGTGGAATAAAAAAGGTCTTGATAAAGGTGGTTACTACATAAACTGGGATGTCATCTCTAAACCAATTGATCTAGGTGGCCTGAACATTAGGAAAACAGAGCATCTCAATACTGCTCTTCTAGCTAAGCTGGCTTGGAGATTGCTTAGTGAGCCTGGTGCTTTACGGGTGCAGATCTTATGTCATAAGTATTTCTTTAATTCTAATCCCCTTCATGCTACTAACACTGAGTCTGTGTCTTGGATCTGGAAAGGCATTTGCAGGGGCATAGAACTGATTAGGAAACATTACTGTTGGGAAGTTGGGGATGGAGCTTCAATTGAGACATGGAAGGATAAGTGGGTTCCCAGTAGAAATACCTATCTCTATGCAAATTTTGCTTCTAGTGATATGAAATATGTAAGTCAGCTCATATATCAAGAAACAAGACAGTGGAAAGTAGACATTCTAAACTGTCTCTTTGATAGAGATACAGTTAGTGACATATGTAAGATTAGAATACCTCAAAATGGTAAGGATGTTCTTAGGTGGAAAGCAACTCATAATGGAAAATTTAGTGTCAAATCAGCTTATAAATGTATTATTCAGGATCTTTATGGTAGTGAGAATGTCAGTTTTCCTTGGAGATCTCTGTGGAGGCTCAATCTGCCTCAGAAAATAAAACACTTTCTGTGGAAGTGTATGCATGACTATGTTTCTGTTAGAAGCAAGGTTTCCAGGTATGTCTCTGCTATTCCTAGTGATTGTGCTTTTTGCCATAGGGACACTGAAACTCTAAGTCATCTTTTCATTGACTGTGAGATTACCAAAAGATTGTGGTTTGCCTTAGACTCTAATATTGCAGGTAATATTGTTAATATGAATATGAATATGCAGGATTGGATTACTAGTTGGTTTCAACCTACTGGTAATACTAGTGAGGATCAGGTGAATTTAATCACCTTTGTTGGGTTTGCTATTTGGCAAATATGGAATCTCAGATGCAATGTTATCTTTAACAATGCACATGTCCAGGTTAATAATCTGGTTAGTCAGGTTAACAAGGATGTCATTGAATGGAATACAAATTCCATGAGAGTATTAGCAGGTAGACATAATGCAAGACATGGGAGATTGGTAACACCATGGAGCCTACCAGATAATGGTTTTCAGAAATTGAATTTTGATGCTGCTTTTAGGAAAGAGAATAGGTATATGGGAATTGGACTAATTGATTTTAATGATGCAGGAAGTTGCAGGGGGGCTCAATCAATTCATGGAATAGCGAATGATGAGGAGCAGGCTGAGGCCTTGGCGGCACTTGAAGCAATAAAGTGGGCAAAGGCCGAGGCAGTGCAGAATCTGCATTTGGAAGGTGACTGTCTGAATGTAGTGAATGCCATCAATGGTAATTTAGAATCTGTCAAGTGGACAACTAATAATGTAATCCAGGATTGCAGGAATTTGTTAGAAAGTTTTACAAATTGGAAATGCACATTTGTGCACAGGGAATCAAATGAAGTAGCTAACAGCTTAGCCAAAAAAGCTAGGAATTTTAGAACTTCTCAATCTTGGAACTTTGTACTTCCAATATGGTTAACATCTCTTATCAGAGATAAACTCAATGTAAACCTTATTTAGTTCTATCAATGAAAGTCTTCTTTTCTTATTAAAAAAAAAAAAAAACACATGACTACCTAGCGCCTAGCTTGCGCGTGATTGGTCAGAATAATTAGGCAAGACCCACTCAACAACTTGCTACATATTTTATATAAAATACTCGAGACATCAAACATGTCACAAACTGGGGGATGTTCATCAGGGTATTGGTCTGGCGGTTTACAGCTGTTGATGGTGGTTTTTAAACAAAGGGTAAAATCGTAAAACCCCAAATAACCTAATGTCACCGGTGACACATTTATTAGAACATTTAATACATGTAGTCAGTAATTAATAGGGGATATTTTTTCAAATTAGGGTTACAACGAGCAAAACCCTAATTCACCTCCGTGCCAATGGCAAATCATGCCAGCCACACCTAGCCCAAGCTAGCCGCGCCATGCCAAACGCACTCTGCCTTGGCCCTAGCTATGCTAGTCACACCAAACGCGCCAAAGCATGCCAACCATGCTAGCCGCACCTCCGTGCCAATGGCAAATCATGCCAGCCACACCTAGCCCAAGCTAGCCGCGCCATGCCAAACGCACTCTGCCTTGGCCCTAGTTATGCTAGTCACACCAAACGCGCCAAGGCATGCCAACCATGCTAGCCGCACCTCCGTGACAATGGCAAATCATGCCAGCCACACCTAGCCCAAGCTAGCCGCGCCATGCCAAACGCACTCTGCCTTGGCCCTAGCTATGCTAGTCACATCTAACGCGCCAAAGCATGCCAACCATGCTAGCCGCACCTCCGTGCCAATGGCAAATCATGCCAGCCACACCTAGCCCAAGCTAGCCGCGCCATGCCAAACGCACTCTGCCTTGGCCCTAGCTATGCTAGTCATACCAAACGCGCCAAGGCATGCCAACCATGCTAGCCGCACCTCCGTGCCAATGGTAAATCGTGCCAGCCACACCTAGCCCAAGCTATCCGCGCCATGCCAAACACACTCTTCCTTGGCCCTAGCTATGCTAGTCACACCAAATGCGCCAAAGCATGCCAACCATGCTAGCCGCACCTCCGTGCCAATGGCAAATCATGCTAGCCACACCTAGCCCAAGTTAGCCGCGCCATGCCAAACGCACTCTGCCTTGGCCCTAGCTATGCTAGTCACACCAAATGCGCCAAAGCATGCCAACCATGCTAGCCGCACCTCCGTGCCAATGGCAAACCATGCCATCCACACCTAGCCCAAGCTAGCCGCGCCATGCCAAACGCACTCTGCCTTGGCCCTAGCTATGATAGTCACACCAAACGCGCCAAAGCATGCCAACCATGCTAGCCGCACCTCCGTCCCAATGGAAAATCATGCCAGCCACACCTAGCCCAAGCTAGCCGCGCCATGCCAAACGCACTCTGCCTTGGCCCTAGCTATGCTAGTCACACCAAACGCGCCAAGGCGTGCCAACCATGCTAGCCGCACCTCCGTGCCAATGGCAAATCATGCCACCACACCCTAGCCCAAGCTAGCCGCGCCATGCCAAACACACTCTGCCTTGGCCCTAGCTATGCTAGTCACACCAAACGCCAAAGCATGCCAACCATGCTATCCGCACCTCCGTGCCAATGGCAAATCATGCCAGCCACACCTAGCCCAAGCTAGCCGCGCCATGCCAAACGCACTGTGCCTTGTCCCTAGCTACGCTAGTCACACCACGCCAAGCCAAGCACCCTTACCTTGGCCCTAGCCACGCCATGCCAAAATGGCGCCCGCGCCTAGGCTTGCAAACCGTGCAACCTAGGCCAAATTGTCCACGCATGCCATTGGCACATGCCAACACGCATCGCTGGTTGCTTTTCTTACCAAGTCGTGGCCCTAATGGCCACGCATGCCATTGGCACATGCCAACATGCATTGCTGGTAGCTTTTTTTACCAGGCCGTGACCCTAATGGCCACGCATGCCATTGGTACATGTCAACACGCATCGCTGGTAGCTTTCCTTACCAGTCCGTGACCCTAATGGCCACGCATGCCATTGGCACATGCCAACACGCACCGCTTGTAGCTTTCCTTACCAGGCCGTGACCCTAATGGCCACGCATGCCATTGGCACATGCCAACATGCATCGCTGGTAGCTTTTCTTACCAGGCCGTGACCCTAATGGCCACGCATGCCATTGGCACATGCCAACACGCATCGCTGGTAGCTTTTCTTACTAGGCCGTGGCCCTAATGGCCGAGCATGCCATTGGCACATGCCAACACGCTCGCTGGTAGCTTTCATTACCTAGTCGTGGCCCTAATAGCCGTGCGTGCCATTGACACATGCCAAACACGCATGCTGGTAGCCTAACTTGCAAGCCGTGCAACCTAGGCCAACTTGGCCGCACGTGCCATTGGGACATGCCAAAACCCACGATGGTAGCCTAACTTGCAAACCGTGCAACCTACCACCAAGGCATTCCGCACATGCCATTGGCACATGCCACACAGGCCACTAGCAGCTCTGGCATTGCCGCTTACACTCAACGTGCAACCTACCACCAAGGCATTCCGCGCATGCCATTGGCACATGCCACACACGCCACTAGCAGCTCTGGCATTGCCACTTGCACTCAAGGTGCAACCCGCAACAAAGGCATTCCGCACATGCCATTGGCACATGCCACACGCGCCACTAGCAGTGCCACTTGCACTCAAGGTGCAACCAACACTCGAGACATCAACACAAACTGGGGGATGCTTTCTCGGGGTCTTGGTTTGGCGGTCACAAAGATGCGGCGTACACTACGCTCACATTAAGAAAGCGTGAATAAGAATAAAGCGGTCAAATAAATGAGGAAATAATGGTGAAAACGTTTTCACCCATAAACACCATGCGGTTACCACCTCCTCCCATTATTTCACCCTTTACTCTCTTCCTTCATGAGGACAAGGTACGTTTCAATCTCGACTTGTATAAATAGGTCTTACCTATTTCCACCAGACAACAAGTCTCGGTCAGGAGAAAAACACAACACTCTCAGAAAAGACAACTTTGCAAGCTCTCCAAAAAAGCTTTCATCTCTTGCAAGCTTCCGAAGCTTTCACTTTCTGATGCAAGTCAAGACACTACTCTCCCAAAATTATTCTGGTCTCAACACCTTTCTTTGCTTCCCTCCCAAAATCAACCCTTCTCCTCCACTTTGTGACCGAAGCAAGTCTGGAACGGCCATTTCTTGGTTTAGGCCGGACTTGTACAGATTGATCTCTCGAATCTAGAAAGTGCTCACGTGCAGCACATTTGTTTAGGGTTTAAACCAGTTTCTCACTCACCTACCGAATTTACCAAAATCGGCGGAAACGATTTTTACCCATAAACAACAGCGTGCGTGTAACACGCCTATCATAAGAAAGTGTCAGGAAAGGCGGACAGTTAGTGGCGCGCAGAAGTAGTGGGTATAAACCGATCTGTCTCCCCTCATAGTAGGGACGTGGTTTTCAACAACCCCACTTCTCCATCACTCTACTACTTCCACTTCCTATGAGATCAGGGTGCGTTCAACTATGACTTGTATAAATAGGTTTCAACCTATTTCAACCAACAACAGTTTTTGTTATCAACACAGTATCTAGAAGTAAACACGAAAGAACTGATAGCTTGTATTCCGCAAGCCAGTTCCACATTCTGAAACAAGTCATAAAATAGCCACACCTTCAGAGTTAACCATTCTGATCTCAACACCTTTTTCACTTCCCTCCCTAAGATCAACCCTTCTCCTTCATTTTGTGACCGAAGCAAGACTGGAATGGCCATTTCTTGGTTTAGGACAGAATTGTAAAGATTGATCTCTCGAATCTAAAGTACTCCCGTGCAGTGCATTTGTTTAAGGTTTGGATTCATTTCTCGGCGGCATACCCAAATTTACCATTTCCATGAGAATTAGTTTTTACCCCAAAATAGACGTCTTGTGATAATCCATTGTTAACAGACTCCGTTCTGTGCGTGATTGATCACAATAGATTCTTGTTGTGGTGTGCAGGTGTTTATTGAATAATTTAAGACAAAGAAGATTTCTTATTGGTTTCATAATCTTTGGTGTGCACAAAACTTGATCGGATGGGATCCAACTATAATTGGTTTATCTTTGATAGATTTGATTGATTAGTTGCGTAGATCGGAATCACTATATAATATCTTGGTAGATTCTATATTTGATTGCAAACTCTAAACTCTGCTACTTTTGTAGTTGTTGGATAAATAGATCTAAACCCGACAAAGGAGTTTATTGGATTAAACAGAAGAGCCTTTGTCTAACTCATATCACTGAGATTAAATAAAGTTGTTACCAAACAGATCTGTTGTTCCTTTACTGTTTGGAATAAGATCCAAAGGAATTGTTCCAGTGCGTGCACTTATCGAATGTCGGAGCGCAGGGATACTGAAGAAACTAGGAACTATAGGTTTAGTTACTTGGTCTCAACTATACGAAGTTGGTTTGATTTTGTATAGCGGCTTAATTCTGAGAGTATTCAATTCTGGACTAGGTCCCGGGTTTTTTTTTGCATTTGCGGTTTCCTCGTTAACAAAATCTTGCAGTATCATTTACTTTTTTTTTTCCACAATTATAATTGCTGTTATAATAATTTAAAGTAAACTACACAAACGTTAACTCCGTATTACTTGATAGTGATCCTATAGAGTTTGGTTAAGTCCGAACCTATTATCAAGTAATCACACTTTGATTGTTGTATTGTCTCGATCTCGTATCCATAGACGATCACACAAAGTGTGAATATCGATTAGTTGTATTGTCTCGACTCGGTCCATAGAAAATTACTTTCGGTAAGAGGACTTATAGGTGGAAAAGTTTAAGATTGTGGTATATTTGGGTACCCTCGTTTTTTTCAAAAGGTATGTTCGAAATAATATCTACTCAGAAGATCATATACTAAGTAAGTAAAGATACTTTGCAAGAGCAGATGCTAAGAAAACAAAGGTATCTCTGTAATAAAGAGGCGAGTAAGAAAATAAGCTAAATAAAGAGATATCTCAGATAAACAGATAACTCAGAAAACAAAGATATCTCAGAATACAGAGATAACTCATTAAGTAAATCTCTAAGAGAGAAGATAATGTAAGTGCATCTAAGTTATCAACACACAAGAGATTACGTGGTTTGGTTAATCTTAACCTACGTCTATGGGTAAAGATGATATGTTTATTGATCTTGTTACATTTGGGTGGAAGGACTCCATTATAGAAAATATGAAGCTCTAGAAAATAAGAGAGAAAGTAGAGAGAGAACGTGAGTCTATTACCTAATCCTAGCTAACCCCATTTCCCCCCTTCTCTTGAGATGAGGATGGGTATTTATAGCTCGACATGCATCATGGATATCTTTGATGTCTCATGTTCCATCGAGATCTGATGGTCCTTGGTCAATCTAGTACCTTCGTTGGCCTCCCACCATCTCCAATCAGACAATGCAACCTTAGCTTCCTCCATGTGCCATCGTGAACTGTGAAACCTCCATACAATTTGTACCTTCGTTGGCCGCGTACCTTCACCAGTCAAAGGATGCCACGTAATCTGAGCCCACGTGGTTGACGACTGCACCTTCGTACTAAAAGCTGTGCAGACTGCTCAGCTACCTCTGACAGACAGACACACCCATGTGCCTATACTACAACCTATTGCTTAATAACTAAGCAATCTTGGTAGTGATTTGGTGTACTCCGTTGTAGCATACTTTTATACTCCAACCTTTAACATTGCGCCACACGTTGATAGAGATAACAAAATAACTTAGCATCCTAAGGAGAGATTTTGTGTGTGTGTTGTAACATAATAAGTAACTCCACCTTTAATGTTGTGACACGTGGCACATCAGATTTTTGGTACTCACAGTTTGCCCATTTTCTTGAGGGTTGTTCGAAGAATGACCCTTAAGATAAAATCTTGATCCTCCTTCGTTTATTTCGCTGAAGATTTTCATCGCAGTATCAAATAAGTTTGTTGAGATACCTTCGAAGCAGCTTGCCGGGGTATCCTTGAAGTAAATTCTCCGAGGTACCATTGAAGTAAATTCGCTAAGGTATGATTGAAGTATTGAAATAAATTGCTGAGGTAACCCTCGAAGTATAGAAGTATCAAAGTAATTTATTGAGGCACCCTCGAAGTATAAAAGTATCGAAGTATATTACTGAGGTACCTTCGAAATATAAAATTATCGAAGTATATTACTGAGGTACCTTCGAAGTATTGAAGTAGTTTGTCGATTTAGAGAAGTATCGAAGTAGTTTACTGAGGTACCCTCGAAGTACTGAAGTAGTTTACTGAGGTACCATAGAAGTGTCGAACAAGGTTTTGATGCTAATATTATCACAAAAATATATGTATGTTAATTTATATATATGCAAGCATGTATATATGTATGTGTGTATATATATATGCATATATGTATGTACGTATGTATTTGTTTACGAAGTCCACGCCTTCGTTACTGAAAGCTGAGACTAGGATAATGGTTTTCACCCCTTTTTTAAAGCGGAGCCTTCGCTCCCTGCTTAGGTATTTTTGCTACCTTTTGGACCAGCCGTCCCCTGAGCAAGATATAATGAGGCTAGAAGGTACCCCCTCATAACATGAAACTAAGTTTTAGATGAGTTTGAGCTTATTTGTTAGGCGTATACCTTTTAGTTTTTTCTTTTGGCTAAGGTGTATTTCAGATGTCTCTTTATTTACCTAGTATGGAGTTGTTTCCTGGTGTACCTTCGTTGTTGTAACTTCACTCCTTTGCAATGGAAGTATACTTTTGGAACCTTTGTCGTTGGTTAAGCTTTTCACGTATTGTTGTACCTGCGTAAATAAAATGCGTACATACGCCATTTGGTATTTTTCACCTTTTGATAATGTGTGTTATAGCATTTTGCTTGCTTTGTTGCACGATATTTATGACATAGTGTGTCCAACTTGTTGCATAATCAAGCCATCGCTCGGTGCTAAGGTATGATTAACCTTGGTGGAACATTCAACCTCATACTAGGATATCCTTTGGCCAGAAGGTACCGTGGTGGCGAGGGTCCCTACGTGGGCAATAATTTTCCTGTAACCATACGCGTTCACCGCGAAGGCTGCTTTACTTCGATAAGGTATCTTTATTTGTGGGATATATTGCTTATTATTTGCCTTTTAGTGGGATTCATTTGCCCTGAGGATCCGAGATTGACATATGCGCATTTATGTCGTGCCTTGTCTCATCGTCAATTCTGACGGTGGGTGTCATTTCTAATCCTTCTTTTTTTGTCGTCAATTCGATGGTGGGAGTCAGTTCTAACCCTTTGTTTTTGCATGTTTGTTTCATTTCACACGCATTAAAAGCTATATTCCCAATCCAAGCTTTATATTGATTGCTACGTATATAAGGATACCTTACAATTGTATTACCTTCACCATGTATTTGTTGTTTTTAATTGATGTTGTAGAGGCTCCATGATTGATGTATGTTTGCCCCCTTTTGCTTTTGAAAGCCGGTTCTTGCAGCTTTTGAAAGGAAAAGTATTTGCATTTATGGAGCATTTGTCCATGTAATTTGAGGTTTCCTCCTCGTCTTTGTCAGCTACATGTTCGTCTTGGGTTCCACAGGGTACTTTGCTTGTAGTGGGATGCCCCTTGTAGGCTTCATTATGGTTGCAGTGAGTTGCTCTTATAGCCTTCGCTCCTACATAGAAATACAAATTTCTTTGGGACCCTGTGTATTCGAAGGGTGCCCTCTAGGATTGAATTGTTGCTTCTTCTTAGTATTGAATAATTTCTTCTTGCAGCGAACTGCCCCTTGCATTAGTCTTTGGCACTTCGTATGTTCCTCAGGTTGGAGAGTTAGGGTATACATATGTATACAAACTTCGTTCTTCGTTGCATTTGAGTTGTGCACTTGTGTGTATACAAATGTATACATGCTTTGTGCATTTCTAGACTAGGAGCATCGTAATCGTTGGTTGACAGGTTGCGTATGCTTATGCGTCGTCGTGTGACTCCTCGTAGCTGAGTATGGTTTGTAGCCTCGTTGCGTATGCATACACCTACGCACACGGGCTTTGTTGACTTGTACATTCGTATCTTCGCAATAGTAAGTCTGCCTTTAACAGGCTTCGCTCACATGCATGCTTGGTAGTGGTGAATCTTCCTTTAACGGACTTCGCTCCCATGTATGGTTGTAAGTGATGAGTATTCCTTTAACGGGTTTCGCTACCCTGCATACCTTCGGATTCAGATTTAAGTTATAAAATACAACTATTTCTAATGTCTTTGCTCCAATTAGCATGACCTCCACCTTCGTCTATAGGTCTGGTTTGGGAGAATTGACCTTCGTTGATGATGTTGATGCTACACACTTATAGTAGCTCACAGATCTGTTGCTTGATGAATTCCGTCTGACTGTGTATAAAAAGCTATAAACTTTGAGCAGGTAATGTCTTTCGATGACATTCCTTTGCCAACAGAAATTCGCAAAGTTTTAAGCTTAAGAATTTTAGAGGAACAAAGCTTTGTCCTTCCATGCGAGTCGTATTTTGAACCTTTGTCCTTACGCTTCATCTTCTCCCTAATTGCTCATACTCAGATACGCACGACCCTAGGACAATCTTCGTAATTATCTTTGGCTGTTGAGAATGTATATAATACATTTAATCCAAAGATAAGATCCATATTTCCCCCTGTATGATCGTATAGATACGTACGAGCTAAGGGCAGCCTTCGCAATTTTCTTTGGCTGTTGAGATTGTGTATAAATACACTCGGTCCAAAGATAATCTCCATCTTTTCCCTTGTATACTCATACTTAGACACGTATGAGCCAAAGGCAGTCTTCGTAAATGTCTTTGGCTGTTGGGTATGTATATGAATACACCCGAGCCAAAGATAATCTTCGTCTTTATCTTTGTCCTTGACCGTTGAGAAATTATATGGATACGTTCGAGTCAAGGACATCCTTCGCATTTTTCTTTGGCTGATGAGAACATATATGGACACGTTCGAGCCAAAGATAACCTTCGTATTTTCCCCTAGCAGTTCGTATTTAGGTACGTACGAACTAAGGAAAATCTTCTTTCTTGTCTTTGGATGTTTAGAATGTATATAAATACACTTTAGCCAAAGATAAGCTCCATCTTTTCCCCTGGATGCTCGTACATAGGTACATACGATCCAAGGACAACCTTCGTAATTGTCTTTGTCTATTGAGAATGTATATGAATACATTCGAGCCAAAGATAAGCTCCATCTTTGCCCCTGGATGCTCGTACTTAGGTACGTACGATCCAAGGACAGCCTTCATAATTATCTTTGGCTGTTGAGAATGTATATGAATACATTCGAGCCAAAGATAAACTTTGTTTTTGCCATTGGCTTCGTTTACTTAGATACATACGAGCCAAGGACAGCCTTCGGTTTGGTCTTTAGAAGTTCATATTCAGATACGTATGAACCAATGGAAATATTTGTTTTAATCTTTGGCTGTTGAGAAGAGCCAAAGATAAGATCCGTGTTTGCCCCTGGATGCTCGTACTTAGATACGTATGAGCCAAGGGCAGTCTTCGTAATTATCTTAGGCCATTGAGAATGTGCATAAATACATTTGAGACAAAGATAAGCTCCGTCTTTTCCCATGTATACTCGTACTTAGATACATACGATCCAAGGACAGCCTTCGTAATTGTCTTTGGATGTTTAGGATGTATATGAATATATTCGAGCCAAAGATAAGCTTCGTTTTTGCCCCTGGCTTCGTTTACTTAGATACGTACGAGCCAAAGACAGTCTTCGTAATTGTCTTTATCTTTGTCCTTGACTATTGAGAAAGTATATGGATACCTTCCAACCAAGGATAGCCTTCATCTTTTTCTTTGGCTGCTGAGAACGTATACGGACACGTTCGAGCCAAAGAGAACCTTCGCTTTTTGCCCCTCGCAGTTCGTACTTAGGTATGTACAAACCAAAGACAATCTTCGTAATAGTCATTATCTTTGTCCTTGACTGTTGAGAAAGTATATGGATACCTTCGAGCCAAGGATAGCCTTCGCCTTTTTCTTTGGATGCTGAGAACGTATATGGACACGTTCGAGCCAAAGAGAACCTTCGTTTTTTTCCCCTCGCAGTTCGTACTTAGGTATGTACGAACCAAGGACAATCTTCGTAATAGTCTTTGGATGTTGAAAATGTATATAAATACATTCGATCCAAAGATAAGCTCCATCTTTGCCCTTGGATGCTCGTACTTAGATACATACGATCGAAGGATAGTCTTTGTAATTGTCTTTAGCTGTTGAGAATGTATTTAAATACACTCGAGCCAAAGATAAGCTTTATTTTCGCTCTTAGGTTTCGTAATTTTGACCTTCGTATTTCCGTTTCCTGAGAGTAAAGAGAAAAGGGGGTAGGGTACGTTCCTAGTAGACCCATTACGGAAATTAAAAATAAAATAAAAAATTAAGAGTTTAATATAGAACTTAACAGATATATGTTTGTTGAGTTCGTATTTAATAGAACTGTGCAATGTTTGGGACTTAGTTCCTAAATGAACCTCAGATTCAAAAACGGCAGAGAGTACTGCAAGCTGAGTAAAAGAAGGCGTATGCGAAAGAAAACAACCCTCAGCTCATAAATAACCTTAGGGATTTACTCCAAAACTTTTTACTGAGATTCCTTCGGAAACAGAGGTATCCATATCCAGAGAAGGTTTGCTCAGATATTAAAAAATGACAGAGAATACCTCAAGCTGAGTAAAAGAAGGCGTATGCGAAAGAAAACGACCCTCAGCTCATAAATAACCTTAGGGATTTTACTCCAAAACTTTTACTAAGGTTCCCTCGAAGACAAATGTATTCAGATCCAGAAAGGGTTTGCTCATGAGCAAGCAAACACTAATAAAATTATAGCTTTTAAAGCTTTGAAAAGTGTTTTTAATGGTGTTTCATAACCACTTTTTGTAGATCCGTAAGATTTCAAGCTTCTTTCAAGGTTTAATACTCGAAAAACTTATCAAAGAATGAGAAATCTTTACTAGAAAGTAAGATCCAACTCTCTTATTCTTAGATCCGATCTTCTAACGAATATATAACGAAAAAAGATGATGAAATAGCAAAAATAATGAAAATCGAGAGCTTTTCGGTTCAGATCGTTTCTAGCGCCAAACCGTGACTACTAATTTTCCCATAGTCTACGTAATATGAGAAGCTCAGAGGATCATATACTAAGTAGTATGGATACCTCAGTTGAACTGATATTGTTGAGTAAGTAAAAGGTATGTTCGAAATAAGATCTACTCAGAAGATCATATACTAAGTAAGTAAAGATACTTCGCAAGAGCAGATGCTAAGAAAACAAAGGTATCTCTGTAATACAGAGGCGAGTAAGCAAATAAGTTAAATAAAGAGATATCTCAGATGAACAGATAACTCAGAAAACAGAGATAGCTCAGAATACATAGATAACTCAGAAAACAGAGATATCTCAGTAAGTTAATCCTTTAAGAGAGAAGATAATGTAAGTGCATCTAAGTTATTGATAAGCATGTAAGTGCTACATTTCATACCCATATTTATATTAGCTAGGACTCGATATTTTGGCTAATAACACCATTTTAGTGCTTTTGTAGAAAGTACAAAGAAATCTGATCATTCTAAGGATATACGGCTTAAACAGAAGTTAAATGGCATCCGCCATAAAAGACATCAATGTTGCAGTTTACAACCACCTGCTTCTACATGTCATCAAGGAAATGCTTTTCTTTGTCCAAGTCCGTGGGTAAATAAGAAAGATGGACGTGTCCATTTATCACCACATTTGCTTCTGTGGTCCGTGAAAAATCCCAAGCAGCATCTTATTTCTATAAGCAAGCTGCTGTTGTTACCAAACTTCTATGGTGCACGAGATCATGAACTCATGGAAAGATACTGAAAGAAAGGAAAAAATGAAGTCGTCGATGGGTGCAAGTCTTCCTTAATTTTTGCTACAGAAGATCATGAGGATATTTACGGGTTTCGATCCTAGGTCTCTACACCGACAACAACAATGGTTCTGGTGGTGTTCATCTCATTTGAAGGCAAGGGTACTGAGAGGAAGGAAGGTGGTGAAGATGTTTCGATGGTCTGGGAGAATGAAAGCTAGTCCTGTGCGGTCGACGGTAACTGATTACAGAGGGAGAATTAGAAGCCAAGAGAGAGTGAGAAAATAGAGCAAAAGAAGTTGTAGAGTGAGATTTATTGTGAGAGTTTTTCTTACCGAGCAACATCATTTTTAATTTCTCTAGAGATAGTTGTGATCATATTTGAGTGTTATAATCTAATAATTTATTTTTAATTCAAATATGTGTTTTACTACCACTATGAGCGGCTAATTCTTTGGTGACTGAGGCAAACGGATGAAGCTACACATATATATTTGATTGGTAATCTTTTGACAATTCCATCAATTTGATTATTTTATTTAACTTGATAGATCATTGTTTCTAGTTTCCACTTGGTTACATAATTTTATAAGTTAAATGATTTTCTTAATTAATTGTTATTTATTTTGATAATTTATGCTTAGTAACTAAAATTAATATTTGGAAATCATATTGATTAAAGTAAGTTAAAATGAGCTTAATAATATATTAATGAGAATTTTGGATCTACTGTGATATTGTCTATTGATCAAATATATGTGGTAGTGGAATCCTTAGCCTTGGTTATTTTTAATATCTTGAAGAAAAAATTGAATTAAGTTTTCTTTATTAAAATTAGGTCTAAAATCTGCTTTCACAAGTCTTGAACGAACCTATTACTACTACAACATTGGAAAACCACATCAGTTATCAACACACAAGAGATTACGTGGTTCGGTTAATCTTAACCTACGTCCACGGGTAAAGATGATATGTTTATTGATCTAGTTACATTTGGGTGGAAGGACTCCATTATAGAAAGTATGAAGCTCTAGAAAATAAGGGAGAAAGTGAGTCTATTCCCTAATCCTAGCTAACCCCATTGTCCCCCGTTCTCTTGAGATGAGGATGGGTATTTATAGCTCCACATGCATCATGGATATCTTTGATGTCTCATGTTCCATCGAGATCTGATGGTCCTTGGTTAATCTAGTACCTTCGTTGGCCGCCCACCATCTCCAATCAGACAATGCCACCTTAGCTTCCTCAACGTGCCATCATGAACTGTGAAACCTCCGTACAAGTTGTACCTTCGTTGGCCGCGTACCTTCGCCAGTCAGAGGATGCCACGTACTCTGAGCCCACGTGGTTGACGACTGCGCCTTCGTACTAAAAGTTGTGCAGACTGCTCAGCTACCTCTGACAGACAGACACACCCAAGTGCCTATACTACAACCTATTTCTTAATAACTAAGCAATCTTGGTAGTGATTTGGTGTACTCCGTTGTAACGTACTTTGATACTCCAACCTTTAACATTGCGCCATGTTGATAGAGATAACTTCATAACTTAGCATCATAAGGAGAGATGTAGTGTGCGTTGTTGTAACATAATAAATTACTTCAGCCTTTAATTTTGTGCCACTTGGCACAATAGATTTTTGGTACTCACAAGTTCTACCTACAAAATTTGAATCACCAGATATCTAATAGTCAATTCTCAAACAAATTTGAGTAGTCTTATATATCAGAAGAAAAGAACCATGATCAAGTCTGATCTATCGAGGATAACCACACTGTTAGTTAATCAAATCAATAATTTAAAACTAAAAGAACAATATGATTTAGTTTTACAACAACTGTACTACTAAAAGCTTCTTGATCCTAATGAAGACTTTAAATAAAGGCAACGCAAGAGAGTTCACCTAATGAGATTGCTCTCCGCTATCGACGAGCTGGCTTCCCACATAAAAAGTTAGGTTGTGTGTCAAGGTATGAGTTTGTAAGAATGAAAGCTCCACTATTTATAGTTTTATGATCAAGGCTTGTTTGGAAAACAAGGAGTTACCAAATCCGAAAGTCCTTAAAATATGAAATAAATATATGTTTTCGGTTATGACAAATTCCAATTATAACCCAACTAATATACCGAATCACTCTTAGTTGACAACTAATATTAGCTATCTTATATACATATACTTTATACTAATATAGAAACCTCTGGAATATCATAAGCATGTATTTTTGAATATCTAAAATATATTTGAATTTTGGTTTTGAGATCTAGCCTTGAGAATCAAGGAAAATACTTGAATATTAAGTAATAAGAGTTTATCTTCAAAGTATTATGTCGACAGTATGTGAACATTTCAAATTCAATCCGTGGACATCTCGATGTACATATAAATCCGAAGATCACCAAACATATCAAAAATGCAAACTAGGGTTGAACTTTGAAAACACGGGGTGTACCAAAATACACCACTAACTTTTTCTTAGGAAACCTGTATGGACTAATTAAACTCAAATACATTTACGAGAGTTACAACTTAATGAATTCAATTAGGAATTATATGAAGATCTTATATCTCTTTCTCTCACAATCGTAATGTAAACAGAGACAAATCCGTGAACCCGATTAAATCCGTGAGAGTACTTGGACGATTCCAAAGATCAATATCCAAGATCTATCAAGTCGTATCCAACAAACAAGGATGGATATATCTACTTTGATTGGTTTACGTACAACATGTGATATTTCAATTATAAAGATAAAATAATATAATACGGAAAAAAAAATAACACAGAAACCAGAAATTTTGTTAACGAGGAAACCGCAAATGCAGAAAACCCAGGGACCTAGTCCAAATTTGAACACCAAACTGTATTAAGCCACTACAGACACTATCCTACTATCAAAACTTCTGACTGGAATATAGTTGAGACCAAATCTACCGTCAGAGCGATTTAGTTACAGTCGCGCTCCTTAAGCCACTTGAATCCTGCAAGACTCTGCGCAATTGATTCCTTTAGTTGACGTCCTTTACAACCTAAGAGTTGCTTCAACTAAATTTAAGACTTTAAACCAATATGCCTCCCACATATAAACCTATATGTGATTTCCGTTCTGATCAAATATCAAGGTGAGATAGAAAATCGATTGCAATAGAAAAAGTATAACAAACCTCATAATCCGGTCTTATGACTCCCGAAGAGCAGCCTAGATTATTATTCACCTCACAAGTAGATACTTGTGGAATCACAAAGTTTGAGACGAAGAAACTTTGTGGTTTATATCTATATTTCCTGTTGGAGCTAAAGGCTCAACAATTAAAGAAAGATCATGATACATGAACTATCAAGATAAATATAGTTGGACCCGGCTTCACGAATTCCTAGGCGAAGTCTTTTTAGTCGCTAAACCTAAAAAGGTTTAAAGGAGAGGACGACTCTAGTTTACAACTAGGATACAAAAGAATAGTGTCATGGATTCAAAGATCCCAGTTGCTTGAGGCTCTTCTTATATAGACTTTCATGATCAAGGTTGCTGTAGATTTAAGCTAAGGTAGCTTTAGAATAAAGCAATCAATAATCACCCTTAGATGATGTAGTTGCAGGAAATCCCACACTACACCCCTCACTAGAATTTACTCAACTAATCCATTTGAAGATGAATAACTATAGATTTTATTGATTATTTTCTTGAAATGTTTACAAAGGAAGATAGAACAGAGCTAAAGAAATTACAATCACTCTAACTTTCTCTCTCCTAATGACTTGCTTAACCATTCAAAAAGAATTCTCTCTACCACAGACTTACTCACCCCTTTATATAGGGTAGTACACAGTGGATGACAGCTAAGCTGTCCTTTATTTTCGGGAATAACTCGCGAAGTGTCGCAAGTATATAAGTGTTCATCCTCGCGACACTCTTAACCTTCGCCAGATTTTCACATCTTCCTCGTGTTCTGGCTGTCGTCATCCATTGCGTCATTTATTTTACTTCCCGCGACTCCTTCGTGATGCTTTGTCGTTTATTACTCTCGCGAAGTATTGAGGTTGCGATATTCTGATCCTACATCTTGCCTCTTCTCATGTCTTCTCTGCGAAGAAGAGAATGTCATGAGAACTAACATTTTGAAATGTCGCAACCGTTTGTTTTCTATCCATTTTTTTTTACCGACAAGATTCCGTGAATTTAGGAATGACTGTTTACACGTATCTAAAATTTCACTTTTTATCGGCACATTTAATGTTATCCGGTTACTCTTTTCCCATCTATTTAAAGGAGAATTCCTTACGAAAATTCTTCTTTTCTTTTACTTCATCTTCTTTATTGTCTGCAACTTTTCTTTGCCATTTTCCTTCATCGTCTTCTTCATCGTCTTTCTACTACAATTCTTCTGCTACTGTTTCTATGGCATCAAGGTATGTTGATTTTGCTAATTTCGATTTTTTCATGATTAATCTCTCTTATTGAAGTCTTTTATTTGGATGCTATTCTTCTTTTAATGTTTCTCTTGCCATTTTTGTTTCAGCAAGGATAATCTAGCACCAAATTCACTGTTACGAATCCTAATGTTTCCATGGGTTCGCAACCGAAATCCTTTGCCTCTAAAAGAAAGCCTGCGAATAATAAGGTATTTAAGAAACATTTACTCTTTTAACAACCACTAGTGGAAAGTGAGATTTTTGAGTCTGCATGGGCCTTGAAAATACGTCTTCCCATGGGCTTTCTTAAAATAACGGGCTTCAGTGGAAGTCGTTTTAGATGGATTAATGTAACGTCTGCGAGGCTCAGAGTTTTCTATGGGAAAAAATATCAAGAGAGTCGAGACAACCATGCCTTGTTTCTCGAGCACCCTTATCTTCTCATCCATTCTCTCGTTCCTCTGCTCTCTTCTCATTTTATCGCTTTGATGAAACCATCAAAGAACAAACCCTAGACATCTACTCAAAACCATTAAAGAACAAAAATGGTTCTCTATCCGTGATTCTATATAAACCCTTGCATCTACTACAATCCAGTAAACCAAATCAATCTCTTCTCCTAACAGATCCATTCTAGGTCGTCTTCTTCTTTTAAGGTGAATGATAAGCGAAACCCCTAATTTATTCTTCAACTTTCTCATAATACTTGGTTTATGATTGTCACAAGCATCTAATATCTTAAATTTAACTTTTGAGGGTTTTGTAGTGAACAACTTATCTTCAATTGGTCGGGTGGTGATATCAATTATCTTGATATTATTCGAGGTGATCCCGGTGGTTATGTCGTAACAGTTAGAATGATTAAAGGTATACACAGATGATTACTTCATCTGATTTCAATTTAAGGTTTAGATACGTGGATCTGGGTTTTTTTGATTGATTTTGATTGTTTATAGTAGTCATTCAATTTTGGTATGGGTTTTTCATTTTTCGTCTCCTTTTCAGTTATTGGTTTTATTTGAATGGTTAGGTTAGGATTTTGGGTGAAATAACATGTTTGATGTGACAAAAATTATATCTAATTGCTTTCTTTTTCTGGATTTTTTTTTATTTATAATTTTGGGTTGGGTTGTAAATCATGAGTTTAACATCTTTAGAACATAGGAAGGAATATGGAAGTTTGATGCTTGATCTAATAAGAATTCTGGATTTATTGGTTAAATCCAACTTTGGTTATGAGGTCAATTATCCTAATAGCTATCACTGAAGAATAGATGATGATCAACATTTGTATGTACGATGATATCTGATTCAAAAATGGGAAGAATGCTAGCCCAGATTGGCCTAAGATTGAACCCTGTGAAGCTTGTCTATTGGCTTATAATTTTTCCTTCTGATCAGTTTCTCAAGATGTACTAGGAATTTCATGGGGCATCTTATCTATAGGGAGTATTTAGAAAGAGAATTGTTCATGTTTAATGCCTCCTCCATGTTCACGTAAGCACCCATGGTGACTCTAATTTTGGTATTTGTAGGTGCTTTCCTGGGAAATGAAGAATGTTTACTTAAAGTGTTAAGATCTCAAGTGTTTGATCTTCTTTTCTATTTCTCTGGTTGTTTTTGAAGTTTTCTTGTTTGTGTAAACTTTCTAATACGTTTTCCTTTTGATCTGTTATAGGTAACAGTTTCTGAGCTGAAGTAGTGATGATTGATCAACTTGCTGCTGTAGAATCTTATGTTGTGATGGGTAAGGGAGGATAAGGCTACTCGCATATATACTTTATGGCATGCTTGTTGTGTTTGTAGAAAATTTCCATTAACATCGGTCACTGTATACAAAAATTGCAGCTATTACATTCGCGTGCTATTTGAGGCGATTGCATTTGACACTTACATTTGCAAATCACCTTGTTCAAACTTGCGTTCAATCTGACCGAGAATTTGAAATAAGTGAACTAAGTAGCCTTGATTATTCAGTTTAATTGTGTTTCAGTTTTGCAAGTTTTCTTTCATTGTACAAGAACTAATGGCTACATGATACATTGTGCCCACATTTTGTGTTGTTCAGGGGATACTTTTCCTAGTTATATTTCCTTGCCAGTGTAGCTAACTTCAAGACTCTAAAGATGCATTGATATCAATTAGGACCTTTATATCAGTTCCTAATGTTTAGCAATTGAAAGAATTATTCATTTTTTTGTACTTGCCATGTAATTTCTTATAAATTCACAACACTTTTGAGTTGAATTGTTGATCTGGGTGTTATATGGCTTATTATTTGGTATTTAATTGGGGTTTTTTGATCCCACAGATTTGAATACCACATTCCAGAAATTGATGAAAGAGCACTACATGGATAACTACAGCTTCCAGAAATTGATGGAAGAGCACTACATGGGGAACTACAGCCAATTCTTCTATTTGGAGAGATGGAGGTGGCTCTAGTTTCAAGTAGGTATACTATTAAACTTTGTAATATATTACCAGATTATTTCTTATCCACAAAAAGCGAATATCGACTCTAATTTGATTGAAAAAAATTATTCTTTGATGCAGGGATATCGAGTTTATGCCATTTATTGCACTATGTTGCTCATTTTGTTACTTTTGTGGGTAAATATGAACTTCACTTCATTAGTTTTACCAGTTGTGCTCAGTTGTTTATCCACTTGCATTAGCTAAAGTTTAATACTTCATTGAGTGTAGGTCAGCAGTTGCTGATGTAAAAACTGGTGGGAGCACAGATAACTAGTATATGCATTCTAGATCTTAGTTTTTATACTCCTAATAAAGTGTGGCATACTTATATCCTATTTTTAGCTCCTTAAAAATATTTCTTGGTCTGTAGAATGCGCACTAGCTCTGGCGTGATTCTGATGATGACAGGGATTAGGTATTTTACATTTACAGCCATGAACTGTCAGATTTTATACTGATGTAATCCATGCTTAGTAATTAAGCCATTATGTGGACTGTCAGATTTTATACTGATGTAATCCATGCTTAGTAATTAAGCCAAGGTGTTTTCCTAAGTTTATGGGTAACAAGTTATACCTTGGCTCCATTTATTTTCTTATGTTTGTTTTAATAACACGCACTTCTAATTTCTCCACATAAGGATCTTCGAGTAGTTGAAAACGCAAAATGATTTAATGGTGTACACACTTCTAGTTGAAACTGCAAAATGAATCAGGTTGTTCAGAATACTCCCTTAGCACAACCTAGCATCTCTTGTATTAGTCTTACAAAATCCTTATACTAACCTTAATAGTTTATAAGCATTGACTAGTTCCTTTTGGGATGATTACTGATAAATGCTCAAATACATTGATGCAGGTTCAAGTCCATTGCCAGCATTACTAGTTTCCTCGACAATTGATTTAACATTTAACTATGGCAAAGGAGGTGCTTGTTCTACATGTAATGAGGTAGAATCATTCCAGATCGTTTTGCTTGAAAAGGCATAGTTAGAGGTTCATTATGCTGCTTTCAGACACGATTAATTGTTTTTGTTTGTGTATTTCTAGATTCCTTGCACATTGGCTTCTGTCGATGCCCTTGAAAGGTACACACAGCTTTCCAGCGATCCCCTTTGCAAAACTAGCAAACCTTGCATTTTGTCCGTTGATATAGATCCATCCAAGGTACAACTATATGCCATGGTATTACGATTGCAGTAGTAACTCTGTTTATGGACCTTAACTAATATCTTGTACGTGTGTCTGTAATTTGAACCACATTTTGTGATAACATAGTTACTCTGTTGCATCTCTGTTGGGGTTACGTTTCATTTTAATAATTTTATTCATTAAGTTAAGCTTTAACCAATGTAGGGTAACTCTTTAGGCAGCCAACTGCCTTTTTTCTCAGCTTGTTCTCTTACTTGTGGCATATGTCATTCCGCAGATTTTTTTTTTTCCCGGTATTTGACTCTCGTATGTTGTCTTCTTTTCTTTGCAGAATGGTTCTCTTGCTCATCGCACTCTCAATCATCACTGACTTCTGAAAGGTAATGGTGTTGTTAAATATATCAAGCTACTTAAATGTCTGTGATTGTTTCGAATTTCAATTTTGTTTGTTGTTGTGGCATGTGGTGCCTGCCCCAACTTGTTTGGGAATGAAAGCTTGGTTATTGTTATCTGGAAAGGGTTGATGCTTGCTGAAAGAATGAAATATTTTTCAGTCACTACATTAGTTGAAGCCAATGAGACAATCACACTATTTTGCAGTCATTACAATAGTTTATTTGTATTTAGTTATTTCTTTGTTAGTCACTACACGTCCTTGTTTAATCTTTATTAGTTTGTATCTATTTGTCTCTTTGTTAATCATCACTGGATATTTGTGACTTGTTTTGTGCTTTCAGGGATCATAAAATGCAATAGCAAGCTAATTGACCTATTAGTTTCTGACATTAAACCAAGTGTGGAAGCTTCCTATTTCAAGTGTTGCATTCCTCTTCTTTAAAGACACCACCGAAAAGTAATCGAACTATGGAGAAGCATTATGGTGATGTTAAATTTCACTCATGTTGCCTTGGTAGTTTTTCTATAGTGATTTGTTTTTTAGATTTCTGTATGTTTCGTAAATTATTTTCAGACTCGGAACTGATTGTACTTAGTTATTGTAAAATGAAATCCATGTGTTTAGTGAATTTTTCGCAGATTTAGAACCTTGTAGTTTGTTGGGGTTGTATGATGAATTTAGTGAATATAAGTTTAATTCAATTTCAGTTTCTTGTTTGTTTCAAACATATTTTATTTCAGCTACAGATTCAGTTTAACCAATTTTTTTTTTTTTTTGTATTATAAATTAATGAAACGTCTGCTTCCACCAGTTTCCAAATATGGGCTGATCAAGGTAGTCTTAATTTGAAACAATCTAAGAATCTCAGAAGCAGACGTTTCGAGAAATAAGACTACAATCTTAGGGCTCCCAGAAGCAGTCATTTTTAGAGGTTTTAAGTGTTTTTCTGGCAGTCTTTTTTTTTGCATTTTCCACTAGTGAACAATATTGTTGCCTCT
>JAJJWW010001156.1:0-47385 GCA_023531295.1 Papaver armeniacum | reverse complement strand
GAATATCAAATGTCCAATGTCCAATTACATTTATTAAAATTAAACCAATTTAATTATAATTTCAAACCACTAACTAATTTAATCGAACACTAACTGTGATTTATAATTATAGTTCTAAAAGATTAAAAAGCTTTGATAAAATTCCACTAATGATTAAAATTATAATTTAAATACATAGATTTGTGAATACTTACATCTAGATCGAATAAAGGCATCCTTCTACGCAAAACAAAATGATCGTTCATCCCGCCCAATAATCAAATATAAATTATTAAATAGAAAATTGTGATGAACAATACATACTAAGCAAAATTTGAGAATGGGAGAACATAAAACGTTACTAAAAAAAAAAATATAATAGACAAATGGATGAATTTCGATTTTAATTTTCTAAAATGGTTAAATCCATAATAAAAAAATTATATTCCTAAACGTGCAAGATATATTCAAATATTTTTGGACAATTTTTATTACAACTAAATATGACCATCTAAAAAATATTATATTTCATTTCTCAAGAAAGAAAAAAAAAGGAAAATAAAAATAATTTGGACTTGAAAATCTTCACGTGTGATTTGGTTGGTGTATTTATAACTAACAAATAATTCTAACTTAGGTAATTTTAGATTTAAAAGAATATTATTTAAGTTAATATTTTATAAAATAGAAAAACAAATCTTTAAAAGGAGGATTCTTTTTCTCCTTTACCTAATATACTAGCGTCTTAAATGATTAAATAAGAATGTTAGCCAATTATTCAAAGAATAATACAATAAGTAAGATATACCCGCCGAAAATAACAAAATTCTGCATTTATTCAGATCGACATTATTTTCAAAATTGTTTTTCTCTATATAAGGCGTTGGGCAAAAGCTAAACCCCATTTGCTTCTAGATTTAATTTTTTATTTTTTTTAAACGTCGGGTTTTGTTGTTCGATACGCCTCTATTGTTTTGTTTGCAGCTTTTAGGGAAACAATGCGATCGATTGCTTCTTCTTTTTCCTCCTCGCGTGTTGCTTCTCCTAGAGTACATGTATGAAATATTAGAAGTGGTAAGATTTCTTGATTTTGGTTTTTTTTGTCACAGGCTGTAAATAATATTCCTTTTGATGCTTAAACCACCATTTGTAATGTACTACTTATCCCAAGAACTCTTAATTGTAATCGATTTTGTTGGTCCTTGTTTTGTATGGAGCAAATGAAAAAAACTTTCGCCCAAGCTGGTCGGGTTACGATCACAAGATTTAAGGTATTTTTTATTTCATCATGTTTGTTAAACTTTAAGGTATTGTTAAACTTTAAGGTACCGTTATTTCACGCTTTTGTTAAACAATAGCCAATATTTATATTAAGATTTAAGGGGAAAATAATAGCAATCATTGTTATGTTCAAAGATCTTTCCACAATTTATCGTACTCCTTTTTTTTACAGACTTTTAATTTCATCTCTTTGGTGCTTGTGTTTTTCTAAATTTTAAGCTCAATCTGATATCCAAAGTGGGTTGATACTTAGTTTTTCATAGTGAATCATTTTTGTAATTCGTCCATTGATGTAATACTTATGTTCTAAACTACATACACTGATGTATAACAATTATTCTCTCATTTTGCATGAACCTTTTTGTTATCAAGAGTATTTTTAACTATGGTATATGAATTTTGAATCCGAATGGTTCTATTATAATAGCCTGGATCAAATAATTCTTATTCTTATAACCACAAGTTTTGGCACAAGGACAGTCAAGAAGGGTGGGGTCAAACTTTCTTTGTTATAGTACTACTATCTTTTTGTTGTATTGTGATCTCCTTATATATTAGGCTTTCCTTTTGATTATTCATTCCTCTCGCACCGATGGAACACAACAAGAAGTCATGCAGGGTCTTTGTAATTTTGTAATGTAATACTGGATTTTAGACTTTTTTTTTGCGATCGTACCTATTCTGGGGTATTCTTCAGCATCCCCCTCTAATTCCCAGAGTTTTGGAAGCGGGTTCTGCTAAAATAACAATACATACCATCTCTTCATCTCCTGGGAAGACATATTAGGGAAAAAATAATGCAAGAAATGATATGGAGGATTAAACATGGGTAGACAAAAACTAAAACATGTTTTGTGCACCATTGTTGTACTAAATTATCAGATCAGACCAGGGAAATCTCTCCCAGCTATATGTAATGATTAATAATTTATAGTTCAAGAATATTTGGAAAATGGGACATTTAACATTGTTTTTAATCGAGTAAACTCAAGCATGAATGACGGCCCAAAGTTACAAATGTTGTAAATTGTAAAGAAAGTTGATTGTGTTGCTCCAAAAATGCGCATCCATGTAGCTAATGAAAGTTGTGCACTGTACTTTTATGTGTGTCATGGTACTTAAAGATCATTTCAAGCAAATGATGTATGTGTGGATAATAAACTTAAATTATTATCCACAGCACAATCTAAGGTAATTCATCTTACAATTTACGAGTACACATATTAGAGTCACTCAATTCACAAGTTCATATTATACAGTTCCTGGGTGTATCCATATGTAAACTTACTTAATTTTTTTTCTTCTTTTTGAAGCATTTCGCTCTCCCAATTTTTCAAGATAAATTATATGATTCACTATATAATATAAGGTTCATTTATCATTTAGTATCACTCTTATGCTCTCTTAAAACACATTGGTTCGAGGGTTATTCTGATAATTTGGGGATTCTTCTTATAGTTCCAAGATACATATACTAAATCGATCTTGATATATTTACTTAATTTGAATCCATTTGTTTAGTGATGCCAAATGAAACACCGTTGTTCAATACATAAGAATTCCGAGTTAATATAAATCATTGACGCGAACGCAATGTACCGACGAGTTTAAAACCACATGTATATTATAATTCATGCAAATTCACGCATTTAATTACAATTGATATATATAGAATTTATGTACACGCTACATATGTACAACTCGATTTAATAATCATGCGTGTTATTAATACTCACACAAAATGGAAGTCCAGCTTTCACACATTAAGCAAAGCAGCTAAAACTTCCACCAAAAAATAATATTTCCAGTTCAACACATGATTTTGCTCCACAAAAATAAATTAGTTCCTACCAAGTCTTCTTAACTTTTGTGGTTCTTCCGAGTATGACTAACCAATAAACAATTAACAGAAAATAAAGATGGTTATTTCAAAAGTCATTATGAAAATAAGGATAAGTTTCAGAGCAAAATATATTAGTGATGACAGATTTCGTAGTTTCGATTTTTAAAGATAAATATAAGCATGTCCTACAAAATGGAATATTATATCTCACTGTTCAAATACGTATTACCGTGGTTACCAAACACTACGAAAATATTCCATTCCATAATTTTAATTTTGCCGAACTAGAGGATATACCTATCCACTATATAGTTTCTCATAATACTCTTTATATATAATTTGTTCATGTTTCGTATTTGATTCTGTTTATATTATGTTGTTTTAATTCTAATTTTTTCCTAAGTTTGATGATTTCCATGTGAAAATATGTTTAGATTTATGTACAGAGAAAAAAAAAAGCAAAAGAAAGTCATTAGGTTTCCAAAGAAAATCCCTTATTGATATCCATTTTACCCTAATAAAATATTCTTATAATAGCATGTCATATCGAGATGAAGGAATTTATAAAATCAAGAGGTTGAATGGCATCTTTTTAAAAATATAATACATCATAATCTCGATTGACGATTCTGCTGACGAAGTAAAGGCACATAATGACTGGGTAGATCAAAAAGATAAGAGTATATATATATATATATTAGTTTACAAGTGTAAAGAATATCAAAATTTAGAGAAGATTAAAGCGACATAATTAAAATTTATAAATTTACCGCAAGTGTTTTAAAATGAAGATTTGCAAGCCTGGAATTGCAAATTCAATGTTCAAGATTTTTGGTTGATCTATATTTATAATTTGTTCCTTGAATTGCCAGCCATAGTCAAGCCCTCGAACAGAAGATTGAATCAAGGCATAAATGAGGTAATGAGCATCTTTTTTCTATGGTGATCTTTGTTTCTTAACTTTATTCCTATGGTACTTATGATTTTATCAAACTAAAATATCAAATAATGCACAGTACATGGACGTGGTAATAACAAGTTCATTTTATGGCCATTTTTCGGTTTAATTAGTTTTGGATTTTGTTGATCTAATTTAATCTAAATATTAATTTGTAGATACACTTTTTTTTGAAAATGTTGTTTCGTGCCAACATAAAGTGGGTTTTGAAGGAACAAAGGAGTAGGTGTAGAACCAATGTGCTACGGCTAAATTTTCATGCACATGTCTGATGATTTTCTTGCAATTATAGTTATAGATGAATAGAGTGTTCATTTTATACTTATGATGGTCTCTCTATTCATTTTTGTGCTCATCATAATCAAGATATTTTGTTCCAATAAATGATATTTGTAGTCAATCAATTTTCTTAAGGGTTTAATGCAAGCAGACACTTATGCATATACCAAGAGAATGGTGTTGTACTCCGAGTGCCATAAAATCTCTAAAAATTATACAGCAATATACATTCAATCGAGACCTATATATGAAATACAAGTCAAAATTGAACCATGTTAATCTTCTGAGAAGAATACAAAACTATGCTCACTTCCAACCCATTGGTTCAAATTCTCTATAAAGATAGTTTTTCCGAGAGCTCTCACAAAACCGTGAGCTTCGGTTGATTCTGGCCCGCCATTTTAAATTTTAGCTAATAAAATTTGAAAAGAATTTTTAGCCCCACAATATATTATTTGGCCAAACACATTTTAGAAAATAGTTACCTAAAATTACTAAATCTTATAACATTAAGAAATAAATATAAAAAATATAACATTACCAAAAAAAAATGGTTAATTAAATTAAAATTTCAATGTCCAAAAATAATAAATAAATAATTTTTCTTAATTAAGTGACCAAAACATTAAATTAAATAATAAATTTTTCAATATTTTTTCCCAAAATTAAAACACTATTTTTTTAATAGATAAAAAGGGAGGCCTTTAATTTGAAAAAAACTCTAAACAAGGAGAGTTTGTCGATGTAAACAAGATTTTAGTACAAGAAACTCAAGATAATGAAACAATGATTTACATTCAAGACAACCAAGAAAACAATCGTTTAACAGACAGAAAGAATACTTTTTGGCCAGGAAAAAGAGCACATGGAAGAATGCTAAGATTCAGGACTGAGAAGAATGCTTTACGGCCGGCACAAAAAGGATGTGGAAGAATGCTAAGAAGAAGTTTCTTTTCATTGCAATGCCTCCCTTGAACTTATATTTGTTTGTCCTTTTTGGTTTATTTTATTTATTTGCACATCAACTAAGATATTAATTTAGGTTTTCCTATTTCCAATCCCTACTTTTCCTATTTCCCATCTCCTCACACATTTGTAAAATAAATTTACTTTCTCATTCTGATTTTCCCTATGTACCACCTAAAAAAGTCAAATTAATTATGACCTGTTATAAACCTAAAGTTTAATTACTAAGATGCCCTTTGTGTCTAAGATTAGGGTTTACATGCCTTGGGCACCAAGTCCTCTATCTATATAAATAGAGACTTGAACTATGTATTCTATACACATTTAATGGGAATCTCTCTTTCTTCTTCTCCCTATTTTCTGTCTCCTTCTCCTTTACAAGACGTTATCCGCACTTCTCTACGAGCTAATAGCACGCGCTAACACCGATCCTTCAGCTTTATATTACTTGTTTTTCTTTTTACAAGTATCTTTCGCCATGAGTACCGTCGAAGAAAGACTATATATTGTTATTATACAGCACAAAACTGCATCCCCAGCAGAAACTAATCTGTTTCAAACTATTCCATCTCTCTTTCATTAACTTTTGTCTTATATGACTGTTTATATTGTTATTATATTTTATGCAGCTTTGATTTAACCTTTGAACTTGTTCTACATACAGAAGATCGACTCAAAACTTGGGCGCCGCACACCAACGAGTAAAGCTTTGATATCCTTTTTATTTTTATTTTCTTTATCTCACACGTTATATTATAATATCATGATGTGAATACATGGCGGGTATTTTCGGTTTTGAGTTTGTGTTTCTTTTCTTCTCTTATCCCCTCTTTTTGGAAGTCAACGGAAGATGGATTACGGTTTCTATTCCCCTACTGAAATCGTAACCACAAAATTGATTTTCTTTTCTCTCTTTTTTTTTTTTATAGAGAAAAGAAAATTATCCATCTAAAAACGGTTTAGAAACTGTAATCACCAAAGATTGGTGATATCGCAATATAATTATCTATATGATATATAATCACATGCATGGTTGAAAAACCTACTACCAATTCAATTTGGTATCTTTGTCTGGTAGATAAAGATCATGTGATTTATCTTGTGTTATTACGGGCTCGATTACCTTTTCGGTAACTAATCACGTGCATGGTTGAAAAACCTACGACCAATTAAATTTGGTATCTTTGTCCTCTCGACAAGGATCATGTGATTTATCTATATGGTTTCTATTTCTTTACAAGAAACCGTCTGCCAACCACAAGGCGGATTTTCTTTATGCGATAACTAGAAAGATTTTTTTTTTTTTTCTTTTATCGATATGATTTTGGTAAATCGTAGAAACCGATTGGTGTTCATTTTCTCCATCGATTTCCATAGAGATAAGAGAAAATAAGTTGGTATATTTTCTACATTTTTACCAACATTTTTTTATGGATTCTATAAAAAGGGGATGATGGGTTAAATTAAGTTTTGACCATCAAACTAATATGCATTTCGGCAATTATAAACCATGGATTTCCATTCCATACATGAAACCATTTATAAACCAATGGCGGGGTTTCATTATTATTCTATTCACAACCGCAAACATCAACAAAGTTGAGAATTGCTACATTCTTGCGGGATATTTAGCAATTTTTATTTTTCTTCCCTGCATTATTCTTCAAAATTTTAAATAGTTCCACTTGTAGTTGGAATTGGACACTAAAGATCAAAGGGTTCGCACCCGGCTTGTTAGCCAAAATTATTAGTCCTTATAGGGACTATATTTGTCTTCAAATTACTTTCTTTTGATGAAATAACGTGTTTATATTTTCATTCTTAGAATATCTCTTCGTGCCTACAAGTCATTGGAGATTTGTTCGCATATATTATATGCTTCTTGGTTGTAACCAATAAATTTCATGGTTGATGTCAAAATTTTAAAGACTACAATTTTTATTTTATTTTTAGGACAATTTCTTATGGCTATTAAAGTCATTATCTACAGTCCGACTGGTATTGTTAACATCCAAAAATTATCATGAGTATATGTCCTTGAATTAATCGGATAATACTTTACGAAACTTGTTTTCGTAGATGAGATTTAAATATTTCCGCCATAATCAGGGGAGACTATACACTATCAAAAGCTTGTGTTAATTAACATAGATTTTATATCTGTTTTTCTCCCATCAAGATCAAATTGGTATAGGCTGTCATTATATGATTGGTGTGGAATATCTCATTTTTCTTTTATATAAGTGTTTGCCTGCTGAAAGGCAAATCCAATCACATACAGTAACAAGTAGCGTTTTAGAAGAGGCTACAGATAGTGCTCCAATTGAGTCTGTCAAAACAAGATCCACATTCTTCTAGTTCATATCTCCTCAATGGAAGATGGGGATATTATAATGCCCGCGGGCGCTGGTACCAGTAATTCTGTGAATTTTTCAAGATATGCATACACTTGAGAATTGTGTGGGATCATGATAAGCTAATATGATTGTCGAATATCCATTTATGGTAGCTACTGAAATAACAAAAGATGGTGGTTTTGAACCCCTCTACAGAGGAATATCGACATATGTGATTGGTTGGCATACAATCCATTTAGGTTGGATTAATTTCTCAGTTAACGCAATTTTGGATCCAAGACCTTAAAATTTCCAAACCTATTACTTACTGGTTGGTGTAGTCATATTGCGTATTAAGAGAAATAAGTCGTTTTAAGAGCGATTGAGGGTTATAAGTTCAAACCCGAGGATTGGTTCAATAATATATCGTTCTTCCTATAGGATGCATTTTGCGTGGTAGTCTTGAAGGACTCGTATTGCATTCACACAAGTGATTTTCTTAGAGAACATATTCAGATTTGTATTCTTTGGAGGATTCAAATTATATTCAGGCAGCCACTTGACTCAATTATGTCAAGTTTAACAATCCTGTATGTGTTTTTAGAAATTTGGTACCAAACTGAAAATCCGGATTAATTAGTTGATGATATCAGCTTTATATATAGGTCTCATGAGGAGTCCATAAAAACACAAAAATCCACGCTTTAGCTGCATATATTCTATTTTTTTCCCCTTAAATCTGCAGTTAGAATTATGCTAGCTTAAACTCTTATTCAAGATGGACTAGAGTTATTTTTTTGATGCTTGTCTTCTGTAAAACTCATATAGTTGGGTTAGCATCAATATTTACGTCAAAAGTTGTACTCTTTTTCCTTCGTTTCAGGTTTTGTCCCATGTGGTTTTCCTGACAAGGTTTTAACGAGGCAACATCTCGTAGACGTTTACATTTCTTTCAAGAATGTTGATATTTGTGCTCTTTTTTCTTCGCCCATATTTTTTTCCCATTGGGTTTTACTGGCAAGGTTTTAGTGAGACAATTTAATTCAACATGGTGGTCATCCAAGGGGGAGTTGTATCAATTTCAGTTATTTGGTGGATTCCTACCATTAACTAGGTCATTTTGTTTTGTTAGACCACATCAACATAACCATCTCCTATGAATTTGGATATCATTTTGATCCATATAAGGTATGATCACAAACTTTACTCACCTTTGGTACTATAACTGCATATTGGCACTTTGTTGAAGAAACTACATCAACTACTTTTGTAAATCATCTCCGAGAATCTAGCAATCGGCTGTTAAAGTTCTTTATGTACTTAAAGAAGCGTGAAGACTCGAGAAAATTACTGTTAGAAGGCTTACACAAAAGAAGACTTAATCAAGTATCAATTTCCTTCACGAAAGAACAAAAATCTTTTTCATTCAAGAAATACGTTCATGAAATTGGGAAGTTGCGACTCAAAGATTTGCAAGCCAAGATTTAATCCGAAGTACTCATCGGGGGAGCGCCATCATCAAATTAAGGTGCATTCATCGGACTTAACATGTTGTACTCTTTTTCCTTCACAAGGTTTTTCCCACTGGGTTTCCTTGTCAAGGTTTTAACGAGGCAACATTTGCGTGTCCAACACAGTTTCAAGTCTTCACGTGCATATGTAATTTCGTGTTTTTCTCTTTTGAGTTTTCCGGTATATTTGTAATGACTTAGCCACAAAGGTCATCGGGGAGTGTTATAAACCTAAAGTTTAATTACTAAGATGCCCTTTGTGGCTAAGATTAGGGTTTACATGCCTTGGGCACCAAGTCCTCTATCTATATAAATAGAGACTTGAACTATGTATTCTATACACATTTAATGGGAATCTCTCTTTCTTCTTCTCCCTATTTTCTGTCTCCTTCTCATTTACAAGATGACCATGACTATTACCATTTATATTTGTGTGTGTTGTTAATCTACCATTTCGTTTATTAACCAAAACCAAACCATCATATAAACCCTAGGTTAGATTCTTTTTCAATTATTATAGTACATCTATTGTTCTTATATTTTATCATTTAACGATGTATACAAATTAATCAGTGATTAATCGTAAGTCATTATCGTTATTATGGAAAATTTAATTATTGAAAATCTAGGGAAAAATATCCAAACCCTGGATGAATCAAGCATCCAAGAAGATTTTATTAATTCTATTCAAAACCCATTATGCGATCAAGGCTTAGAGGTTAGTTAACTATATCATCATTAATCATTGTTCAATCAGAATTATTTATTTATTTTTTCTAAAGAACTGGTCCGGTTTCTTTTTTTTTTTCCTTCTTTTTTTCCCCCTTGTACAGTTGTTCGTTGATCATCAGCACATAGAAGAGACTGATAGAGGTATTTGCGCCGAAGAAAAAGAGGACGAGGTAATTTTTGATGTCGTGGACCAACTTCATCCGGAGGAACCACAACCAAATGACTTTGATTCTACTGAATACTTTACCACAGATAAGGTAGTGTATGTTATGTTTTCCCCTTATTTTTAAAGTAATACACCAATTTTCTCATCGTTTTGTATTCGTTCTTGAGTTGCTATATGTTTTATTTTTGCGTGTAGACATTCAGCTCAAAAGAAGATGTCACAAAATGGTGTCACGAGGTCGGTAGTCAAAACAATATAGTTGTTGTAACTACAAAAGTGGTAAATAAGAATGAGAATCAAGGTGGCAAGGGTTCCATAATTGTATTTGGATGCGAGAGGTGGAAAATATAGGAAACGTGTGCATACTGTGAGTCCTTCGAAACGTAGGAAGGGAACTGCCACAAAAAAAACGTAATTGTCCTTTTCAGTTGCGGACTAATGAAGTGAAACATTTTGGAACCCGAACTTCTAATCGTGTGGAAGGTGCGCATAGTGTCTTAAAGCGATTCTTGGGAAATAGTCAAGGTGGGTTTGTGGAGTGTCGGCAACAAATGCACAAGATGCATGAATCTCAACTCATTACAAATTAAAGCCAAATTTCAACAAACATTGACTTTCATCAAGCATGAGCACAGAATGACGATTTCAATGGTCTACATCACCATGTCTCACAATATGCCTTAAACTTCATCATCTCTGAAATAAGTAGATTGGAAAAGTCAAGAAGTATTGCCGAGAACTTGTGCGGATGCATTCTACACAAGACGCATGGCCTGCCTTGTGCGCACATGATATCCGAATATCGCCGTCGAGTAAACCCATCCCGCTTTCTTCTATTGATTCGCAATGGAGGCAGATTAATTTAATTCCACATGTTTCCTATTCGAGATGTTTGTGTTTGATTATCTCCACAGTTAGAGATTTTAACAAAAAAAAATGGGAAAATTCTACCGATCCAGAGAAGAGTCGAATTAATGAAATGGTGACAAGTTTCATAACTGAAATTGCGCAACCAGACAAGAACAATTTTCAGGAACCTCCGGCTCCCGTTCGAGCCAAAGGAAGAAAAACAAATGCTAAAAGAAAAAGGAAATGGAAGAAAATTCTACACACCGAGATCTTTCTGGTCATGAACATGTTGACTTAAAAAAAGGTAATTCAACTACAATATATGCTTATAGCGTGACCTTTTATTTGGAACACCGCCGGTTATTTTTTTCATTGAAATCCCTTAGATTACAACGTTTTCTTGATTAACTGAATATATATGCTTATGCTATGCAGCTCATATAGAATAAGAACATGACAATTTCTAACTGAATATATATCCTTTAATTGTCAGTATGTCGTGGTGTTCTTAAATGGGTTCTTACTGGTTCCACGTTATATATAACACGTTAGTTAAAGAAGCTAGTAGCGTACTTGTATGTTTTGCTTAGTTAGTTTTCCTATGTACATACTTATTTAACTAAGTTCTAAGTTATATCTTTGTTTGTATTCAATCGAATCAATAAGGTACCTCCAGCGGAAAATGTGAGCACTAAAACTCAAGAACAAGCAGGAAAGACGGAAAGCCAAGGAAACAAACAAAAAAGGAAATATACAAAAAAAAAATACTGAATATTGGGAGCAAAAGAAGACAAGAACACAAATTTCAGAGGTTAAACTTGAATGTAAAAATGAAGAACTGGTAATTGAAGAAGGTATGGTCAGAACTAAAGAGCTTGTTCTTGCCAACAACGTAGTGGAAGATAGGGTGAAGGACCCTGTGATTGTGACTGAAGAGGAAGTAAAAGCACCAGATGGGGGTACAAGCAATATTGGAAAAGTAGATGTTCCCGAGTCGAGAAAAATTATAGATTTTACCGTGGATTGCTTGGATGAGGAATCGGACCATGGGGTTCCTATTTATGATGTTGAATCAGTAATGAACAACCAAGAAGAGGGAAATACTATGCCAGAAGAAGAGGAGGAGGAGGAGGAAGAAGACTTTTTTGCGGAAGACAGACTTGAGGATGATGAAGATGCTTGGCAACTACATAGGTGGCTTGAACCTCGACCAGAAGAGTGGAATTTACCTAACCCAGTGTACGTATCACAACTACCAGAACCTATGCAATTTTACATAGAAGGAACTAAATATGTGCTTTCGTCATTGTGGCTTCCACACCATTGCTTTCCAACTAGGCCTTGCTTGTTCCGATGATTACCAAGTTATCCGCAAAAATATGCATGCAGAAGTTTTCAATCACAAGACGTTTTATGAGAAAGTCTTGTACTCTGAGGAAAGGTATAACAACATGCTCAAAAGGTTGAGGTTTGAAGATGGAGATGAAATGGACATCAATAAATGGTTCAAAATGCCGGAAGATGGTCTTGTAGCGGCTCAAACTTTTCGTACTGTTCTTGTTTGGCTTTCAAAAGAAATGTGTGCAACGTTCTTCCCTTCGAGGCATGGGCCAATCAAAGGTAAGAAACATAGAGTTATTTTGATGGCGTTTGTGGGAGGGAACCATTTCGTTCCTATGAGGTTAAAGTTAGGGGCTCCCATACCACCTCCCTGCAATATGTGGGTTCAGAATGCGTATGAAGATGCGAAGGTCTGGCCAAAAAAAATACGAGGAAAAGATGAAGACATTCAAAAAACGGATGAATTTTACAGAGCCGCAGCCAGAAAAACCAATAATCATTCACTAATTATTAGTGTAATTTTATGATTCCTCCTGTCATTTTTGTTTTGATTCTACTATGAACATCTTCAGTTTTTGTTTTGATTCTGCTAATAAATTCCAGTCAATCTCAATCTTTCCATCTTTTTTTTTCTTGGATTGTTACACATTTTTAACTTACTAGTCGTTGAAAATGTTCTGGAAAATCAAAGCTTTCCACCACAAAGAAGATGATATACGTGAAGCGCAAGTCACATCAGTTGGTTGTTGTTCGTAATTCTGAAAGTAGTGGTCCATCTACCAATCTAAGAGAAAAGAACCAAGCAGTACTTTGCACTAGAACCCATGGTCAATAATTTAAAAGGAACAAGAACCAGCGATCATCACATATAATCAAATATCAATCTGAGTGTAAGGAGTACTCAAAGTTAAGAACCCTTTACCAGATGGGTAAACGTTTTTAAGGAAAACGATTGTATTAACGGAAACTTCAAGGAATTCGACTGTAATTCATGTTGTTTCACCATCATTATCACCGATAGCACCTATAAACACAGATTGGAAAAAAAAAATACAGTCGTCGTCGGTAACGGTGGTGGTTGCGATGGGGTTTTTAAGGTTTAGTTGGGTGTATATAAAAAGTCAAAAGATGGCTTTTAGGATTTATGAAAATCTATAGGGATGGTACTTAGGATTATTGGGATGGGAATTTAGATGGATGGGAAATAGGAAAAGTAGGGATTGGAAATAGGGAAAACCTTAATTTATTGATTTTTTATGGTTTTACCTATTTCCTATCCTCACTTTTCCTAATTCCCATCCCAACCATACATACGGAATTTTGTATAACTCTTTATAAATTGGGTATACAAAACTCACCCTGTTATTCATCTTCTTCCACGGACCACGGTATTCCTTTCTGGAATTTAATCCTAATTAATCTAATAACTCCCGCCAATACTAACCTCTTTATGGACTACCATCATTAACTTTATAAGTACTAGTATGTGCTTTTTGATATTATATATTACTAGTACAGTTGTATTGATCCAACGATCTAATAATGGTTTTGAATCAAAAACGAAATTCCTAATCAATCATAGGATTTGTAATTAGTTTTTTCTTTCTTTATCGTACTTTGCAATTGATGTGATGGAAACAATGTATACCAACTAAAAAATGGGGATGGTAACGCACGTATAATGAGATTCTCATACTATTCAATTAGGTTTTCACAAGACGGGTTTTACCGTAATCTATTAGCCTCAAATCTAATAACTTCATTAATGGGTTCCTTTTTTGTCTACGCACTATCACGTATCAAATAAAACTCAATCTCCGAACTTCGATGAAAATGGTGATTTGACGATTAATTTTGTAGCCTAATCGTTAATGATGGAAGATAAGGGGAGTTTTGTTTACCTTATTTAAAAAGAGTTATAAAAAAATTAGTTTTGTAGTTGGGATGGGAATTAGGAAAAGTGGGGATAGGAAATAGGTAAAACCTTGTTTATTTGTACAATGATTATCATACTTACATCAATAACAAGTGTCTAATATTCCGTAAACAAGAAACAGACCCGTGCATCGCACGGGTGAAAAACTAGTAATAATAAAATAAAGGATTGTCTATCACAAAATAAATAAATAATAATTAAATAAATCACTATGCTCAACTATTTTCCTTGCACCATTCGAGCTCTTTTAAACGACTAAAGGTTACTCGATTCAACCTTCAACTTCAAAATTCACGTCATCTCGAAAGGCAGCTTTGACGGCTTCTAGCGTATGGGATCATGTTGTGGGTGTTAGTTAATTGTTTTGAGAGACGGGAGTCTTATGAAGCATAAGTGGCTAGTCAATTGTTTTGCCAGGAAGCATCATGGTTCATGGACAGTAAAAGAGTGGGGAAAATGAGAAATCAACCAAAACTTGCCAAGACAATCTCATATAACAGATGATTTACACAAATACAGGTTGCCGGAGAGTTAAATGCGAGAAGAAAAGATTTGTTTCTAAATGAAAAACAACAACATATATAACAACTAAAAATAAAAAATTAATCGGGCCTAAGCTGTAATTTCCATGCACGCCAGGTTCTTCCATGAGTTACTTAGGATCCTGACCATCTTCACGTTCTTTCAACGACATCGAAACGATGCTGTTTGCATGAGGAATTACGTTTATAGTGTGGCAGCCCATAGCAGAGCCATCGAAAAGTTTGTTCAAAGTTGAAGTTTTAAGGTCATAATAATAGAGAGAATTGTATTCCTTACGCAAAAGAACTCCATCTTTCCTATAGTAATTGCTAAGGGCTCAAAGTACATCCGATCTTCCCAGTAAGGCTCTTCCCACTCTATACTGAACTCCTTGATCCAGTGCCACGATTCGTAGTAAGGCTCAAAGTACATCCGATCTTTCCAGTAGGGAGGAAAAAGCAGTTTCAATTTCACCCCACGATGTGCTTTAAAATAACAAAAAAACAGGTAGGAGGAAAAAAACTATAGAAGGATTAACTTGTCTTTTCCATATGAGGCGGTAGGTCCGTCACCCTCCCCATTTGACGGTGGACAAAATAAAATTTACCCGTCACCCTACCCGTCAATGGCGGGTAGGATAGGATACGGTTAAAAAACTGGCGGGTAGGGTAGGATTGGCGGGTATGGATAGGGTATGTGCACCCCTAGCCACGAATTCTTGTCGTCGTAGCTTGCTTTTATATGACAACCATCAGTGGTGTTAGTATTATTTCTCTTGCATGCCCAAATATCCGTATGATAAGGTTTATCATAGGTTGTATACACCAAATACAGATTATTCCCTCCCAGCACTTTGGGCCAACGTTGGTATTTAACATCTTTAAAGGGTGGCAATGGGATAATATGGAACTTCTCTTCTTCCAAATCAAACGCTATGACGATACTATAATTCCCGTGCTGCTTGTACTTGTTACGGTGCAGCCAATTATGAAGAGCTCCATTTGCGTAGATACCTTCTGGATCCACTGGGGAAATATTGATGTATCCTTTGGTTCTCCACTCATCACCACCACCGACAGTGTAAACTTGGACACGGTACCTATAACTTGCCTTAAGCTGGTAGTCCATTCTGACAATCTTGTACTTGTTTGTTGAATGACAATAACCAAACCCACAGGATGCCGTAGAGTTATTAGGCTTATGAACAAAAGCAACTTCTCCCGTACGAATGGATTGCAAATTAAGAAAGGTCCTCCACTATGATACTAACGTTGTCTTTCGAAACAAACCAAACCATTGCATGAACCGATCATGCCATCCATGTACTCGTACCCCGGATAACTTCATCACCATGCAGCTTCGCAAGACTATCAAATGAGTTACTGTAGTTTGTTATCTTCCCACGAATATCATCAAACTGATCACCATAAATAAGTTTGTTTTTCTTTCTATCATGTGAGTATGTGGCAGCCAAAAGCAAGCCTACCTTATCAGTCTTAACACGGAGGAGAACTCTCCATGTTTTGCATACGCGCTTGGCAAGTAAAGCTGTCTCCAATGGTAATCGCAAAAGTATGTTCTCCACCATATCTGTGTGAAGGTTCTCCATAATGTTGTTGGTGTAATTTTCGTCTCTTGAGAATAATAATAATATTTGCCTGGCGAGTTATGTAGAATGTTGGACACAGGAAAGCCTTCTTTCACCCCGAGTAAGGGAAAAACAAACATTGTAATGTTTGTTGGTTTGCAAGGTAGAATGGATTATCGTTTTCCTTCTCTTTCTTTTCTCTTCTTTCTCATTCGTTTTTCTTGTTCGTATATGACTTTAATTTTGTTGGTGTTTGTCGTCTTTGTCTGCTATATTTCTAAATATGTAGGATCTGGAAAAACAACAAGCTGTACAAAATATGCTAACTATTACCAAAAGAAGGGTTGGAAACCAGCACTAGTTTGTGCAGATACATTCCGAGCTGGTGCTTTTGATCAGTTGAAGCAAAATGCAGTTAAAACAAAGATCCCGTTTTATGGAAGCTATACGGATTCAGATCCTGTAACAGTTGCAGTACAAGGTAAAGACAGGTTTATGAAGGAAAACTGTGATCTTATAATTATAGACACAAGTGGTCGCCACCAACAGGAAGCTTCTCTATTTGAAGAAATGCGTCAACTTGCTGAGGCAACGAAACCAGATCTTGTTGTTTTTGTAATGGATAGTAGTATTGGTCAAGCTGCATTCAGCCAAGCTCAAGCCTTCAAACAGAATGTTCCAGTTGGTGCTATTATTGTTACAAAAACTGAGGGTAATGCAAAAGGAGGTGGCGTCCTAAGTGCAGTTGCAGCCACAAAGAGTCCTGTCATATTTCTAGGCACCGGAGAGCACCTGCACGAGTTTGACGTTTTCGATGTTGAGCCGTTTGTCAGGCATCTATTAGGTATGATTATATCTTCCGTTATTTTTGTACCGATTGATAAAATATGGTGGTGTACACGAGCTTCGACTTCAAGCTGTGGGAATCACCACCCTACTGGGGGCATCATCATTTTTTTAAATCATTGTTCCTCTGTGTTAAAAGTTCTGTCCTCATATTCTTTGCCGATGAAAAAAAAATTGAACTTGGATGTTTACTTTTGATCAAAAGGTATGAAAGACTGGTCTGGCTTGATGAGGAAAATCCATGAGGTTATGCCTGTGGAGGAACAACATGAAACGTACGTCACAGACATTGTCTGAAGGACACTTAACATTGCGAATGATGTATGAGCAGTACTGCCAAAACTTACTCAACATGAGTCCTAGCCAGGTCTACAATTCATTCATTCTTTGTCTTTCAACAATAATCTCTTGGTTAGTTTTCCTCATAAATGGACATGTGATGTAACTTTCAAAATGACAATAAGCTTCTTGTTGGTTCTCTAGGATTTGGTGGATCGGGCAGAGATTAAACATTACATGACAATTATCGATTCTATGACAAATAAAGGTATCTCTTCTTGTAGATATATATAGAGCACAAAATCTCTCTTACGCTTCAACTACACGATTTTGCTTAATTAATATCTTGACACATCGATCGCATTTTTATTTCAGAGTTAGATAGTACCAACCCTAAGGTTGTGTTTGGTACCCTGGATATCCCAACCTAGGTTGGGTTATCCAGTGAAAAACGGTTAAATTTTGTTTGTCTCACTGCAACTCCAATCCTGGATAAGGATTACTAAACCTTCCTTGATTTTAGGAAGCTAAAAAGTTGAGGTTATGGTATTCTTCCAAATACCTGGGATACATGTATCCTCACCAAGTTAGACAGCTTATTTTTCTTTAAAATAAGTAATTGCCTTAAAAATAAGTATTTATATTAACCTATTTCTAGAGTCAAACAAACACAAATTAACCTAGCCCAAAATATGATAGAATTTTAGACAAACAACATTAAAGCTAACCAATAACAAGGTTATCATAAATTAAATTAAGATAAACTATTCAAGAATATGTTATGCCATTTCCAGGCTCCCAAACAGACCCTAAAATAATGAACGAGTCCCGGATTCAGCGTATAGCACGGGGTTCTGGACGACCTGTCAAAGATGTGAAGGATATGCTAGACAAATATAAACAATTAGCGAAGTGTATGGGAAGCCTGATGAAGAAACTTAAGATCTCAAAGAATGGTGAAGTGTCTCAAAGTATAAATGCACGGCAACTTTCTAGAGCTCTTCCTCCACAGATGCTGAGGGAAAGAGGTAATCTCTTGTCTTTTTATTTTTTTGATTCCCAGCAGTCTCCTCCTGCCCATGGATCTCATTACACAAGGTCTTATAGCAAGGAAGAATTTCATGTAACTAGTACTGTAGCTTTTCCGGTCACATAATATATCCTTAACTTAACACATGGAATAAATAATGTAGGTGGCACTGGTGGTGTACAAAATCTAATGAGGCAGATGATGGGTTCTTTCGCCTGAAGACATGATGGGTATGCTTAAAGGAATGAAACAATATATGAGAGGAATGGAGATGATGGCAGGGCCAACGGTTGACTATAAGGACTTCCTTTGATCTTGTCACTTTATAAAAAAAATTAGCATGCCCCTTCGATTTGTAATTTGTATAAGAAATTCAAAGTAATTTCTTAATTTTCACACTCTCCTCCGGCTACAAGGATTATATCACTTGTTAGCCATTTGTTTTACCGGTTCACTAGATGTTTTTTGTTATATATATATTAATGAACTTGCAACCAGTCATATAGTGAAGGATCTCTTTATAAAAGAATGGTGAAATAGCTTGTTACTGACAGCGCTGCAATGTGTATCGATTTGCCTCTTCAGATATAAACATTAACTGATACGTATAATCATGAACGATAGTTTTGCCTCTTCAGGTAAAAACAATGCTTAATTCCAAAATTTACTGTTAGCTCCAGGCCCTGAAGGGTGGCCGGATGTGCTCCGGCACAAGGCTCCCCAAAGTTTACTGTTGCAAGTTACTTAATAGACAGCCGAATTTTCTCCGACATAAGATAACATGCTTAATTCCAAAATCTCTATTAGGCTCTTATTTAAGAACAATTTTTTTTTGGGACTGTTGATGGTGGTTTTTAGCTTAGGGTTAAAATCGTAAAACCTTGCATCCAATGTGACGTCACTCTGTAAGGAAACAGAGCCACGTGTGCTAACCTCTCCACTGGTAAATTTATTGAGCCGCTTAATATACTTACATGAAATTTATCCAGACTCGAAAACGCCCAATGTTCTCAGAATTTCGGCGCCTCGCGATATTCACTTAATATAAGTTCCTCTCAATGCCTTTTATGCTATGTTCTCCTACTGAACTCTTAATGTTGATATGGCATGACGATTCGTGTTCACTCGCAGCAGAGTAGCACGAATCTCCAAGTATTAAGAATAAGATCTCTCGCATAAGGTATTTAATCGTAAAAGCATGCTCACTCTCCGGCAATGAACTTAAAAGATCTCTGTGTCGACACATAGAATTCAATCAACCTTACTAACTTGCAGAAGTCAGGGTTTCGCGCCTCGCGCAACATACTAGACCTTGCTTGTCAAAAAAATTAAGCCTAGGCAAACTAGGTAGTTAATCCGCCATAGCAGTGCAAAATCTCGCCTTAATCGAAAAACTCGAGCCGCAACAACAAAGGGAGGCGTGGCCTTGCCATTGGCCACGCCCCATCCTAAACCGGCCCTATTTCCCTCGACCAATCAGGTCACTTTAAATCCGCCGCAGCGCACTAGAAGTGTGGCCACGCCACAGCCTTTCCCGGCCCCACTTCCTATCGACCAATCAGGTCGCCCTAAATGCGTCACACGCATTCCGACTGAGGTCGACCCCATTTTGCTTACTGGCCCCCAATTCTTCCAAGGCGCCTTGGCCATGCCAAACCCTAATTCTTCCAGGGAGAATTCTTCCACGGCGCCTTAGCCACGCCAAGCCCTAATTCTTCCGAGGAGAATTTTTCCAACAACGCCAAAACTTGGCAACGCCAAATCCTTCCAAGGCGCCAAGATTTGGCCACGCCAAACCTTTCCAACCATGCCAAATCTTTCCAACGACGCCAAACCCTAACTTTGGATGCGGAGACAGTTTTTAACTTTGGCCATACCACAACGTCTCTGGCATACCACTATGCCTCGTCTACTCTCATGCCGCCATGCCATGGCTACGCCACCGGCATGCCATTAGCATGTGTCCGACGCCATCACTATACAACAAGATGTATACCTTATTCATGAGATGCAATCTCAGCCATCCAAGTTCGCCAACGAACCGATAAGCTCACGACAAGTTTTAGGCGACTAGCCAAGACGATCCTAGCATTACATGCTATTTACCTGCGGCAAGCCTCTCAATTTTAACTTGCCACACGTAGAAAAGTGCTACATGTTTCCACAGAAACACTCGAGACATCAAAATATGTCACAAACTAGGGGATGCTCATCGTGGTATTGGTCTCAGCGGTTTACGACGTGCGACGTGCAATGCACCCGCTACAAGAAAGTGTCATGAAGTAGGATAATTAGTGGTGGTGAGAAGTAACGGTGTAAAAATTCATTTCCTTCATCATGGAAGAGTAATGACCGACTGTTACACGAATTCACTTCCTTCATCATGGAAGCATAACGCTTTGGCGCTTACACGTTACTCTTTTCTTCCACCACTCAATCGTTTCCACTTCCTACGAGACCAGGGGGACATTTCACTATGACTTGTATAAATAGGTTTCGCCTATTTCCACCAAAGGAGAAGTCACTGCACCATTTCAGCATATTTGCAACGCTAATATTTTCGAGTTTGCAACGTATATAAACGTTTCTTACGTGGCAACGCCTATATCCGTTGCAAACCAAAATACGTTGCTATAATTATGTAATTTCCGATAATAATTAAGAACGTAAATGCAACGTGAACATACGTTGCTTACAAAGGGCGCTTTGTGATTTGGTTTTATTTTAAGGGTGTTGTGGTTGGTTATATTTTTATTTCTTTTTTAACATTTTATTTTAATTTAAAACCCTTCCAAAATTTATTTTCCTCTCAAATTTTATCTATATTTTCACTCTCAATTATTACTTTCCCCCAAATTTCTCCTACCAAATTTTCTTTCCCCAAAATATAATCATTACATATTTATTTCAACTTTAATCTAATTCTAATCATTTTAGTCTTAATAATACTACTTTTACTTGATTTATTTCTATTTCATTTTTACATTAATTTCATATCATTTTATTTAGTTCATTAATTTTTACTTATTCTAATCATTTCTTCACTAATTTCTAATCATTATCAATTTCATTAGTCCTAATCATTTAGTTAAGATTTTGTTAATTTGACCCAATTTACTTCCCCCCTATTTGCACTTATTTCCCCCCAAGTTTTTTCACCCTATTATTAAAAAATAAACTCTCTCTCTCTACTCGGCAGAAGATGTACCTCTCTCTCGAACCTTTTTTTTTTTTTTTTTTATCAGACTCTCTCTTTTTTCTTCTTCTCTCAACTTTCATCAAGAACTCGAACTCGAACTCGAAATCGATTCTCTTATCAGCTTCTCTCTCTCGAAAACCTGAGATTCCAGATGAACAGATCGAAATCCCAAGTTTAATTGAAGATTTTGAGTAATAAAACCCTATTTTCAACCAGAAAGAAACCCTAGAATTCAACATTAAAACCTCAAATCGATACCCGTTTATTCTTAAGATATGTATCCTAATCAAAACCCCTAAATCTAAAAGTTCGATCTATCAATTATTGACCCTAATTTCATAAGAAGGTATAAACCCTAATTTCTGCTCTCTTTTTTTTTTTTGGCTGATTAAACCCTTGTTTTTGGTCGTAGAAGATGATGGTTTCACTTTGATTGAAACGTTGTTTGATAACATCTGGATGTTATTCATCTATTTTATGCTCTTGTTTTTATCTTTAAGAAATTTCCATCTGCTTTCTCAATATTTCAGCTTTTGTTATTTTCTTCATTGAGATTTCATTAAAGTTTGGTTATTTTCTTCACCCGTGTTCTTCGTGTTCGAAATCGTATGGTTTCACTTGAAATATGCTTAGTTACGAGTTATTGTTGTTGATTTGGTACTCGCTTGTTGTATGTGACTAGTTGAGCAGGTGCTTTGTTGGTAATTTATGTTAACCAATTGTTGTCTGTGACTAGTTGAGCAGAGTGCTTTGTTGGTAATTTATGTTAACCAATTGTTCTAAAATATACTTTTTGTGTTTTGATGCAGTTTCGTAGATTACTACCGTGGTTCCCGCTGACTTGATCGAAAAGTCGGTTAGTCGTACTTCACTATTGTATATGTTTTGTTGCTCTATCTTGATGCTTAGGTTCTTACTTTTCTTATTGTTGGATGTATTTGTAGGGGTTAACTATATGCTTTTTCTTTGTGTGGCTTTGTGTTTAACAACGCTTAGTTTAGGTTTCGTGTTTACTTATTGTTTCGACTTTTCCAATGGTTAGGTTCTTATGTTTCTTCTTGTTGGGGTTCTTTCTCGTAGGTGCTAATTGTGCGCTAAAGTTATTCACACCGCAAGATCGTTGGTGAGTGATTTGTTGTATGTCCAATTTATTTAAGAAACTTTTTACTTGTTTCTAACTTGTAGTTGATCTTGAGCACTCATTTTTTTTGTTTATTTTGATGCAGAGCGTGTAGAATACGATTGTGGTAGACTTGAAAAGGTCAGGTAATCGGTTTAGTGGAATGAACATGTATCCCTGTTAATGATTCTATCCATGGTGTTTGATAATTTACAATATGATGGTTTTTGGTAAAGATGATATGTTTCTGAAATCAAATGGAAAATGGTGAAGATATTATTGCTCCATGTTAGTTAAAATATGCTCACAAGTTATTGATCCCATGCCATGGAGTTTAACTTCTATTGTGATAGATATGTATGTCAGTCATAATATGCCATAAGCTAGAGTTTTCTGTTTTTGGTGCAGTCTAATTTGTGTAGTCATACTTTTATTTTTTTTTCTTGTCATTATTTATAATCTAGTTTGTGTTGACGGTTGTAGATGAATGAATTGTGTGAGAAAGGATGGATGACTGTTGTAATGCACTCAAAGAAGCTTCTTACTATACAAGCATTTGACTTAATAAAACCGCAATTCAAGAATTCTAGTCGATTTTTGCTGATGAACCCCATTTAAGAAATTTGCTAAAATCATAGCCATGATTAACAACTATTATGTTGTAAACTTGTATTTGGTTATCGATCAGTTTTTATTAGGAGTTTAATATGTTTGTACTTGTGCTTGTATTCTAGATCCTATTTTATTATTTTTGATAATGTGTTGGTGTAATGAAGTGTTCTTAATATTGCTTATTTCCCCTACTGTCAGTAATTTGATGTTTGATTGCGTACTAATACTTCTCCTTTTTTTTTGCAGTACAATGGAACAACAGAGAAAGCTCATATTCTCTTGGTACGACTTCGCAAAGAAAATAGATCCAAATTTTCTTCGCAGTGAAGCCAAAGATGATAGTCAACCTCGACCTCGCTGAAGGCCCCTAGAACCTATCGCCGCCGATTTGCTACTAGGGGTGAGAAATCATACGCCAAAGATATTCCAATAAACTACGAAGACTGGAGGATCGTGTCCGATAACTTTAAAAATGATGTTTAGAATTGTTTGATGGTATAGAAACCGAATTTCCTGTGTTTGTGAAGGAGATATAAGTATGACTTAAGGGCCATCATCTTTGGACCATGCCGGAAAAAAAATCCAAGAAGAGACTGCAAGACTGTGGAGGAGGGGGAGGAAGGGGAAGAGGAGTTTGAAGAACCTGTACCAGTTGAACTGACTCCAGAACAATGGGAAGCCGTAAAAGGAAGTTCCAGCCGGGATGGATCGGTATATCTGGTAAGTAACATTGTTGTGTCTCCCGTTTGTAACACATTTCACCTTGCTCTTAGGACTATTCTTTCCTTCAGGTAAATAACATCTTTCTCCCCGCAATATTTACTATTTATTATTTTAAAAACTGGCAGTGGTGCTTGTCATTTGTCGAGTATCTAACAAATCAAGATCAAACTTAAACCATTACTGCACTCCATCTCCGTTAATTGTAACACCACTTCCAAGTATTAGAACATATGCCTCTCTCTTTTCCGCTTTTGCAGGATCATTTGGTTTAATGAATATTGATCACTCTTTTGTTTATTTTTGTTATGGGTTTGTGCAGGTATTGGAACAGATGCCTCGAGTCATTTCATCTTTGGAGGCTAATCTATGTTAGCTATCCCCGTTTTTGTAGTCCATTGCAAAGTGCATACTTCCTTTATCTACTTTGTTGTACCAAATTCAGATTTAATCTATGGTCGTTGTTCCCACCACCCCTTGTCATCAATATTTTCTTACATGTCCTCTTTGTGGATCTCATTAGCTATATGAAGTGCATGAGTGAATTAACTCGCTTTCAATAACCCCCGACTATCAACAATGGCATCTTTGATCCATTCTTTATCATCTTGTGACCTTTCCAAATTCGTATTCATTAATAATTTACACACGGTTACCATAGTTAGCGCTATTTCGTCAACTCAATGTTATGCTAAGCATTTTTATAGAGGAAACTTTCTTTTTTAAAATCGCTCAAGTAATCAAACACTTACCTTTGTCTTCTTGTAGGGCATAGTTCGTGGGAAGTCGGATCTCGCCGTGAAGATGCTTTGATGTCTGAAATACATTCTCGTCATTTCAAAGTGGTTTTTCTTTTAATCAATTGCTTGAAGATTGCATTGCAAATATTGTTATCGAATTGCCTTTAATACCTCGCACGTATGAAATACAAAGTGCAATTTGTCAGTGTGTAGGGACCTCAAAGCCCTGGGAAACTCCTGGGAGCATGATACAGACATTGTCATCCTGGTAATTTATTTGTTCAAATGGAAACAACTAAGAATTGGTTTGTTTGGTTATGATTTAGGTGTTTAGTTTCGTTGATTGGTACCTTCTTGATGCATGGTTTGATCATTGTCTTGGTTGTATTACTTTTTAGGTTAAGTACTTTGGATAGTCCTCTAGTTTCAATCCAAGATTAAGATCAAATGGGCAGATCTTGTAGATGTCTATTTACCGGTGACTTGGCTAAGTCATATATATGTCCGCAATTCTCTTCTACCTTAATCGATCAACAACAATATCGAATACTCTATCACAAACCATTTACAAGTTAAAAACAATTAGGCTTTGCTTTTGTTCTTGGATGCTTGTAAGGTAGAATATGTTTAGCTTTGACCACTTTGGAAGGTAGAACATGGAGACATTTTTGTTAACATTTGCAATTTTACTTGTTTCTGGCTATCATATGTGGTATCTCGTATGTTCTCGATTTAATGCTTACATTTTGTATGTGTTGATTTTTGTAGTGGATTAAGTACCATTGGTAGTCTTCTGAGTTGGAGGGACTGGTCATTATAGAGCTTGCTACCGATCAAGGTTAGTTTTAATATGTATTGATGTTTGATCCTTCTCAAATTTAGAAACTAGGGTTCTTGTCAAGAATTTGTGTAACCTAAATTTAGGGGTTTCTACTATTTTGATCAATTACATCATACCAAATCAATTGAATGGTTTGTACTAATGCATGCTTCAGTTTAGTAATTCCTTTTGATTCTCTCTTTCGATTTGCATTTTTTTGTTATACTTAAGGTTCTTACGATTTGCATAGTTAGAACCAGTGTCATGGGTGGTGATGGAAAATCAATGTATATCTGGGTCTGCTAATGATGTACATCTGGGGTCTTACAATGGTGTATGCAGGTGTAGAAATCTGGATAACCGGATCAGCATAAATCCAGTTTTTTTTTGAACCCGATTAAAAATTTGCAACGATATAAATGTTGGTGACTAAAGCGCTTCGACAATCTAGTGATAAGCAACGTATATAAATGTTCCAAAATGATAACACTGTCACAATTTTTAGCGACCCACCGACACGTGGCAAAACCATGGGCTACGATTGGTGTTACGTTGCTTAAAAAGAAAAACGTTGCTTAAATTAATTTAAGCAACATCTACATACGTTGCTTAAAATAATATAAGCAACGTATAAAACGTTGTTTATTTTAATTTAAGCAACGTATGTAGACGCTGCGTAAAATTTGTCACACCGTGTAAGCAACATACATAAGCGTTGCTTAAATTCATAGCAAACGAAAATAAACGTGGTAAATTTGGCATTTTGGTGTAGTGAGTTTTTGGTCTCAACACATAATATCTAGAAATCACCTACTAGCTTTCCATCCCGCTACCGCTTCTACTTTCCGATACAAGTCATAAAACGCCCATACTTCCGTAATCAACTATTCCGGTCTCAACACTTTCTTCGCATCCCTCCATAAGACCAACCCTTCTCCTTCACTTTGTGACCGAAGCAAGCCTGGAACGGCCATTTCTTGGTTTAGGCCAGGATAGTACATGATTGATCTTTCTAATCAAAAGTACTCCTGTGCAAAGACATTGTTTAGGGTTTAGATTTGTTTCTCACCCACACACCCAAAATTACCAAAATCAAAGCGAAACGATTTTCACCCATAAACAATTGGAGACCACAAAGGAGATTAATCTCTGCTACCATATCAATTTTCGATTCCCACCTGTTTTTCAACCCCGATCTCAAGATGGTAGAACTCAGTCCGGATCAAAGAACAAACCCCGAGAACACTAGTGTCGAAATCATCCCCGTACTAATGCTCCTTCCAGTGGCATTAATACGCCACCCGCCAACACCAGCAGAGCGGAAAATGTTCCTTCGGGTGTTATACCACTGATCGCCAAATCGCTACCGCCTCTCCCAACGTTTCTTCAAGTATGACAGCTCCAACCGTCATCAGAGCCGCTGCTACTCCATCACCGGGACGAGAGGCTGGAGGATCCAGAGGAAGCCAACCTCCCTTACCACCGTTTGTGATATGATGGAAAGACATAAGGTTCTCGTAGGGCCTGCATGGACATGGCTACAACTCGAAGGACATACCTATTTTCCTCAAGGCACTAACGAGCCTACCACAAGAGTCACGTCAACCCCGGATGGAGATGACAAGGAATACTTTTAACATCCTAAGTGCAAGCACTTCAACAGACGCGCCTTTATAGATGAAGAGGCTCGCGTTATCCAAACGCCCTAAGTAGAAAAGAATCAAAGAATCCAATTTCATCACACGTGAAGATCGGAAAGACTTCTCCAAAATAGAGGCAAAGAAAATCGGAACCCTCCCGAGTTCACAGACGCTCTTCCGTCAAGAGCCGCATGATTTTCTGGGGACTTCGCCCACAAAATCGTGCAGTCCATGATGAAACATTTATGTGGAATTCTATATTTCTCCAAGGCGCAGCGTCAAGACATATTTGCAACCCTCAACCGCATTGTATCAGGAAAACAGCTGTTTCCATCCAGGAAAGCCGTTCCCAAACCCCAACCCCTCCTGGAGAGCACGATTGAACTAGTGGAGAATGAGTTTTTAACCACTTTCTGGGCTTTTCAAAAACGACTTCCCTGGACCAGCATAATTATGCATGCTGTGAGAAAAAGTAGTTTTTTTAAAAAAAAAATAAACTTTTTTCCTCCACAGTCGTTATACTGCTGTCTAAATATCAGGGATTAATAAAGTATATCAACCACCGTGGCACAAATTCCAAACAAAATAAAACTACTGTGTGCGCAACTAGTTCATATAGATCCAGATTTAGAACCAAGGGTTAGATGTAAGTTAGAATATGTTTATACTAAGATGATGAAACCTCGTTTCTAACGAAGTTCTTATCTTATCTTTTATACCCATTTTCATTGCTCTTTTTCCTTATTGCAATTCTTCTCCCTAGTTCAGAGCTCCAATTTAGAGGAAAAAAAAAATCGAAGAAACAAATCACCATGATCAAATAAAAGCAAACCCTAACCAACAAGTGATTCAAAACCATTATTTCTCTCCATATCTATCAATTTTTTTTTCCAAAACCGATTTCTTTAAAACCTGTTTTTTCTGGTCTCAATCTTCATCAGGTAAACCTGTGGGTTCACAATATAATTTTTGTTTTTTAATTTCTTGAATGTTAGGGTTTTAATTAAATATTTGTTTTGTTTTTGTATGTAGAAGACCTTCAAGTGGATTTATCTTCAGGTATAACTTCTCCGTCACTTTGATTCAATTTTATTTGTGTTACTTTGAAATTATGGATTTTGTTGGTTTTACTGAAGTTCTCAGATTTTATTTTTATTATGTAAAAGGGTTTCTATTCATATGCTAACTGTTAAACAAAACTGTATTTGTTTGATTTGTGTTTTAGGGCTTTCAATATTGAGATCTAGTTTTCATACTTTGCTTTGATTTTTGTTTGGTTTGTAATCGAATTGCTTTTATATTTGACTTAGAATCTTTTCTAGGTTCTTTATGTTGAATTTGTCTTTTAAAATTATAATGAAACTTCATTTTCTACTTTGATATACGTAGTTTTGTTCAAGGAATTGTGTCTGTATTATCAGTCTATGGTGTTTGTGTTCAGGTTTAAGATGAATCTAGACTGATAATAATGTCTACATGTTATTTTGGACCAAGTATTTTATGTTTATGTTTGGGTATGTAGTTAGTTTTTGATTAAAATGTTTGTTGAATAAACTGCAATTCAGAGACTTTTGATAAACACCATGATGTAGATATCTGATTCTTTTGATATGGCATATGAATTCAGATTTTTTTGGTTTTTATGAATGATAGTGAATCAGATATCTTAGGATGAATATCTCAAGGGATTTAAACTATTGCATTTGATGTTCTTCTTGATCCCAAAGATGAAGGAACCTAATTTATATTGTTGTGCCTTTTATTCCTAAGATAATTGTTTATGATCAAAGTTGCATATGCGAGAAAAGACTATGTGCATATTTATGTGAATTGATTGTTTAGAGTGTAGGTTTTTACTTAATATGGATTTTGTAAGATGCTTAGAAGCATTGCTGTATTGTTTAGATGTATATTTTTAGTGTTATAGAAATCTTTGTTGAGAAGCAATGCTGCATTTTTCTATTGTTGCTTATAATAGGTGTTTTGATTAGATAACTATGGCTAGGGGTCCTGGGAAGTGGCAGCGGATCTCGTTGGACTACAACTCTTACCACGTACAAGTGCAAGTATTGGACTCCTTTGGTTGATACACGAAGGTCTCCACCAAATAATGGTTTGGACAAGGTCATGGCGCTTCATTTTCAAGCAAGTGGGCATAAGTCTTATCCGTCGTCGAAGGGTAGACATTCTCCTAGTGAAGGTTCAAATCAGTGGAATGAGGCTCTACTGCAGAAAAATAGTGATACTGAAGCTGGCGATAATAAAAAAAAAAAGCATGATCAGTAATGTAGTTGTTTTCTTCTACTTCCCTTAATATATTAGTTATTCCATGTTTCTTAGAAGATTTAATGATTTGTATTGTTTTGTGTAGGTGATAATTGTCTGCAAATTGAATTCAATGACATTGGAAAACCTATATGACCTCTACCCACAAGATGTATGCCATCAAACAAGGAAAGATGAACATAAATCTTGTCTCACCAGCTTATTTCATCCTCCATGCTTACAGTAAGCTTTTTATTTAATCTCAATGGATCGAATATTCAATTTGCAATTATCCACCTTGATTGAAGTAAATGACTTGTGCTTTTACGTAATCGGTTATGAATTTGTGTAGTCTTGCCGCCAATTTTTGCTTCCTTCAACAAGCACTTGTATATTTTCGTTTCCTTCATTTTTTAACAAGTCTCGAGATCCTATGGACTAGTAAGAATCAATGTAGTGCTTGTGTTTGGCGGGAACGCATATATTAGTGTTGATATTGAACTCGGTCAAGAATTTTTAGGACTCACTGTTAGAACTTTCTTATTGAACTTCTAATGCCCAAACTTATTTTTGTCATAGTATACGATTATGATCACTTGGGCAACTAAGATCATCTTTTTGTCGGTTTCTAGCTTGATTGTAGATTGCATGCCTTCTTCAATTTTTAAAATCAATGAATTTTCACAACACTCCTTTAAAACAGAGCAAGAACAGGACATGGTTGTCAATTTTTTGACATGTTCTCATATTTATTCACATGGTTGAATCGTTTGTGTATAAGTACTGAGTTCTTATTATTTTGAATTCATTTTGTTTGAATTTTTTTGGTGTGGAAATGAAAGTTTGTACACACAAAGAGTAATGGATGCATATATGAACCTCCATATACCGAGTGTCAACTGCAAGTCTCGCTGGGTAAGGATGTGGACTTACTCTTAATTAAGACTTATACCAATTCACTGTATATTTAGGTTCGAATCTCAATTTCTTCATGAGTTGTGGATGGGAATTTTATATAGAAAAGTGTATTCAGCTTACTTACTATGTGCTGGTGTTTTATTTATTTTATTTTTCTAATTTTGTCAAAACTCGGATATAGATACCCTTGAAGCAAAGAAATTTCAATGAGTATAGCCTGAAGACCGAGGAATCTCGATTGTTGGAATCCCGATTTGTTAGGGTTTAATCTCATAGAACATGTTTTGTGCCATATATGTAAGAAAGAAAAGCCTCAGGTCTTTTTGGTTTTTATGACTAGGTGGGATAACATTGATGCTCAAGGATCACCCAAGCACGCCCTCTTTTAGGAGATCCTAGCAGAATTTTGTTGCTTGCGTTCCATGGATCAATGGCTACCCTTAATGTGTATGTGAGCACAGCACTTGTAAATTCCAGGATAGTCCATGCTATTATGTTATTATTATCCTTCTACCATGTTAGTAGCAATGATGCGAAAGCGATTCCTTGTCTCATTTCCTTTTTTTTTTTTTTTTTTTAATGGATGTAGTATTGGTTGGTTTTTGTTTACAGCTTAGGGCCTCAGCAATGGACCTGACTTGAGCTAGTGGTAGGCCCGAGAAGATGTTTATGTATTTTATGGCCTACGGGTTATACCGCAAGTGCACGGCGTCTATTGGAGACGCGGCAAGTACGGGTCGATCCCACAAGGACTTGTGTGTGCTTTGTGTGTGGTCTAAGGCCTACTTGACTGAATTCAGGGAATGTAACAAGTGACAGAGCTAATGTTTTGTGTCGTAGAAACGATCGAAGTTGTTTTAGTGACTCTAAACTAAGGTAAAAGAAATAAAATGTGACAATGGGAAATACCAGGGTGGTGAATCCACCACTAGACTCTTTGCTAAGACAATTCAATTCATGTTATGTTCTTATATCTTCCTAAGGATGATTCTAAAGAGTAATACATCACTAATCTCACTAGTTCCCCCTAGTATAGAGTGTCTTATCACAAGACACTCTATCACAGTTCCTTAGTTGCTTACTAAGCATCACTCATACACCGTTAAGCACATACACCTTCCTTGGCGCTCTAATGGGGGATTTGATCAACCTTTCACTCTAACTCTCTCCTAGTATTGGTCGTCTTCTTACAAGACAGCCAATCACAAGTGAGTTAGATTAATTAGCTAATTACTTTCCTATTTCTATTAAGCACAATAAGAACAAGAATATCAAACCGATTTTCTTAACATAAAATCCAGGGGTTTCAACAACACCCCAGCTGATGGAATTAAAACATGTTAAGACTACAAATTAAACTAAAGTGACTGCACTGGCTAATCCATGCGTGACTATTATCATCTCCTACATCTTCTATTTATACATGCAACTAAATCCCAAACCCTAATTCTCAAAAACAGAAATTAAAGATAAATAAATCAAAAGCAATCGCACCCATACTCTGATTTCTTCTCCTCTTCTGTCAAATCGGCCTTGCTTCGACTGTTGTGAACCCTAGCTCTAGTTATCACTGATTTAGTTTCTAGGGTTGGTAGAAACTAAGAAAGTGATATCTAGGGTTAGAGATGAGGCGTAGGTGTAGGAGTTGTTGGCTGTGGTGATGGGAAAGGAGATGGTGGTGATGGCTTTGGCAGGAGATGGAGGGTGGCGCTGCAAAGGGTGGTTGGTGAGGAGCAGAGTTGCAGAGCAGAGCTCTGTCGGGTGAGGGAAGAGAGGAAGAAAGAGAGAATGGAGAGATTAGGGTTTGCTCGAGTGGGGGTATAGGGTAGGTAGTTTTGCTGTGAGGCGGGTGCAGCTACGGATGATGAGACAGCCCGGCGGACCGTTGGATGAGGCGGCTACAATCCGAACGGCCGAGGGAGGTGAGCGGTTTTGGCGTGATCTCGGTGTTGCACGGAGCATCAAGAGATGATGTATAGTGATGGAGCGACCGTTGGATGTAGCCGAGGGAGATCTCAATGGCTCGAGAGTGAGCGGGCTCGGATCCGGGTCATGGGTAGCTCTAGCCCAAGTCTTCCTTGTTGGGTTGCAAATCGATTTGCGCGCGGGCTTTGGCTATCTGCTCCATAGATGTTTGACTTCAATTCTTCGCTCTTTAGCTCCTCAGATTCTCCGAGCTTTATTTATTACCTAAAAACACAAAATTAATTAATACAAATATTTATTCTTGAAAACAAAGAAAACACAGAATATGGGATAATATCTGATTTCTAAGCGCAAAAGATGAGTAAAATGCCAATAAATAGATGTATAAATATGCACTATTTGGCACTCATCAAATACCCCCAAACCCTGAATTTTACTTGTCCTCAAGTGAAACAGAAATTAAGAAATCCTAACTATACCCCCGTCGCAGTCTCGAATGCATTTAGCGTATGCACTAAGCCTTTAAACCCCTAGGTGTCCCTAGTGGACGAGTTGTAGTCTCGTGAGGGTTTACAAGAGGTGTACCCACAAAACCTTCTCCAACTTCAAAGTGTAAAAGAGTCTCAAGCATCCAAGGAGCTATGAGGACATAGAGTTTCTGCATGCTAGTAACAGAAGTTAGAACTATCGAAGAACGCATTCTCATCCTTAAGTGCTGAGCGAGAAGTAACCATACCATATGAAAGAATTCGGATTCGATTGTGATCATAAGTCTCAACTTCTGCCTCACCATTAGGGTTTTATGATAATTGCACTCAAAAAGATCGCTTTTAGTCTCTCATGTGTGCAGCAGGAGTAAAGAGAGAAATCCTGCACACGTTGTAGGTAAGAAGGATAACCTTCCGAAATAAAAATCTGGAGACTCCACGAAGTGTGGACAAAAGAATCTTTTCCGATGATCTCTAAGAAAGGAAATCAACCATTAGCAAGGGGTGGGAGTACTCACTCACTTCTCACCCGATCGGCAATTAATATCACTCTCTCATAAGAAACCATAGAAACGTCTTCAATCTTCGGTCTTCGGTCTTCAATTGTTGATGACTTAACTTCTAAACTTCACAAAACTTGACAATTTTTGACTTTTCTACTCGATTCCTTGTTGTTTGGATTTTTCTTTTTAAATTCTTCTTTATCATGGTGGTAGCAAAAATAAACTACAATATTTTTTGATTTTTAATTTTTTTTTTTTTTTTTTTTTTTTTTTTTTTTTTTTTTTTTTTTTTTTTTGTTTTTGTTTTTGTTTTTTTTTTTTTTTGAGATTACAATAAGTGAAAATAAAAATACAAATAATGAAACAACTAACTCCATGGACAAAGGACTTTATCACCCAATTTTTCCACAACTTGTATTGTCTTGATTTTATAAATTTTATTAATTCTCATCCTATTTTCTTTTCTTTGTTGCACATAAACCTTGGACTATATCAATTTTTCTTTCCATATTCGATTCGCTCCGCTTGTCGACGATGATGTGTTTCTATGGGTCTTGCCGATTGAGAGAGAGAATGATGCTAACTACAAATCGGTATTTAGAAGGAGTTTTCATCTTTAGACGCCACCCTCATGATTGACAAAACTAGCACTCAAGAGATCAAAAGTAGTCTTTGAAAATGGTGCGAAGTTGGGTAGCTCACCATTCCTACCCGGAATTGACGTGTATTTATGACACACACTCTAAAAGCTTTTCTAGAAAGTCACAAAGAGTGAAGGTCGGTACCTCGCTTGATGTAAAATGGGTAGTCTCCACTATGGGTGATCACAATTCTACTACCGAATATCTAAACAGCACCTAATTCGCCCTCCGGGATGGTTAAATCCAACTTTAACGCTCTAATCAACTAAGGAACCCGATTGTGTTCTCCTACACTTCTAACTTCATTATTTCTATTGATTCTCTATGTAAACATAGCTAAAAGCATGCTAGTGACTCTAAAATCTCTAAAAGTTGGAGGTTTTTACAAAAAGAGTTTTGAAATATTTTTTTTTTTTTTTTTTTTTTTTTTTTTTTGAAAATAAAAGTTAAAATAAAAGACTAAAAACTCTAAATGCAAAATAAAAACTAAAAACTCTAAATGCAAATGCACCCCCAAACCTAAATCAAACATTGTCCTCAATGTGTCACAGATAGGAAAAATTTAAACAGTCACATACCGAGAGAACTATGCTGATAAGATAAAAGGGAAGAGATTACCGGATGTCGGCAGGAGCAAGGTTGAGCTTCATTCGTCAAGGCTACAATCCAATATTCTCAACGGAGATCATATCGGATTAGCATAATATATGTGCAAGAAGACTCAACCGACTCAAGAAAAGAAAAATTTTAACAAGTCCTACTGGATATATACAAAGAAAATTCACCATACACTAACAATCTAAAGAGTTGAGGATCAACCCAATAGAAAATATGTACACACATTAACAAACCTTTTACACAAATATAATATGAAAGTGCACGTAAGACTGTATGTGAATGAGTTTCCCCAAACCTAAACTTGTGAACGGGTGTGTTTGAAAGCACAAAGTCTTGCAATTTTAAAGGTACATCATGCAAAAGGTCTAACTCAAAATGAGTTTTACTAATAACAGACGAGATATACGCATTCCAACTCAAAAGCTCTTTAAAAGTGTTATACTTTGATGCAAAATAGTCCAAGAGGACTTGGGAAGCACAAAGCTCTAAGCCTAAGTTAGGCATTTTTAGAAAAGTTGGTTTTGCAATTTTGTGACAAACTACACCTAGGTTGGGTGAAGGAGTTTCAATTTGTGACTCGGGAGAGAGAGGTTAGGTACATCTACGTTATTTTCATTTATAAAATCATTTGCACCATCACACACTTTCCTAAAGTCAAAGAGGGTAAATCATGTTCATTTTCACAGGATAATTCCACAGTTTCCACATCATCATCACATATATGAATATCGGAAGAAGCATCATTCATAGGGTTCACGAAGAGACACTTAATGTCTCCGAACCTAAAGATTCTACTACATTTTCAAAATACACATGCTCTTCATATTCATCATCATCATCATCATAGCAAAAATTCATTTCCCTAACATTCATTTCACCTTGAAATTCCTCCCTTTCCTCATTTAGTGCATCAAGGATTTGACTCATTTTGAATTCTAAACTCGCAAACCTTTGCTCAAGGTTTTGATTCAATTCTAGAATTTTATTATGTTGTTCAATGGAAGGAGAGTTTTCAACAAGAGGAAATTCATTATCAATGCTATATGGATGGTCATGCATTGCATTCATTTCAAGCCTAGCATTTTGCTCCATAAGTGTTTCCATTGTTGATTGCAAACTAGGAGTTGGGGGAGTATAAAATTGTTCATCTCCCCACTTGTGGTGAATGATGCATGTGTGCAGGTTGATTATGGTCCCAATAGTCACTTCTAGACACTTCGTACATTGGATTATCATGGTTTTCCCTAGACTGTCTAAAAGCATGCAAAATATAACAAGTATTCAAAGGGGTGGTCTAAGCCACCACATAAGGTGCATGCATAAATTTCATATTGCCTAGAGGAATTAGAATTGACATGGTTGCTCATGTGATTGCCTTTAAGCCGAGATAGTCGAGCTTCTAATTGATCTAGAAGTGATGACTGGGTATGAGGAGAGTGTTCATTCTCAACCCGTGATGGATGATACATGTGCTCATAGTGATTAGGGGCATGTGAGGTCGGGGCCCCGAAAGGCGCATAAAATTCCATAAAATCACTATGGTATGTGGGGGGTTCATCCTGTGAAGCGTGCTCGTAAGCACGCTCTCTAAGGGATTTGTCTCCATCCCCAGATGCAGACCAAAATCCTGACATGGTCTAGCTCTCAAATTGAACTCAAAGCCCAATTGTAATGGACTTAATTTGGTTCATTGGGTTTTTGGTTTGTTGGGTTTCATTTGGTTTGTTGGGAAAGTTTGGTTTATGTGGGCTTGTTGTTTGGTTTTGTAGGAAGCCCAAAGAATTGTGTGCAAAGCCTAGGTTTTGTGAAGAATTGTACAAAACTTAAGTAGAAAAGTATAGCCCGTAAATAATTTGAGTTGAAATGAGTTTTGGTGTAAGCCCAAATTACGGTTTGGTTTATTGGGCTCGGACGGTGCACGGCCAGTCCACAGACTTATGTGGGCTTCGGTTTGCTTGCGACCAATGAGCGAGTACAAAGCCCGGAGTTGTGTTAGCCCAGTGAACTCGGGTTTGCAATTTGGTTGGTTGCATGACAAAGTTGGGTTCATTGTGTCCACCGGTGTGGTCAATCACGGCCAGCTATGAGGCTTGATTTTTGGGCTGGCAAGTTAGCGACCAAATAGTCTTTGGGTTTAGTTTGGCCAGCAAGCTTGTGCAGAGCCCTGGTTAGGGTTCAGTTGTGTGCACAGAATGTGTGCAAATCAGGCAATGCACAAGACAGCCTAGGTGCTCAGACACACAGAGGAATGCACAAGTTTAGGTGCTACAGCTTATACAATGATTATGCTAAACACAGACTAATTTCAGGTTTCATATAAGCATAGGTTCCAATTTATCACAGTGTCGAATGCTCGACCAGCGGCTAGCACAGCTCATGCACAAGGCTAGGTCCGATGGTTTGCGGGTCACACAAGGCAATACAATTGGCTACCAGCATGGCTACCGGTTCAAGGCAATACAAGCTCAAGGTACACAGTGCACATTCACAAAGCAGAGCAATCATTCCGCCTTTAGGATTATCGGGGTGTCATGCTCGGGTGAGACAGAGGTTATGCTCAAATGATGGTAGCGGGTTTGCAATCTGGGCGCAAACTTGCGGCTTGTGGGCTAGCAAGGGAGCAGGCTGAGCCTCGTGTGTTATTCATTGTATGGCTCAGTTGTTCACACAATGTTAAAACCAATTCACAAAGGCCACAGGGTTGACAGGGCTGGTGACAGGGCAATGCTCAGCAAATTTGGCTTCCAAGTTATGACCCAACACTTGCAGCTTCAGGGGCTAGCAAGGTGGTTTCACACTGTGCTCACACAAGGTTCACACAAGGTGGTTTCACACAGCTCACCGTATAACACCCGAGCATCAACTATCTCGGTTGACCTCACTTGTGTTGCGGCTAACCGTGTTATCAAAGCCCAACCTCACAAACCTTGTGGGCCGCTTGGCAAGGGGTCTAATGCAACAGTGAGTGAGGTCGGGTGAGTGAGGTCGTGGGCTAACCAGGTGAACTAGCTTATCGGGGGTTCAATAACTAACCCGGTATGCTCGAGGCTCAACAGCCTGGCCTTGCTCACAGAAGAAGCAAAGACAAAGAAGTCTGCGGCACAAGAGCTCGGTGTTCCTTTGGTTGGCTTGTCTCGGCTTGCTCAAGGGCACAAGACAGTGTCACCAAGCTCTGCTCCTTGCTCCTCTTCCTTTCTTTTCCTCGGCCAAGCGGAAGCGGAAGAACAGCCAAGTAGCAACACGTGTAGCACCCGTTGGCTCAACAAAAGAGATTTAGTTCTCTATAATTACACAAGAAGCAATCGTAACTACAATGACAGCTAAGCACTCGAGCTCAATGTCAAACCCGGTTCTCGGTGCGACAGGATATGCACCGAGAGTATCTTGGACCGATAGGGATCAAGAGTTACAAGGTAGCACTAAGATACGTGGCCGCTTAGTCTCCTTGTAAACTAATGACAAAGCTCCAAACAGCTAAAAGTTACAGGCTAGTGATGACTACAAGTTATACTAAGACATGGTGAAGATTGAAAAAAGATGCTAAGTTATGAAATGAAGCTAAGTTACACTAATATGCTAAATTATACTAAATTATGCAGGATAATGCACAAAAACAATGCTAATAACAATGCACAAGGAAGCAAAGTTAAACTAAATTATGCGGGATACTACACTAACACAGGCTAATGATAACGGAGCAATAACAATGTGGCTAATAACAGGGCAAATTAAACTAAATTATACTAAAACATAACAAAAAGGAATAACACAGAGCAACTATGTACAAGGTGAAATGAAAACAGCTAAACAGCAATGAAAGACTAAAAACAATGCAGAGCAACAATGCAAAGCAAAGGACTAAAAGCTAAGACAAGGTAAATATGTACAGGGTTAAAAACAGCAAAATGTGAATATGTACAGGGATGATTTTCAACTCAGCGAAGCAAGCAAAAGATCACAGGCACGCGCCAAGTCCCCGGCAGCGGCGCCAAAAACTTGGTAGGCCCGAGAAGATGTTTATATTTTACGGCCTACGGGTTATACCGCAAGTGCACGCGTCTATTGGAGACGCGGCAAGTACGGGTCGATCCCACAAGGACTTGTGTGTGCTTTGTGTGTGGTCTAAGGCCTACTTGATCGAATTCGGGGAATGTAACAAGTGACGAGCTAATGTTTTGTGTCGTAGAAACGACCAAGTTGTTTTAGTGACTCTAAACTAAGGTAAAAGAAATAAAATGTGACAATGGGAAATACCGGGGTGGTGAATCCACCACTAGACTCTTTGCTAAGACAATTCAATTCATGTTATGTTCTTATATCTTCCTAAGGATGATTCTAAAGAGTAATACATCACTAATCTCACTAGTTCACCCCCTAGTATAGAGTGTCTTATCACAAGACATTCTATCACAGTTCCTTAGTTGCTTACTAAGCATCACTCATACACTTCCGCACATACACCTTCCTTGGCAGTTCTAATGGGGGATTTGATCAACCTTTCACTCTAACTCTCTCTCCTAGTATTGGTCAGTCTTCTTACAAGACACCCAATCACAAGAGAGTTAGATTAATTAGCTAATTACTTTCCTATTTCTATTAAGCACAATAAGAACAAAGAACATCAAACCGATTTTCTTAACATAAAATCCAGGGTTTCAACAACACCCCAAACTGATGGAATTAAAACATGTTAAGACTACAAATTAAACTAAAGTGACAAACCTCACCGCTAATCCAGCGTGACTATTATCATATCCTACATCTTCTATTTATACATGCAACTAAATCCCAAACCCTAATTCTCAAAAAAAAAAAATTAAAGATAAATAAATCAAAAGCAATCGCACCCATACTCTGATTTCTTCTCCTCTTCTGTCAAATCGGCCTTGCTTCGACTGTTGTGAACCCTAGCTCTAGTTATCACTGATTTAGTTTCTAGGGTTGGTAGAAACTAAGAAAGTGATATCTAGGGTTAGAGATGAGGCGTAGGTGTAGGAGTTGTTGGCTGTGGTGATGGGAAAGGAGATGGTGGTGATGGCTTTGGCAGAGACGGAGGGTGGCGCTGCAAAGGGTGGTTGGTGAGGAGCAGAGTTGCAGAGCAGAGCTCTGTCGGGTGAGGGAAGAGAGGAAGAAAGAGAGAATGGAGAGATTAGGGTTTGCTCGAGTGGGGGTATAGGGTAGGTAGTTTTGCTGTGAGGCGGGTGCAGCTACGGATGATGAGACAGCCCGCCGACCGTTGGATGAGGCGGCTACAATCTGAACGGCCGAGGAGGTGAGTGGTTTTGGCGTGATCTGGTGTTGCACGGAGCATCAAGAGATGATGTATAGTGATGGAGCGACCGTTGGATGTAGCTGAGGGAGATCTCAATATGGCTCAGAGTGAGCGGGCTCGGATCCGGGTCGTGGGTAGCTCTAGCCCAAGTCTTCCTTGTTGGGTTGCAACCGATTTGCGCGCGGGCTTTGGCTATCTCGCCCATAGATGTTTGACTTCAATTCTTCGCTCTTTAGCTCCTCGATTCTCCGAGCTTTATTTATTACCTAAAACACAAAATTAATTAATACAAATATTTATTCTTGAAAACAAAGAAAACACAATATGGGATAATATCTCGATTTCTAAGCGCAAAGATGAGTAAAATGCCAATAAATAGATGTATAAATATGCACTATTTGGCACTCATCAGCTAGGTTGTCAGAAAATGAAGGCATAGATGGTGAAGTCTTACCTTCTGCTAGTGTTGAAACTTTATGGTTTTTTAAGCTTGTAATAGGATGTTGGTCAAGGTTTTCCAACTAAGTCTCCAACTTTTTCAGACTTGGAACTTGCAATATTTTAGAAAGTTGAAATTGTAAACCTGGATACAATTTTTAATACAAACCGAGTTTTATCAATTTAATTTGTTAGATCCAGCTTTTGGAGTCATTATTTGTTTAATTGCGATTCAAATTTGTAGTAATTGATTGAATCGCCTTTGATTCAAATTTGAATTAACATCAATTTTTTTAATAAAATATCACAAGTAAAACCACCTGTTTCCACGCATTTGTCGGAAGACTGTTGAAGAAAGTGGTTTTTTGAAAAAATCGAAGTGTTTGCCGCACACGGTGTTTTGAGAAAACCACTTCTAGATTACAACCGATGGACACCGGCTGTTTTTATTGATATTACTTCTTGTCCTGACAGTGGTTTAACTTCCATTTTCCACTAGTGTTGATAGATGAAACTGGGGACTCTTAACCACTGTTCACTTAAAGGATATCGAGTTTGACAGCACCGCGGCCTCCGACTTCAACATTGTAACCATCAAGACTCTGAGAGTTGCAAAGGAAAATCGAACAGAACAAGCGTATTCTTTCCCATGAGGAGAAAAACATGACTTGCCGACCATCACTATTTGTGTGTCGTCTTCCTGTATGCCATATCGTATCAATTCGTTTTTCGAAGCCAAGGGTTAATGGCGCCCTCACCGAGTTCTCCAGAGCCGCTTCGACGTTTCGTAAACCAATTCAATATTCTTCTCGAAGCCGCCCGCTCTGCGAGCTGTAAGCCGATTCAATATTCTCTCGAGAAGCCGCTCCGCTCCCGACTCGCTTCAACGTTCGCTCCGGAAACCTCTTCAACGTTCTCTCGAGAAGCCGCTCCGCTTCAATGTTTCGCTCTGGAAACCGCTTCAACATTCTCTTGGGAAGCCGCTCCGCTTCCAGAGCCAGAAGCCTCTCCGCTTTAACATTCTTTTGGGAAGCTACTCCGCTTCCAGAGTCAGAAGCCGATTCGCTTCAACGTTTCGCTCCGGAAACCTCTTCAACATTCTCTCGAGAAGCCGCTCCGCTTCAATGTTTCGCTCTGGAAACCGCTTCAACATTCTCTCAGAATCCTTTCGCCTCCGATCCGTGCCGCTCCGCTTCAACATTCTTTCAGAAGCTACTCGCCTCCGAGCCGTCGCTCCGTCAAAGATTCTCTCCATAAGATGATCCAGATCCGAAGCCGAAGCTTCGCCGTTTTGCTACATAAGCTTCAACGTCCTCTCCAAGAGCCTAGTCCGTTTCAACTCCGCTCCTTCCTTCCAAGGTTCGTGCCCGTATCCACCACACTCCTCCATGTCAAGGATCGTGATCACATCCAGCCAAGGATCGCAGCTTATGGCCACTTTTTGATACATCTCGCCAAACCTCGTGGTCGTGACGGGGCACTCGCTACGCATCCAACCGATCCCTTTGCTTCCATGGACGCCCATTCAATTCCAAACAACCTATTTTGGTTCCCACGCGACGTAGTCTCTTCTGATCACATCTGTTGCCAAGAACTGTTGCTACTCATTTGTCGATACCATCCAGAGCTTCAACATAGCAACAACCCCTACAAGGATATAAATATGTAAACCACACTTGGGGACTGAGGCTCTACACGGGATCCCTTCACTATCAAAGCTAAGAAGACACGATCAACCAAAATTCATAGCCACGAAAAGGTCATCCACCCTTCAAGGGTGTAGCATAAGAATATCATCACCTCTCTGTCTAGAAGGCGCCTGCAACACTTTACGAGGCCGCGACGGATCCCAAGCCTACTCGCAGAAAAACAACGTAACCAAAGAAAAGTGCGACTTGGGACTCGCTCATCACTGGTCCATCCCCGACAACAATCAAGCATTCATGAGATAACTCCAGAGACGCGGCTGAAACATTTTTCTTGAAGAAACGAAGGGAGCCACGATTAATGGCATGACTCTCTCACTTCTACTTCTTCGTTATCCAGAATGTTTCGCCCATGTGATATTCCAAGCATCTCAGCATCACATCCAGGAGAATATGATAAGATTGTATCAAATCCCATAGGCGTGGATTCAAGACGATGCAATTAAAGTAGGCTACAGTTGTGGAGTGAAGCCTACTTCATGATTAGAAGCTTAAACGCAGTCACCACCTTACCAGTGAATGCAGCAGAAGCACATCTTCCACGAGAAAATGGGTTCAGGATAATTACACATGGGGACTACCAAAATGGGATGCCTTCACTACCCTCAACCAGGTTATTTCTGATTTCAACATCATCACTGTCGAAGTTCGCAAGAATTTCTCAACATAAAGTCGTACACGCGCATCAAAAACCCCAAAAATAAGCCACGGAGATACATTCACATATCCTACCACACCATCGATCTAATAGAAGTATAACTGGGACCTTCCACCGCATACCATTCCATACGATAGTCCAAGATTCTAAGCTGGTTCGAAGGATGTCTCTTGGAAAAAAGTCCTTGAAGACTTAATAGCAGCACATCGACAACAAAATGTCTCCCAACTCATCTATTTCATCATGTGTCTCTAGAAGATTTCGACCATACAAGCATCCACAACATATCAATCCTCACGATCAGAAGGTCCAGACACTGAACAACCTAAAGTGAAGGATGGACCGAAAACGCAACAACAATCTCCAAGATAAGCCCTGACATGATCGTTGCCGAGCATATATTTCAACCATCCATCCCAAGAATGCAGTGGGGTTTTGGTAAATTTTGGAATCCACTAGAGAGACACTGCAGATGAAAGCAAAGATCCAGACGATCAACAGAAGAGGGTCGATACCCTTTTCATGCGGACGGAGTTTCTGAGTTTGAACAGAATGAAGATTCCTTCTTGCTCCATGAACGGAATAGTGACTTTGGCGTGACTATACCACCTCGGGCCCGCAACATTCCTCCTTAATTCTTCATGAATTTTACTGTCGAGCTGTTTTCACCTCCCGAACGAGCTCAAAACCTAATATTCCCGCGAGGGAGATAGGAAATTCTTTTCTGTTTAGAATGGAGGGGCGGACCGTCAAAATCCGAGTCCGTACGAGAATTCTACAGCGATTCTAGTAAAGGGCGCTAATTAGGGTTTCGCCATGCCAAACCCTAATTTAGACAAAGTTGCCATCATTCCGCGGAACTGAAGCCGGTCGTCATCCTTCCATGGAATTCAACTCCGCAGTCATCCTTCGAGAACTCAAGATAGCTCCATTCCAAGCCGACCAATGCTGACGACTCCATTCCAAGCCGACCAATGCTGACGGCTCCCTTCCAAACCGATACCAACATTCTGTGATCCAGCCAGTAAGCCTTCCAAGTGCAATTTCCACCATCACCATTTAGTAGCCAAAGTTCCAGCGCCATATTTTCACCATTTCACAGACTAAAGACAGTTTCCACGACGGAAACCAGTTTACACCAACACAGAAGAGCAAGCAAAAGAAAGAACGTTGGAATACATGCCTGGAATGCGCCCGCCGCCTGTTATCGCTTTACCTCCGACACCAAGGCGTGGATACGAGACCAATATAACAAGATGGAGAAGATGGGTAGCGCCTTTTATAAGCACAACACTTTTGGAATTAGAGTGGAGGAAGGATTCTCGTTTCAGCTATGCACGGAAAAAAGGCAGCCGAGCCCGCGAAGGCAACGATCCATGGAGCCACCTGTCTGCGGACAAGAGAACGCCAACAGTCCGCGTTTAAGCCCCAAGAGTCCGCTCCTAGCCAGCACCATCTCCACGTTGCAGCCGAGCCCTAACCAGCGCCATTCTCCGCGTCCCATGCCAACGCTCCGTGGCTCCACCTTCACTGCTCCATTGGCCTTCCAAGCAAGCAAGCGCTCCATTGGCCTTCCACGCAAGCCAGCACTCTATTGGCCTTCCCAAGCAAACGCTTCATCGGCCTTTTCCAAGCTAGTCGCGCTATTCTCCATTCAGCAACTTCATCTCCGCTCGGTCAAGATTGAAGCACCATCTTCGCCGTTCAAGACAATGCAATCTCCACCGTTTAAAGACGCGTCCATCCGCCACTCCAAGCTAGTTGCATAATCCGCCATGTTAAGCTAGCTGCGCCATCCTCTACTCCAATTCAGCCGCACCATCGGCCTTTCCAAGCTAGTCACGCTATTCTCCATTCAAGAAAGCTTCATCTCCGCTCACCAAGATTGGCACCATCTTCGCTGCTCAAAGCAACGCAATCTCCACCGTTCAAAGCCGCGCCATCCGCCATTCCCAAGCCGGAAGCGCCATCTTCACCACCCCATGGCCCAAATTGGCACCAATATTCCGGGAAGCAAGACTCTACGTCGACACCCCCTGGTCGAGCCGGAAAAGCGCCAAGTCGTCAATACCAGATCACGGATTCCTCATGCCTTCCACTAAAGGTTAGTTGAATTTCCATGGAAAACTCTTCACGTCTTGCCCTCCTTCGATTTTGCTCTTGACCGCCACCATCTCATGCTTAACCCGCAACAACGCCATTGTTACGTGCTGGGGGACTTAATGTTGATGGTGGTTTTTACCTTAGGGTTAAAATCGTAAAACCTTGCATCCGACGTGACGTCACCCAAGGAAATAGAGCCACGTGTGCTAACCTCTCCACTGCCAAATTTATTGAGCCGCTCAATATACTTACATGAAATTTATCCAGACCGGCGAACCCCGGGATGTTTTGTAAATTTCTGCGCCTCACGCATATTCACTTCATATAAGTTCCTCTCGAATGCCTTCTATGCTATGTTCTCCTACTGAACTCTAATGTTGATATAGCATGACGATTCATGTTCACTCGCATCGAGTAGCATGAATCTCCAAGTATCAAGAATAAGATCTCGCATAAGGTATTCAATCGTAAAGCATGCGTTTCTCCCAAGAATGAACTTAAAAGAGCTATGTGTCGACACATATAGAATTCAATCAACCTTACTAACTTGCGTAAGTCGTGGTTTCACGCCACGCGCAACATACTAGACCTTGCTTGTCAAAAAATTAAGCCTAGCCAAACCCGGTAGTTAATCCGCATGGATTAGCAAAAAAAAACCTCGCCCAAAATAAGAAAAAACTCGGCGGCCGCAACAGCAAAGGGAGGCGTGGCCTCGCCATTGGCCACTCCCCATCCTAAACCTACCCTTATTTCCCTCGACCAATCGTGTCACTTTAAATCGCCCGCATTAAGACCGGAAGTGTGGCCACGCCCAGCCTTGCCCCCACTTCCCATCGACCAATCGTCGCCCTAAATGCGCCAAACACATTCGAATGAGGTCGGCCCCATTTTTCTTTACCGCCCCCAATTCTTCCAAGAGAATTCTTCCACCTGCCCGCCTGGCCACGCCATGCCCTAATTCTTCTGTGGAGAATTATTCCACGCGCCTTGGCCACGCCAAGCCCTAATTCTTCCAAGGAGAAATTTTCCGACGGGCGCAAAACTTGGCCACGCCAAATCCTTCCAAGGCGCCAAGATTTGTCCACGCCAAACCTTTCAACCACGCCAAATCTTTCCAACGACGCCAAACCCTAACTTCGTCAGCGGAGCGCTTTTAGCTTTGGCCATACCGCAACGTCTCCGCATACCACTATGCCGCGGCTACTCATTCCGCCATGCCATGGCTACGCCACCGCATGCCATTAGCATGTGGCCGACGCCACTTCACTATACAACAAGATGTGGACATAATCAATGGCCATCCTTCTTCATGAGATGCAATCTCAGCCATCCAAGTTCGCCAACGAACCGATAAGCTCACGACAAGTTTTAGTGACTAGCTAAGATGAGCATAGCATTACATGCTATTTACCCGCGCCTCTCAATTTTAACTTGCCACACGTAGAAAAGTGCTACATGTTTCCACCTTAAACACTCGAGACATCAAAATATGTCACAAACCGGGGATGCTCATCGTGAGTATTGGTCCGGTGGTTTACACGGCGTGCGGCGTGCAATGCGCCCGTTACAAGAAAGTGTCATGAAGTAGGATACTTAGTGGTGGTGAGAAGTAACTATGTAAACAATTCATTTCCTTCATCATGGAAGAGTAATGATCGATCAAGACGAATTCACTTCCTTCATTTCCACTTCCTACGAGACCAGTGGTACGTTTCACTATGACTTGTATAAATAGGTTTCGCTATTTCCACCAAAGGAGAAGTTTTTGGTCTAAGAACACACAATATCTGGAAATCACCCGGTAGCTTTCCATCCTCGCTACTCGCCTACTTTCGATACAAGTCATAAACGCCCATACTTCCAAAATCAACTATTCTGTCTCAACACTTTCTTCGCTTCCCTCCCTAAGACCAACCCTTTTCCTTCACTTTCAGTGACCGGCAAGCCTGAAACTTGACCATTTCTTGGTTTAGGCCAGCCAGATAGTGTACAGATTGATCTCTCGAATCAATAAGTACTCCGTGCAAGACATTGTTTAAGGTTTAGATTTGTGTCTCACCCACACACCCAAAATTACCAAAATCAGCAGAAACGATTTTCACCCATAAACAGGGACCATGCTTCTTTTTTTTTTTTGAGACCATGATTTGATTAGGCCAACTACCTTACATTTATAAGAGGTGTCCTAAAGTAATGAAAATACTAATTTACCCTTTATCCTAATTTAAATTAAAACTAAAAATAACCACATAAACCTAATATTATGTGAATCATTAACAAAAATTTAAGACAAATAGTGAGGGAGAGGAGAGGCATCGAAAAAAATTTAGCTTTGAAAAAAAAAAAAATCTTCTCTTCTTCTTCCCTCTTTCCATGACATGTTCGGTTATGAATAGTTTAATTCTGAAAAAAGACACTTTCAATCGAGACAATTCAACTTTTCTTCCGCTTATAAAAAAAATAAAAATAAAAATAGTTATTGTAAGTATCATGGTAACTACAAAAGTTAAAAAAATTCAACCTTTCAGCTGAAAATAATATTACAACGCCCACCGT